>CM051239.1:20876983-21136983 GCA_027917425.1 Gastrophryne carolinensis | reverse complement strand
AGGATGTGGCTGGTGGCTCCGCGTGGCTTCAATTGGCAATGTACCCGCTCAGGCCGCTTAGCCGCTAGCAGAGCCAAATGGAGCCAAGCAAAACTTGGTGACCGGCTAAGTGGGCCGCTATGGCCAATCAGCGTGCCCTGTATTGTGGGCTAACTGTTAGGATACACAGCAGGGTATCCCAAATGGGGATGCCCCATCTCAGAGGAACAACACCTGGGAGAGTGAAATTCCCAGGTGTTGTTCCTCATTAAAGAGATAGAGATGCGGCGAGGGCTCCAGGAAGAGGTGAGTAAATCGGGCAATCTTGGGGTTTCACGCATTGGGGCATCCCGAATCGGGAGGTAGAAGGAGGCGTGGTTGCTCCGAATCAAGCTTTTTGTTGTATACGAGTGGCTCCAGGTTTATGTGGGCCCTTGAGCGGCATGGTCTCAGTCAAGTCACATCACTGAGGGACGTCCCAAATCTGGATGCCTCCTAAGGATCATGCTATTTGGACCAAAACTCTAGTTTTGTTCTACTTTAAAGTGCACCAAACTGCTTTAAACCTGACCTGGGAATCTAAACGAATCTAGATCCTCCTGATTTTGGATGCCCCTGTGTGTGACCCCCTCCCCCCCTTTGTTCATTACTTTCCTGGAACTGGTGAATGCAGTGTGGGATCGCCAGTTTGAGTTAACGGTCAAACCAGGGGGGTTCTTTTACAAACATCGGCATCCCAAATTGAGATGCCCCTGTAAAGTGGACAAAAACCCCGGGGTGGAATTGCTTGCATAGTGGGTATGTCAGCGATTCCAGGGGGTGTCACACAGGAGGGTATCACAGATTGGGATGCTCCAGGGATAGGAAATCAGCTGGGGTGGGCAACTTAAAGTGGACCAACACCCAGGATTTTGATTATCCTGGGTTTTGGTCCACTTCGGTGGGGCACCCCGCTCGGGGGTGCCCCACTGTGTGAAACCCCCCAGAACGCCCGGAAACACTCACCTCACCACGCTCCTATGCGAGCGCTCGTCCAATCAGAGAGCTCAGAGCCGCTGTGGTATGCACGTACAAGCGGCGTCCAACCACAGCGGCTCTGAGCGCTGGAGGAAGCGCGCGCCCGCGCCGTCCATTCACAAATGGCCGGCGCGGGTGCGCGCCCTGCTAGAGGGAAGCGCGAGACGCGGACGCCGTTGGAACGGGGTTAAGGTAAGGTTTCTGAGCTTCCTGGGGGTTTCACCCCGCGGGACGTCCCGATTTCGGATGCCCCGCGGGAAGGGATCTGATCGGCCCGGGAATCTTATAGATTCCCAGGCCGATCCCCCCTGGGTGTTGGTCCACTTTAAAAGCAGAACAAAACCCAGCACTTCCTCCCCTGGAAGCTATCTCAAGATGCCCCGTTGTGTGGAACCCCGCCATTCGAGGAGAAGTGGGCACCAGTTGTGACAGTACGCCCCCCCACCAGTCCGCTGCCGGTCAAGCACCCCCAGCAGATGCCCCGCCTTGCCAGGTGCTGACGCCGGCCCTGGTTTATCAATTAGATATTTAATATATGGAGCGTAATTTCATGTCGGGAGTACAGTTAGTCTCTGAACGCCACTGGCTGGGGGGGACTCCGGATACATTTTATTTACTCCAGCCCGTCTATGGTTTATATTCTTCTGTAATTATGGGGCGTATCGGGGCGCTCCATCCTTGATTCCACCGTATCCGCAATGATCCATTAGCGTCCATTATAAATACCGGAGCACAGCGCGGAGCCGGGACGGGGCCATTGTCATTTTTAATAAAACGAATGCGATCCTACGAGATGACAGATCTAGGTGCGGGGAAGGGGAGCGCGGAAAGCTACTCCGTTACATTTTGGCAGCGGGAAGTGGAAAGTGGAAGCGCTGAAGAAGGATCACTTGTGTAGTCTTCCTCGCGCGTCCCTCGCCGCACTAATCCCTCTTCCGGAGGACGAAATTGTTATGAGTGCGAAGCCAAGTTCACGTCTTTTGGGGAATAGTGGGTGTAAAGTTGGACGCGGCCAGCAGTCAGTGGGACGGGGGGGGGGGGGGATGTCGGTGCGTCTCTGGTTTTCTCCTTTCCGCTAAATTATGTGTTTAAAAGGACATTACAGAGATGGGTGGGTGAACCAGAGACCTGCGCGTCGCAGGTGGGGAAGGCCAGCGCCACGTCAGGAGGATAAAGCTTTGCAGGAAGTCTAGACGGCTCGCTAATTATGGATAGAATTAGGAAAGGCGATATCCCCATAGATGGCCGGGGGCTGCCACCACTTATTGCCGGGCCCTATAGAACCCAGGAAGGACCCTGGACCCTTTTTAACGTTAAATTATTATTAAACCGGACCTTCACCATGATTTATTGAAAAGCCCAAACCCTTATAAAACTATTCCCCAGCATCTAAAATTAATATATTTTACGTTTTAGTCACTTACTAATTATTCTTTCCCCCACTGGGCTGCAACTCTGTTCAGGATTCTAGGATACAGGCGCCGCCATCTTGCCTCAGAAGCATCACATACTGAGGAGAGGAGAGCGGGATAAAGTACAGGGGGTGGGGTTATAGATGTGCTTTGCTCAGACAGAGCAGAGCTGGGGTCAGGAGAAGGTCAGCAATCCCTGAATGCAGAGCAGCACAGTCAGAAGACTTCCTATTTGCAGGCTGCCTGTCGCTCCATGAGCCGCCATCTTGGATGTTTAAAGGCTCATAACATGCAGTAGATGCAGGTAGGATGATTTTTAATGTGAGCAATCTGTATGTGCAGGGTGTGGGAAACATATAAGATAGGCTCTTATTCAGGGTGAAGGTCCGGATTAATGTGAGCAATCTGTATGTACAGGGTGTGGGAAACATATAAGATAGGCTCTTATTCAGGGTGAAGGTCCGGATTAATGTGAGCAATCTGTATGTACAGGGTGTGGGAAACATATAAGATAGGCTCTTATTCAGGGTGAAGGTCCGGATTAATGTGATCAATCTGTATGTACAGGGTGTGGGAAACATATAAGATAGGCTCTTATTCAGGGTGAAGGTCCGGATTAATGTGAGCAATCTGTATGTACAGGGTGTGGGAAACATATAAGATAGGCTCTTATTCAGGGTGAGGGTCCGGATTAATGTGAGCAATCTGTATGTGCAGGGTGTGGGAAACATATAAGATAGGCTCTTATTCAGGGTGAAGGTCCGCTTTAAGTTCTAATGAGAAAATGACTCTTTCTTTCTGATGATCTCGTTAATGGTGCCCCTTAGTGGCCAAAATCAGCTTCCTCTTTTTAAAGTGGACCAAAACCCAGGATTTTGACTATCCTAGGTTTTGGTCCTTTTCCCCGATCGGGGGTGCCCCGCTGTGTGAACCCCCCCCCCCCCCCCCCCCAGTCAACTCATCTCTTCCTGGTCCTACGGCACATGCACAGCTGCTCGTCCAATCAGCGCGCTCTTAGCCGCTGATGTCATGTCGTCTAAGGCTTCGTCTAAGGACAGCGGCTCCGACCACGCATCCCCCGCTTCCCTCTAACACGGAGTGTGCCCGCGCTGTCCATTCACAAAAGCCTGGTGCGGGCACGCGCCATGCTAGAGGGATAGCGGTGATGCGGGCGCTGCATTGGACTGGAAAGCAAGGTAAGTGTATGGGGCGACCTGGGGGATTCACACAGCAGGGCATCCCTATTCTAGACGTCCCTGGGGAAGGGAAACGATCGCCATGGGGTTTGGTTCACTTTAAAGCGGAACTCGGGAGTTAGACTTTCCCAAGTTTGTTCTGTGCCCCTGGGGCATCTTGAATTGGGATGCCCCGCCTCCCAACTTTTCAGGGTGGGAAAGAGGGACAACTTCTAAATGAAGCCACGCCCCCTCATTGAAGGATGGATAGGAGATACATTGTAACAGTTACAACACTATAAACACATTGAATAGGCAAATGAATCATTTATTGCTGCAGATCTACATGTTACACCTCAAAGAGGGACACATAGGAACAACGATGGACAAGGACTCAAAAGAGGGACAGTCCCTCCAAATCTGGGAGGTATGCATCAGTAATCACTGCATTAGAGAGAGGCTCGTCTATTCTTAGTGGAGCTCCTTCCAATGGGGGAACAGTAAACAGCTGCACACACATGCCACATCTGACGTGACGCTGTCTAAGCCTTCGTCTAAGGCGAGCGGCTCCGAGCGCAAACAAATGCCTGACGCTGGCACGCGCCCTGCTAGAGGGATAGCGGGGATGCGCCCACAGCTTGCGCATGTGCCGTTGGGCCAGGAAAGTGTATAGGGTGACCTGGGGGGTTTCACACAGTGGGGCATCCTGATTTCAGATGCCTCGGGGGGGGGGGGGGATTGCTCAGCCCTGGAATCTTATAGATTCCCAGGCCGATCACCTTGGGTTTTGGTCCACTTTAACTCTCCCTGGGTCTGCCAGCAGTCATCCTTTGTGGCCCTTATTTATGAAGGAATAGCGACAGGTAGCGGCTGGTAATGACGGGCACCGCCACGAGAACGCCGGCTCCCCGCCACAATCACACATTTATCAAGCCAATCCTGCTTAGCGACTGAGATAGCGCCAGATAGCGACTCATTCATCATTATTCCAGCCTCAGCCCACAGCGCCAGCGTCCGACCTTGAACAGCGACAGGTAGGACCTCTCGCTACCTGGCGCTCTCCAATGCATTTCAATGGAACAATCTTTAAATATTAATAATTAATTGTTATTAATGTTTTTTTTTTTTTTTTGTTTTTTTAATGTGAAAAATTCTGTGACCACTTCTGCCATGTTAGATATTTTTTTTAAGTTAAAAAAAAAAAAAATGTGTGCAGAATTGATATTACAGGTCTGATATTAATATATTCATATTACAAAATTATTTAAAAAATTTTTTTTTTTTGGTTTCCAAAAATATGATGGTTTGAGGGTTAAAAAACTACTTTTAACCCATCGCCGCCAGCGCTCTGGGGTTTAAACATGCATTTCACAGCGCGAGAATTTTTTGAGCGTGATTTTTTTATGAATATGGTGGGAGCCGGTCGCTCTGACCAGTCGCTATCATGCGCTCCCATACAGCGCGGAACCTGTCAAATAGCGACTCGTCACCTTGTATTCAACGTTATGCCACACCGACTGAGTCGCTATCAACAACCGAACAACGGCCAAGCACAGCGACTACTAGCGGGCGCTGTGTAAATACTGCTACAGTCGCTCATCTGTCTCTACCCGGCGCTATTAATGTATCGGCCTCCCCGTCTCTCTCCGCCAGCCATTACCTGAGAAATCTGCGCCGATGGGAAAATCATTATTCATCTCACTCCACAAGTGTAACTGTTCTTTGTTGTCATGTTTAATGCAGTTGCTTTATATTTGTCTTTGTAGCTTTTCTGACCCCATCATCCTCCGCGGCCACTCCGCTCCCCCGCCGCCTTTCCTTTCTGTTTTATCCTTTAATAATCAGCTCGTAGTGGGACAACCCCCGGGATCTGTTTGCAGCTAGCGGCAGATACCCAAGTTCCTGTCAGTGTGCGGATGTTCGCTGTCCCCCGACACCCATCCCCCCCCAAAAAACGCCACCACTGAACCACCCCAGAGAGCCGATGGGAACTACAGACAGGAAGAGCCCATTTCTCATCCCCTATGTGTGTGACTATGGGGGGGGGGGGAGATGCGCGGTCGGTACGTGGTTTGGCCCAACAAACATCTGTCGAAACATTTTAATGAATGCCGGTCAAGGAAGTGTGCGCTACTATCTACATGGATGATGCTTAAAGCAGACCTAAAGTGGATAACCTACATACCTTTCTCCCTTTCTATCATGATTGGGATGCCCCTCAAGTTAAACCGGACCTTCACCATGATTCTCAGGCCGATTCATTAATAGCGCCAGGTAGCGACAGATGAGCGCCAGTAGCGTGATTTTCACAGCGCCAGCTAGTATTCGCTGTGCTTGGCCGGGGTTTGCTTGTTGACAGCGACTCAGTCGGTGTGCGGTAATGTTGAATACGGGGTTAGGGGTCGATGTTTCACAGGTTCCGCGTTGTATGGGTGCGCCTGACAGCGAATGGCCAGAGCGAACGGCTTGCTGCAGATTCATTATCAATTCACGCTCAAAAATTTCTCGCGCTGTGAATTCCTTGTTTAAACCCCAGAGCGCTGGCGGCGATGTGTGTAAAGTAGTTTTTAACCCCCGAACAACTTTTTTTTTTTAATGTAAAAATTATACAAGTTTTTCTAAACATTTTGTAATATGAATACATGAATATCAGACCTGTAATATCAATTCTGCACAATTTTTTTTTTTTTTTTTTTTAACTTAAAAAAAAATCCTAACATTGCAGAAGTGGTCACAGAATTTTTGACGTTAAAAAAAAATAAATAAATAAAAAAAGAAATTAATTATGATTATTTAAAGATTGCTCCATTGAAATGCATTGGACAACGCCAGGGAGCGCCAGGTCATACCTGTCGCTGTGATGGGATTAGCAGCGGCGCTGTTCGTTGCAGTCGGCTACATGATGAATCCCGCGCTAGCTGACGCTCTCGCCGGCGCTAGCCTCATTTAGCGTGATAAATGCGTCATTGTGACCGCCGCCGGGCGTACTTGAGTCGTAGCCGCCGTTAGCTGGCGCTACCTGGCGCTCGTCAGACACTACCTGGCGCTAGCCCTTGATAAATAAACCCCTCTGTGTTGTTGGGGGTAGATCAGCGCAAGATTGTAGCTGCACCTGAAAAGGGAGAACCTGTCCCTTGGTGGATAGTTTGGTTTGGTAGTAGTCGCCTATTCCTGTGCAACAGGAAATTAGGTGGAACTTGTAGGTGCGCTGGCGCACAGGAATAGGCGACTGCTACCAAACCAAACTTCACCATGATTTATTGAAAAGCCCAAACCCTTAAAAAACGATTCCCCAGCATCTAAAATTAATATATTTTAAGTTTTAAGTCACTTACTTATTATTCTTTCCCCTGCTGGGCTGCAACTCTGTTCAGGACTTTAGGATACGGGCGCCGCCATCTTGACTCAGAAGCGTCACACTTACTGAGGAGAGGAGAGCGGGATAAAGTGCAGGGGGGCGGGTTATAGCTGTGCTTTGCTCAGACAGAGCAGAGCTGGGGTCAGGAAAAGGACAGCAATCCCAGAAAGCAAAGCAGCACAGTCAGAAGGCACTTCCTGTTTGCAGGCTGCCTGGTGTTCCATGTGCCGCCATCTTGGATGTTTCAAGGCTCATAACATGTAGATGCAGGTAGGATGATTTTTAATGTGAGCAATCTGTATGTACAGGGTGTGGGAAACATATAAGATAGACTCTTATTCAGGGTGAAGGTCCGGATTAATGTGGTCAATCTGTATGTACAGGGTGTGGGAAACATATAAGATAGACTCTTATTCAGGGTGAAGGTCCGGATTAATGTGAGCAATCTGTATGTACAGGGTGTGGGAAACATATAAGATAGACTCTTATTCAGGGTGAAGGTCCGGATTAATGTGAGCAATCTGTATGTACAGGGTGTGGGAAACATATAAGATAGGCTCTTATTCAGGGTGAAGGTCCGAATTAATGTGGGCAATCTGTATGTACAGGGTGTGGGAAACATATAAGATAGACTCTTATTCAGGGTGATGGTCCGGATTAATGTGAGCAATCTGTATGTACAGGGTGTGGGAAACATATAAGATAGGCTCTTATTCAGGGTGAAGGTCCGGATTAATGTGGGCAATCTGTATGTACAGGGTGTGGGAAACATATAAGATAGGCTCTTATTCAGGGTGAAGGTCCGAATTAATGTGGGCAATCTGTATGTACAGGGTGTGGGAAACATATAAGATAGACTCTTATTCAGGGTGATGGTCCGGATTAATGTGAGCAATCTGTATGTACAGGGTGTGGGAAACATATAAGATAGGCTCTTATTCAGGGTGAAGGTCCGGATTAATGTGGGCAATCTGTATGTATAGGGTGTGGGAAACATATAAGATAGACTCTTATTCAGGGTGAGGGTCCGCTTTAAAGCAGGACAAAGCCTAGTGCGGTTGACTCTGGATTCTAAAAGACTCCAGGATCAGTTGCTGGCTCTCCTGGTTTGGGATGCCCCGTTGTGTGAATCTCCCCTGGGTCCCAGCAAAAGTCACCTTTGCCTTGGCTCCTATGGCGATGTAAACAACACCAGCTGCATCCACAGCTTCTCTGGGCTGAGGCAATTCAGATAAGCTACCCACGTCCATACCTCCCAATTGCCCCTGATTTGGAGGGACTGTCCCTCTTTTGAGTCCATGTCCCCCTGTCCCTCGTTGTTCTCATTTGTCCCTCTTTGAGGTGTAACATGCAGATCTACAGCAATAAATGATTGATTTTCCTATTCAAAGTGTTTCTATTGTTGGAACTGTTACATCCTATCTCCCATCCATCAATCAATGAGGGGGCGTGGTCTAATTTAACAAATGTCCCTCTTTCCCACCCTGAAAAGTTGCTAGGTATGCCCATGTCTAAATGGAAACTGAGGATGCTGCCGCTCCCTCCTGCCGTGCTGTGCATCTTAACAGAGCCGTATTGCCGATCATTAATATGCACGGCATATGGCACTAGCTGGACGAGAACCCGCATATGTGCCATAGGACCAGGGCTGGTTTCACACAGTGGGCCATCCCAAATTTGGATGCCCCTGGAGCAAGGGAAAAGAGTCACAGGAAGCCAGAATGAGGTATGGAATTCTGTTTGATGTGGATGGGAAACTGCTGCACATTGCAGTGCAGTATGGCAGCCATTGGCGTTTGACACATGTGTGTGCAGGTGCTTTCTGTCTGCAGTTGAGTATATTTCAAATGCAAGGCTCACTGATGCAGTGAAGGGGTAACATAGGTTAGTTTATTTACCCTGTTGGCCAGCCCCCCCCCCCCCCCCCCACCGGGCATCCTGATTTCAGGTGTTCAGCTGTGTGAAATACCCAAGTTCACTGGAAAAATGATCCCATGTTACACGTGAATCTCCAGCGGGAGGAGCTGAATTCATTCAGAACAGATTGTCATGCATTAATATTCTCTGCTATCTATTTTGAATGGCTGGAAGCCTGTGCATGCACCGTGGGAGCATGGGGTGAGGTAAGAGATCCTGTGATCCTGGGGGTTTCACACACAGGGGCATACCAAATTGGGATGCCCCTGTTAAGTGGACCAAAGCCTGGGGGGGGGTGAAGAAACTGTCTCTTGGTCCGCTTTAAAGTGGACCCCACTTCGGTGGGGCACCCCGATCGGGGGGTGTCCTGCTGTGTGAAACCACCCAGAAAGCCCCGAAAACTCACCTCACCCTGATCCCACGTGACTCGCTCGTCCAATCACTGGCGACGGACAAGCGAGAGGCAGCGACAGACAAGCAGAGCGCGTCCGCTGCCGCCTCCCGCGCATTCACAAATGGCCAGCGCGGGACCATGCCCTGCTAGAGGGACGCGCGGGAGGCGGCGGCGGTGGACGCGCATGCGCTGCTGGAATGTGAAAAAGGTAGGATTTGTGGGCTTCCTGGGGGATTTCACACAGCGGGGCATTCCGATTTCGGATGCCCCGCGGTGAGGGATCTGATCGGCCCGGGAATCTTATAGACTCCCTGGCCGATTCCCCCTGGGTGTTGGTCCGCTTTAAAGTCAATACAGCCCTAATATTATTTTTTCCCCCACTCTTCCCATCTTGAATTTCAATTGAGGATGTCTGTCTATAGAAAGACCCACACAAAGCACAATATTCAGGCAGAATACTTACCCTTCCATACCCACTACTTACCCTACCTAACCATGTCTGCATGCTCATTACGCCTCTTCAACCAATAGAATTTACTGTATGGGACGTGCTGATCATGGTGCCCTGCACACCCACCTGGTGAACCTTACTAACCACTGTCAGGCATACTGGACTTCATTCAGATTGATTAGAGATGAAATGTAGGGAGGGGCCTGGCTGGAGTACATGTAGTGTGTATACTTTGAGCTTTGACAACATTAAGGTGGAAATGTACCCTGTTGTATTATGAGTGGTGGCCTGTATACCCCATGGCAGCAGCACCTTGTGGATGGAGGAAGGACCTGGAATCAAGGCACTGGTGGCAGCAGCAGAAGACCCTACATTGTAGGAGGTGGCAGCAGTAGGAGACCAGGTGAGGACAGCAGTGGGAGGTGGTGGAAGCAGGGGGAGACTCGGCAGGTGGTGGCAACATCGGCAGACTAAGGAGGTGGTGGCAGCAGCGGTAGACTCATGAGGTGGTGGCAGCAGTGGTAGACTCATGAGGTAAAGGCAGCAGCGGGAGACTCAGGAGGTGGTGGCAGTAGTGGGAGACTCGAAAGATGGTGGCATTAGGGGAGATTCAGAAGGTGGTGGCAGCAGGGGAGACTCGGTAAGTGGTGGCAGCGGGGAGACTCAGGAAGTGGTGGCAGCAGTGCGAGACTCAAGAGGTGGTGGTAGCAACGGGAGACTCAGGAGTTGGTGGCAGTAGCAGGAGACTCAACAGGTGGTGGCAGCAGCGAAAGTCGCGGGAAGTGGTGGAAGCAACAAAAGACTCAGGAGGTGGTGGCAGCAGCGGAGACTCGTGAAGTAGTGGCAGCAGCAAAAGACTCGGGAGGTGATGGCAGCAGCAAAGGACTTGGGAGGTGGTGGCAGCAGTAAAATACTTGGGAGGTGGCAGCATTAGTAAAAGACTTGGGAGGTGGTGGCAGCAGTAAAAGACTTGGGAGTTGGCAGCAGCAGTAAAATAATTGGGGGGCTGGTGGCAGCAGTGGGAGACTTGGGAGGTGGTGGCAGCAACAGGAGACTTGGGAGGTGGTGGCAGCAGCAGGAGACTTGGGAGGTGGTGGCAGCAGCAGGAGACTTGGGAGGTGGTGGCAGCAGCAGGAGACTCAGGAGGTGGTGGCAGCAGTGGGAGACTTGGGAAATGGTGGAAGCAGCAGGAGACTCAGAAATGGTGGCAGCAGGGGCAGACTCAGGAGGTGGTGGCCACAAAAGGAGACTCGGAAAGTGGTGGCAGCAGAGGGTGACTCTGAATGCCTTAGCAGGACCGGCGTATTACTACACAACACATTTGAGAAGGTGTACATGGGGCCCCAATCTGATTCATTCTCAGGAAAGTATGATTCAAGGTTTTGCTGCCCCTTTTTAGAAAATCCGTAGGGTTCCAATTTTCCACATTTGTTAGCGCATGTGACGATCTTGTCGAATGTTCCAGGACTCATGGTCGCTCGGCCTAGCTAGATTGATGAATGACCTTGACAGACCCCGAGGCTTCCTGGCACGGAACAAAATCCAGGATCCCTGAGCTAAACCTTCTACCCCATTGAGTTGTGGATGGATGTTAGTATTTTCTCGGAAGTGGTCCTCCGGTGATAGATGGGAGGTGACCTTGCAACAGGGGATGGTCATAAATCTTCTCTGACTGTGAGCTCTCTGGCAACCAAATATTGGAGAGGAGACAACAGGAATCTGAACAAGACAGGATGTGATTCTTTTTTGTGTGTTCTCTGTAATTTTGGTAACGTACAAACAAGAATGGTCTGAAGGGACTCAGCAAAAATAACGCCAAAGCCAAGGTTGGGCGGCTCAGCTTTCACAGCAAGTTTTTGAGATTCTCAAGTTTGTTTTGTAGGAGATCCTGGACTGGCTGCCTGGATTTGGTTCACAGACTAATTTAAGTCCCTTTACATAAGACTCCCAATGCAGATCTGCCTCTCACTAAATTGTCTGGGGGGGGGCTCTTTTTATTTGGGTCATAGAGCTGGGGAAGCAATTCAGGTTGTCCCAAGGAGTGGAATACTGATGTTCCTCCCATCTACTGTGTCCTCTGTCCCATCTAGAGTGTCCCGAGGCTCCCCCTCAACTCTATAAAAGAGGGGCGCAAGGGAAGCGCCTCCACCAACCTTTGGGATATGGTCTGGTCCAGGAGGCTTTTCAGTCTTTGGTCTGATGGGCCACGGGTCCAACAACAGAGCTGTCACCGGCAGTGCCCCCCCCCCCCCCACGCCTGGGCAAGTATTTTTTTTGTTTTTGCAAACCTGTAGCCAAAGCCACAACAGGGCAGGATGGAGAGTCTATAGCAGCAAAGCCACCATCAGCAACAGTAATGGGTCCGTGCAGAGACCTCAATCGGCGGCACTGCACATAAGCCACCAAGCACAGCTGCTGGCAGCTCAATGCAGGGAACTGTTTTCTGCTGGACCAGCCGGGCGACTACACTACCCCCCACCCAGAATGGCAAAGCAGGAGTTCCCGAGCAGCACGCACCCGCACAAGGGGGGCACAAGTGGCTCGATCTGACGTTCCAGTAAGTAGGCGGGTGCCAGACACCCACCAATCAGTTACTTGGCTGGGCTATTATTTTAAATGAAAAAAATAACATAGCTGGGGCCTCCACCACATTTAATCCGGCCCTGACTCTAGGGGCTTCACTCCTGGATGAACTACTTGCTTGGGGACTATCCTGGGGGACAGCAAGCATCTGGAATGAGACGAACTGGACCAAATGAGCAAGATCCGGGTCAAGGCTATCCTCACTCAGATCCAAAGCCAACACTACTCATGATCATAGCATAGCATAGCATAATTTAAACATTAACCAGCCTCATTGCCTCCAGTGGACCCAGGGGCAGTGTGTGCAGTGGGCCCACATGCAGGTCACTGAATGAACACATGTCTCATGCTTGTTTTTTGGCCATGTGCAGGGGAATTTTACATTTTGAGGGCCATGGCACTTTGGCTGCATGCAGGGGTGCAACAAATGGGGGCCTAGGAGGTCAGGGGGCTCTAGCATTGTTGCTCCTCCACTGTATTTTTTCATATGTGTCCTTACTTGGCATCATTTAGAGAAAAGTTACACCATTTGTCTGTTATGTTTCGTTCTTTAGTTGTCTAACTGTATCCAGCTGAGTTAAAGTGGATCCCAACACCCGTTTGCCTGGTAACGGGTGTTGGCTTGTGTCTGGCTGCAATAAGACAGGCTCCAGGAGGGATCAAGAATGCTGGACCCCCCACATAACAGCCCCCAGAATGGCTGCAATTCTTACCTGTTCGGGAATGCAGCACCACAATTGTCCGCAGGTGGTCATGTGGGTTGGGGGGTCACATCCTTGATTCCGGCCATCGAAAGGTCCTGTCGGCATGACCACTGGTGGCCAGTCGTGGGGCTGCATTCTCGTTTGAGGATCGAGGGACAGGTAAGAATTGTGGGTGTTCTGCGGGGTGATGTGTGGGGGGGCTTCAGCATTCGGGATGCCCCCCGTACCTGTCTTATTGCGTCTAGACACTGACCAACCCCATTAACGGGCAAATGGGCGTTAGTCCACTTTAATAGACAGAACAAAGTTTACTGTATGAGCCTTGAAAGGTCACTATTGTATGCATTTAGTGACGCCACTGGCAGTATGGGGCCCTGAAATTCCTGATGGGGGCCATGTCTTACCTGCATTACCTCTCCCGCTCAAATCTATAACTGCCCCAGACAAAGCGTCTCTATAATCCCACTAAGAGCCTCTTCCAAAGAAAGCAGCCCCCTATTTCCCCCCTGCGCGTAATGTCTCTGCACATAACTGCGCTTTGCTTCCCCCCCAATTTATGAGCAGCGCTTGCACGACTCATTACCTAAATAAACTCGTTCCTCCGGCAATGCAAAGCTCTCATACTCACCCCATAACGCTGTGCCGCCATTTCACGCTCTCTTATTAAACTAGGGAAACATGCTGCTGCCGGCAAGCTGCCCGGACCCTGCACCTCCGTAATGCTAAACTCACTGCCATAAATACAGCTCGAGGTAGACGCACTCCCGCAGGCGAATCCATGTGTCCTGCTTGCAATGGAAACACTACAGTATAGGAGAGAAGTGTTTCACCCTTTCAGTACCACAAGTATAAGTTTCATCATTGCTTCATTGCTACTGCCCATCGTGCAAGCAGGAGTAAGACAAGACTAGGTCAGTGCAGGCAGCCAAGGTGTGTTAGCAATCAATCAGCCAAGGACGGTGCAGGCTGAAAAGGTTTGTTCTTGGTCAGTTCAGTGCGGGCAGTATAGGTTTGTAAGAGGTAATGTAGGTTTGTAAGCAGCAAAACAATCTGAGGTCAGTGCAAGCAGTGTATGTTTGTAAGAGGTAATACAAGCCGAGGTTGGTGCAGGCAGTGTAGGTTTGTAAGAGGTAACACAAGCCGATGTTGGTGCAGGCAGTGTAGGTTTGTAAGAGATAACACAAGCCGAGGTTAGTGCAGGCAGTGTAGGTTTGTAAGAGGTAACACAAGTCGAGGTTAGTGCAGGCAGTGTAGGTTTGTAAGAGATAACACAAGCCGAGGTTAGTGCAGGCAGTGTAGGTTTGTAAGAGGTAACACAAGTCAAGGTTGGTGCAGGTAGTGTAGGTTTGTAAGAGATAACACAAGCCGAGGTTAGTGCAGGCAGTGCAGGTTTGTAAGAGGTAACACAAGCCGAGGTTGGTGCAGGCGGTGTAGGTTTGTAAGAGGTAACACAAGTCGAGGTTAGTGCAGGCAGTGTAGGTTTGTAAGAGGTAACACAAGCCGAGGTTAGTGCAGGCAGTGTAGGTTTGTAAGAGATAACACAAGCCGAGGTTGGTGCAGGCAGTGTAGGTTTATAAGAGGTAACACAAGCCGATGTTAGTGCAGGCAGTGTAGGTTTGTAAGAGGTAACACAAGCCGAGGTTAGTGCAGGCAGTGTAGGTTTGTAAGAGATAACACAAGCCGAGGTTGGTGCAGGCAGTGTAGGTTTGTAAGAGGTAACACAAGCCGATGTTAGTGCAGGCAGTGTAGGTTTGTAAGAGGTAACACAAGTCGAGGTTAGTGCAGGCAGTGTAGGTTTGTAAGAGGTAACACAAGTCGAGGTTAGTGCAGGCAGTGTAGGTTTGTAAGAGATAACACAAGCCGAGGTTGGTGCAGGCAGTGTAGGTTTGTAAGAGGTAACACAAGCCGATGTTAGTGCAGGCAGTGTAGGTTTGTAAGAGGTAACACAAGTCGAGGTTAGTGCAGGCAGTGTAGGTTTGTAAGAGGTAACACAAGCCGAGGTTAGTGCAGGCAGTGTAGGTTTGGAAGAGATAACACAAGCCGAGGTTAGTGCAGGCAGTGTAGGTTTGTAAGAGGTAGCACAAGTCGAGGTTAGTGCAGGCAGCGTAGGTTTGTAAGAGATAACACAAGCCGAGGTTAGTGCAGGCAGTGTAGGTTTGTAAGAGGTAACACAAGCCGAGGTTAGTGCAGGCAGTGTAGGTTTGTAAGAGATAACACAAGCCGAGGTTAGTGCAGGCAGTGTAGGTTTGGAAGAGGTAACACAAGTCGAGGTTAGTGCAGGCAGTGTAGGTTTGTAAGAGATAACACAAGCCGAGGTTAGTGCAGGCAGTGTAGGTTTGTAAGAGATAACACAATCCGAGGTTAGTGCAGGCAGTGTAGGTTTGGAAGAGGTAACACAAGTCGAGGTTATTGCAGGCAGTGTAGGTTTGTAAGAGGTAACACAAGCCGAGGTTAGTGCAGGCAGTGTAGGTTTGTAAGAGGTAACACAAGCCGAGGTTAGTGCAGGCAGTGTAGGTTTGGAAGAGGTAACACAAGCCGAGGTTAGTGCAGGCAGTGTAGGTTTGTAAGAGGTAACACAAGCCGAGGTTAGTGCAGGCAGTGTAGGTTTGTAAGAGATAACACAAGCCGAGGTTAGTGCAGGCAGTGTAGGTTTGTAAGAGATAACACAAGCCGAGGTTAGTGCAGGCAGTGTAGGTTTGTAAGAGATAACACAATCCGAGGTTAGTGCAGGCAGTGTAGGTTTGGAAGAGGTAACACAAGTCGAGGTTAGTGCAGGCAGTGTAGGTTTGGAAGAGGTAACACAAGCCGAGGTTAGTGCAGGCAGTGTAGGTTTGGAAGAGGTAACACAAGCCGAGGTTAGTGCAGGCAGTGTAGGTTTGGAAGAGGTAACACAAGCCGAGGTTGGTGCAGGCAGTGTAGGTTTGTAAGAGGTAACACAAGCCGAGGTTAGTGCAGGTAGTGTAGGTTTGGAAGAGGTAACACAAGCCGAGGTTGGTGCAGGCAGTGAAGGTTTGGAAGAGGTAACACAAGCCGAGGTTGGTGCAGAGGTAACACAAGCCGAGGTTGGTGCAGGCGGTGTAGGTTTGTAAGAGGTAAAACAAGCCGAGGTTGGTGCAGGCGGTGTAGGTTTGTAAGAGATAACACAAGCCGAGGTTAGTGCAGGCAGTGTAGGTTTGTAAGAGATAACACAATCCGAGGTTAGTGCAGGCAGTGTAGGTTTGGAAGAGGTAACACAAGTCGAGGTTAGTGCAGGCAGTGTAGGTTTGGAAGAGGTAACACAAGCCGAGGTTAGTGCAGGCAGTGTAGGTTTGGAAGAGGTAACACAAGTCGAGGTTAGTGCAGGCAGTGTAGGTTTGGAAGAGGTAACACAAGCCGAGGTTAGTGCAGGCAGTGTAGGTTTGGAAGAGGTAACACAAGCCGAGGTTGGTGCAGGCAGTGTAGGTTTGTAAGAGGTAACACAAGCCGAGGTTAGTGCAGGTAGTGTAGGTTTGGAAGAGGTAACACAAGCCGAGGTTGGTGCAGGCAGTGAAGGTTTGGAAGAGGTAACACAAGCCGAGGTTAGTGCAGAGGTAACACAAGCCGAGGTTGGTGCAGGCGGTGTAGGTTTGTAAGAGGTAAAACAAGCCGAGGTTGGTGCAGGCAGTGTAGGTTTGTAAGAGGTAACACAAGCCGAGGTTGGGGCAGAGGTCACACAAGCCGAGGTTAGTGCAGGCAGTGTAGGTTTGTAAGAGATAACACAAGCCGAGGTTGGTGCAGGCAGTGTAGGTTTGTAAGAGGTAACACAAGCCGATGTTAGTGCAGGCAGTGTAGGTTTGTAAGAGGTAACACAAGTCGAGGTTAGTGCAGGCAGTATAAGTTTGTAAGAGATATCACAAGCCGAGGTTAGTGCAGGCAGTGTAGGTTTGTAAGAGGTAGCACAAGTCGAGGTTAGTGCAGGCAGTGTAGGTTTGTAAGAGGTAACACAAGTCGAGGTTAGTGCAGGCAGTGTAGGTTTGTAAGAGATAACACAAGCCGAGGTTAGTGCAAGCAGTGTAGGTTTGTAAGAGGTAACACAAGCCGAGGTTGGTGCAGGCAGTGTAGGTTTGTAAGAGGTAACACAAGCCGATGTTAGTGAAGGCAGTGTAGGTTTGTAAGAGGTAACACAAGTCGAGGTTAGTGCAGGCAGTGTAGGTTTGTAAGAGATAACACAAGCCGAGGTTAGTGCAGGCAGTGTAGGTTTGTAAGAGGTAAAACAAGCCGAGGTTGGTGCAGGCAGTGTAGGTTTGTAAGAGGTAACACAAGCCGAGGTTGGTGCAGAGGTCACACAAGCCGAGGTTGGTGCAGGCAGTGTAGGTTTGTAAGAAGTAACACAAGCCGAGGTTGGTGCAGGCAGTGTAGGTTTGTAAGAGGTAACACAAGTCGAGGTTAGTGCAGGCAGTGTAGGTTTGTAAGAGATAACACAAGTCGAGGTTAGTGCAGGCAGCGTAGGTTTGTAAGAGATAACACAAGCCGAGGTTAGTGCAGGCAGTGTAGGTTTGGAAGAGATAACACAAGTCGAGGTTGGTGCAGGCAGTGTAGGTTTGTAAGAGATAACACAAGCCGAGGTTACTGCAGGCAGTGTAGGTTTGTAAGAGATAACACAAGCCGAGGTTAGTGCAGGCAGTGTAGGTTTGTAAGAGGTAACACAAGCCGATGTTAGTGCAGGC
This sequence comes from Gastrophryne carolinensis, assembly GCA_027917425.1. NCBI lineage: Eukaryota > Metazoa > Chordata > Amphibia > Anura > Microhylidae > Gastrophryne > Gastrophryne carolinensis. The sequence continues at coordinate 21,119,308 of CM051239.1, read as the reverse complement.
AGTGTAGGTTTGTAAGAGGTAACACAAGTCGAGGTTAGTGCAGGCAGTGTAGGTTTGTAAGAGATAACACAAGCCGAGGTTAGTGCAGGCAGTGTAGGTTTGTAAGAGATAACACAAGCCGAGGTTAGTGCAGGCAGTGTAGGTTTGTAAGAGATAACACAAGTCGAGGTTGGTGCAGGTAGTGTAGGTTTGTAAGAGATAACACAAGCCGAGGTTAGTGCAGGCAGTGTAGGTTTGGAAGAGGTAACACAAGTCGAGGTTGGTGCAGGTAGTGTAGGTTTGTAAGAGATAACACAAACCGAGGTTAGTGCAGGCAGTGTAGGTTTGGAAGAGGTAACACAAACCGAGGTTAGTGCAGGCAGTGTAGGTTTGGAAGAGGTAACACAAGCCGAGGTTAGTGCAGGCAGTGTAGGTTTGGAAGAGGTAACACAAGTCGAGGTTGGTGCAGGCAGTGTAGGTTTGTAAGAGGTAACACAAGCCGAGGTTGGTGCAGGCAGTGTAGGTTTGTAAGAGGTAACACAAGCCGAGGTTGGTGCAGGCAGTGTAGGTTTGGAAGAGGTAACACAATCGAGGTTGGTGCAGGTAGTGTAGGTTTGTAAGAGGTAACACAAGCCGAGGTTGGTGCAGAGGTAACACAAGTCGAGGTTAGTGCAGGCAGTGTAGGTTTCTAAGAGGTAACACAAGCCGAGTTTGGTGCAGGCAGTGTAGGTTTGTAAGAGGTAAAATAAAGCATAATATATATATATATATATATATATATATATATATATATATAGTTTTTTTTAATAAAGTTTGTCCACAATAGGACCTTAACGAGAGCTTTTATTTAAGTACACAACTGGACACTAGGGGGCCAGCTAAATACATACCGTAGGTAGGAAAACAAAATTACATTTTGTTCTTGATTTATAAGAGAAAGTTGGAAGTCGGCTTTTTTAGGTTTCAATAGATTTTATTGACTTTTTTTGTTTATTTTTACATAATGTATCTGAACTTGTACAGAAGAAGTGTATTCCAATATAAAAAATGGATTTTCGCAAGCACAAACATTTTTTTACATGGCTTTGTGTATTAACTTTTACTTTAGCAGGTAGTAAATAAAACAAAAAACAAAAAAAATCAGCAGTATACTCTTCTATCATCATTGTGCTACAAAGTAAAAGCACAAATGTTCAATAAAAGTAAAGTAAACTCTTAAAAATAATAATTATATATTATTTATTATTATAATAATTATTGTCAACAACAGGATCACAGGGCGCCTGTAATAACTCACCTTTCCCTGGTCCAATGGCACATGTGCGGGTTCTTGTCCAATATGAGCCGTTTGGCTTTCTGCAAATGGCTCCGATTGTTTACAATAGGGGGGCGAGCCGGGTGCATCCTTTGCATCCCTGGGGGCATGTGAGAGCATTCAAATAGGCTGGGGCGGGAGCGAGCCCACTGCCAGGGATGCGGGGGATGCAGCAATGCGCGCTCCCCATTAAAGGCAATCAGAGCCCTTTGACGAAAGTTGGAAACACGGCAAAGGGCTCTGATTGGACGAGAGCCAGGCCTTGTGCTGTTGAACCTTGGAGAGGTGAGTTTTACTGGCTGTCTCTTGTTTTTTTTTTTGTTACATACAGTATGTAATCTTGTACAAACGAAATGTATTCCAATAATAACCTTTACTGTAGCATTAATAAACATAGAAGAAACAGCAATATACTCCTCTGTCATCATTGTGCTATAAAGTACAATGCTGGGGGTTTATTTTGGCCTACAAATGTTCTTTAAGCAACGTATAATAAAACAAAAGTAAAGAATGAAAAAAAAAAAATATTATTATATATTATTTATTATTATAACGATAAATGTTGTCTACTATAGGACCTTATTAGATGTCCTATGATAGACATCCCGAATTGGCATGCCCCGCTGCATGAACCCCCCTCCCCCCAATCACCAGTTTCACTCACCTTCTCCTCGCCGTGTCTGTGTGCTCCGGCCGCATCCCTGCTCACCTTTAGCTGTACACGCGCAAGCTCCCAGCCTTTCTGAATGGGCGAGCGGGCACGCCACGGCCCCAAGGTGGATGGGGGATGCGGCTGGAACGCACAGTTTCGGCAAGATCTCCAGGAGAAGGTGAGCGAAACTGGTGATCCAATCAGCGCACTCGGATCTGCTGACATCACGTCGTCTAAGGCCCTTATTTTAGAAGGGATAGCGTCAGGTAGCGCCTGGTTAATGAGAGGTAGCGACTGATAGCGACTGGTCAACGCCGGACACAGAACGCAATTACACATTTATCAAGCAGAATCTGTTGAGCGACTGGAATAGCGCCATGTAGCGTCTGATTCATAATTTTTACAGCCTCAGCAAACAGCGCCAGCGTTCAGCCTTGCACAGCGCCAGGTATGACCTCTCGCTACCTGGCGCTCTCCCATACATTTCAATGGACGATCCTTTTCTTCTCTTTAAACAGGGTTTTTTTTAAAAAAAAAATCACAAATAATTCTGTGACCTCTTCTGGCATTGAATAAGCATTTTTTTCATAATTTTTTCATTTTTTAAATATTTCCTCAGAAATGACATTACAGGTCTGCCATTAAAGTGTTCATGTTACAATGTTGTTACAATGTAATTCCATATGTTTTCGCTTTGTTACTAGTTGATAGATGCAGGAAAACAGACTGTAAACACACAGCCTCCTGCGCTCTGGGCTTCAAACAAGTATTTTTCAGCGTCAGAGATTTGTGAGGCTGTTTTTTTCCTGAATATGGTGTGAGTCGGTCGCTATGAGCAGTCGCTACCATGCGCTCCCATACAGCACTGTACTGGTCAAATAGCGACTCCTCACAATGTATTCACCATTACTGAACAGCGACTAAGTCGCTATAAAGTAGCGACTCACGGCCGAGCACTGCGACTACTAGCGGGCGCTCTGAAAATGCCTGCTACAGATACTCATCTGTCGCTACCTGCCGCTAATGATGAATCAGCCTGTATGCCTTCGTCACGTCATCTAAACCTTCATCTAGGGGCAGTGGCTCCAAGCACACTGGCGGTTGCATACCCGCTACCCTCTGACAGGGGGCGTGCCCGCATCGGCCATTCACAAATGCCTGAGGATTCGATCAGGGCCGATTGTGCTGGGTTTTGGTCCACTTTAAATACATAACTTGTTACTTAGGGGTTCGCTATTCAAAACAGCAAAGTAAAAAAATAAATAGGTACGAAAAACAAAAATAGATAAATTTTGTGATTGAGCTATCAGTGTATATTCGATATATATTATTATTAATATATATATATATATATATATATATATATATATATATAAATATATATAAAAATAAAAATATAAAATATATATATATATATATATATATATATATATATATATATATATATAATTATTATTATTATTAAATTAATATAGATAATAATATATCAAATATAATATTCAAAAAAAAGATGTAAAAGAGTAAAAAAGTAATAGTAAAATAATAATTAAAAAAAGGGTTCCAGATTTTGCACTCCCCCGTAATGGCTGTAGGGGAAGGGGACTCCCCTCTAAGTCTCCGAGTATTTCTTTTCCTGGCTCGCTTCCAGAGATATGTGCGATCCTCTCGGTTCCAGCGCCTCTCGGGTTCAGCGTTCGCACCCCGGGCCCAGATGTATTTCAATACTGACAATGTAAAGTGATCTGCTGTTAGCAAGCTCTGCAAAAAAAAAAAAAAAAAAAGGTCCACGCAGGGGGCAGCCGATCCAGCGCGCTCCTCCAGGAAAGTCTATTAATAGGACCTGTATTCCGACCCATGTTACCTGCTATGCTCAGGACCTGCTCAACCTTTTCACTGCTAATAAGGATAAATACCAGCTTTTCAGGGTGGGTAAGAGGGACAATTGTTAAATTAAGCCACGCCCCCTCATTAAGTAATGGATAGGAGATGTTACAGTTACAGCAATAGAAACATTTTAAATAGGCAAATGAATAATTTATTGCTGCAGATCTACATGTTACACCTCACAGAGGGACAAATGAGAACAATCAGGGACAGCGGGACATGGGCTCAAAAGAAGGACAGTCCCTCTAAGGACAGTCCCCTTGGGAGGTATGCAATAATGATAAATACCAAACTCACCAGGCTCAGACTGGCCCAGCGGGTTATTAGGGAATCCCCCAGCAGACCCCTAAACTGAGCATAGACGGAAAATGAGGGAGAGTTTGAGAAATGAAGATGAAGATGTGAGACAGAAAGATGAAGGGGTGCAGAAATGAGGGGGAAGGAGGGGATATGGAAAAATAGAGAAAGAGGGAATGTGTAGAAGAGAAATTTAAGAAGGGAACACGAAAAGAAAATAAAGTTGAGGTAATGTGAAAAAGAGAGAAAAAAGGAGGAAATGTAAAAAAAAAAATGGAGGGAATGTGAAAAGAGAGAAAGATAGAGGGAGTGTGAGAAATATAGAAAGAAGGAGGGGATGTGTAACATGATAAAGATGAAGGGACTGTGAGAAATAGGGAAAGACGGTATGGATGTGGAGATATAGAAAGATGGAAGGAAAGTGAAAAGAGAGAAAGATGGATGGAATGTGGAAATTAGAGAAAGATGGAAAAGAGGGAATGTGTGAGACAGCAAAAGAAGGAAGGAATGTGTAAAGAGAGAAAGATGGAGGGAGTGTGAGAAACAGAGAAATAAGGTAGAAATGTGGAGATATAGAAAGATGGAAGGAAAGTGAGAAGAGAGAAAGATGGAGGGAATGTGGAAACGAGAGAAATATGGAGGGAAGGGAATGTGTAAACGAGAGAAAGATTGAGGGGAGGGAATGTGGAAATGAGAGAGAGAGATGGAGGGAATGTGTGAGACAGCAAAAGAAGGAAGGAATGTGTAAAGAGAGAAAGATGGAGGAAGTGTGAGAAATAGGGAAAGAAGGTAGGAATGTGGAGATATAGAAAGATGGAAGGAAAGTAAAAAGAGAGAAAGATGGATGGAATGTGGAAACGAGAGAAAGATGGAGGGGAGGGAATGTGGAAATGAGAGAAAGATGGAGGGGAGGGAATGTGGAAATGAGAGAAAGATGGAGGGGAGGGAATGTGGAAATGAGAGAGAGAGATGGAGGGAATGTGTGAGACAGCAAAAGAAGGAAGGAATGTGTAAAGAGAGAAAGATGGAGGAAGTGTGAGAAATAGGGAAAGAAGGTAGGAATGTGGAGATATAGAAAGATGGAAGGAAAGTAAAAAGAGAGAAAGATGGAGGGAATGTGTAAACGAGAGAAAGATGGAGGGGAGGGAATGTGGAAATGAGAGAGAGAGAGAGATGGAGGGAATGTGTGAGACAGCAAAAGAAGGAAGGACTGTGTAAAAGAGAGAAAGATGGAGGAAGTGTGAGAAATAGGGAAAGAAGGTAGGAATGTGGAGATATAGAAAGATGGAAGGAAAGGGAAAAGAGAGAAAGATGGATGGAATGTGGAAACGAGAGAAAGATGGAGGGGAGGGAATGTGGAAACGAGAGAAAGATGGAGGGGAGGGAATGTGGAAATGAGAGAGAGATGGAGGGAATGTGTGAGACAGCAAAAGAAGGAAGGAATGTGTAAAGAGAGAAAGATGGAGGAAGTGTGAGAAATAGGGAAAGAAGGTAGGAATGTGGAGATATAGAAAGATGGAAGGAAAGTGAAAAGAGAGAAAGATGGATGGAATGTGGAAACAAAAGAAAGATGGAGAAGAGGGAATGTGTGAGACAGCAAAAGAAGGAAGGAATGTGTAAAGAGAGAAAGATGGAGGGAGTGTGAGAAACAGAGAAAGAAGGTAGGAATGTGGAGATGGAAGATGGAAGGGAAGTGAAAAGAGAGAAAGATGGAGGGAATGTGGAAACGAGAGAAAGATGGAGGGAATGTGTAGATAGATAGATAGAAAGATTTGGGGCATGTGTGAGAGTGAGAAAGAATGCGATAATAAAACAAGAGAGAAAGATGGAGAAAATGTGTGAGAGAGAGAAAGCAGGAGAGTATATGTGACTTCCCCTCTAAAGGGACAGTCCAGTAACTCTTGTGTTTCATGGGAGCAGCCATGGTGGGTTTACCTTTGGCTGCTTTCATTGAAATCTATGAGACGGGGAGGCAGATTCATTAATAGCGGCAGGTAGCGACAGTTGAGCGACTGTAGCGGCATTTTCAGAGCGCCTGCTAGTAGTCGCTGTGCTTTTTTTAAATAATTTAGTAATATGAATACATTAATATCAGAGCTGTAATATCAATTCTGTACTTTTTTTTTTTTTTTTTTTTACCTTAAAAAAATTATTAAAAATGGCAGAAGTGGTCACAGAATTTTTCACATTTAAAAAAAAAAAATGAATAACAATTAATTATGAATATTTAAAGATTGTTCCATTGAAATGCATTGGAGAGCGCCAGGTAGCGAGAGGTCATACCTGTCGCTGTTCAAGGTCGGACGCTGGCGCTGTGGGCTGAGGCTGGAATAATGATGAATGAGTCGCTATCTGGCGCTATCTCAGTCGCTAAGCAGGATTGGCTTGATAAATGTGTGATTGTGGTGGGGAGCCGGCGTTCTCGTGGCGGGGCCCGTCATTACCGGCCGCTCACCAGTCGCTACCTGTCGCTATCCCTTGTTAAATAAGGGCCAAAGCTACTCCCCCCACATTTTTAACTGGCATCCCCTGAATTGCTCCCCCCACAAAGAGCACCTTTTGCCAATTTTCACTGCTCCTGCTTCACTCCCAGTTAATCCCAGATAACGCATCCGGTTTTAGCTGTAAAGCTCCGCCTCCTCCATTCATTGCCATTGTTGTGTGTGACTATCATTGCCACCATATGAAATGACTGATCCCCTGCCATCTTACAGAGATGGGAGCGAAAAAAAAAAATCCAGGATGATTTGAAAAGAGAAAATATCTATTTCTAGTTCTACACCCTGAGAAGGAAGAATCAGCAGGGGCTTTGGCCAAATGTATTTCACACGTTCAGTGCGTTTTGGTCCGCTTTAAAGCAGAGCTTATAGGGGTAAAGCCAGAAGCCAGTACAGTGATCTTTAGGATTTTATGATGCTTAAAAACGTGAGCCTACACATTGCTAAATAGTGGGAGAATAAAGGCATTTTTCTGATAGCGAGCGATACCTGGGTGGTCCATTGTGCTGTAATAATGGCGCCAAATATTTCGCTGATCTGCACGTTTTTCTAGCTGCGCTGGGACGAGCTTCACACACGCTGAAAGTACAATGGTGAGAACCTTCCCAATCCAGAAGCAGCAACGGGACGAGCAATTTGCCTCTGTTGGGTTTCAATACAAAGAGGTAAAATGTGAGCAGCTGCTGGAAGAACCCTGTTTCATGGGTGTAACGGCCAATCACGTGGCCCCATAGTGCAATCCTAATGCCCGCCCCCTCCTACCTATAAAGTCTATCAATCTATAGCAGTCCAGACTTACAATTTTCAAATGCCTCATTCTTTCAAGGATCCTATAAGTAGGAAAAAAAAGTTTCTGACGGGCAGGCTGATTCATTAATAGCGCCAGGTAGCGACAGTAGCGTTATTTTCACAGCGCCCGCTAGTATTCGCTGTGCTTGGCCGTTGTTCGGCTGTTGACAGCGACTCAGTTGGTGTGCGGTAATGTTGAATACGGGGTTAGGAGTCGCTGTTTGACAGGTTCCGCGCTGTATGGGAGCGCATGACAGCGAACGGCCATAGCGAACGGCTCCCACCATATTCATTAACAAATCACGCTCAAAAAATTCTCGCGCTGTGAAATGCTTGTTTAAACCCCAGAGCGCTGGCGGCGATGGGTTAAAAGTAGTTTTTTAACCCCCAAACAACCATATTTTTAGAAAAAAAAAAAAACATGTTTTTCAAAACATTTTGTAATATGAATACATTAATATCAGACCTGTAATATCAATTCCGCACAAATTTTTTTTTTTTTTTTTTAGCTTAAAAAAAATATCTAACATTGCAGAAGTGGTCACAGAATTTTTGACATTTAAAAAAAAAAAAATAAATAATGACAATTAATTATGAATATTTAAAGATTGTTCCATTGAAATGCATTGGAGAGCGCCAGGTAGCGAGAGGTCATACCTGTCGCTGTTCAGGGTCGCTCGCTGGCGCTGTGGGGTGAGGCTGGAATAATGATGAATGAGTGGCTATATGGCGCTCTCTCAGTCGCTAAGCAGGATCGGCTTGATAAATGTGTGATTGTGGTGGGGAGCCGGCGTTCTCGTGGCGGGGCCCGTCATTACCGTTCGCTCACCAGTCACTACCTGGCGCTATCCCTTGTTAAATAAGGGCCAAAGAGGTAAAATGTGAGCAGCTGCTGTTTCATGGGTGTAACGGCCAATCACGTGGCCCCATAGTGCAATTCTAATGCCCGCCCCCTTTTACCTATAAAGTCTATCAATCTATAGCAGTCCAGACTTACAATTTTCAACTGCCTCATTCTTTCAAGGATCCTATAAGTAATGTGCTAAAACCATCTACTAGCTTCTCTTATTATCATAGCAATTCAGTGTTAGAACTGCAGTAAATTAGAGTTTAGAGGTAACTAGTACATCAAACCAATAAAAGACCAATAACCCAAAATCGTGCTAAAGTGCTTGTCAGTAAATTCTATTTCATAAAAACACTGACAAAATGTAACTTTAAAGAGGAACATTGGAGGCCCTGGAATCTAAAAGACTCCAGGGCCTCCCAAGCTCCAGTCCTTGGAGCATCTCAAATTGGTATACCCCACTGTGTGTAACCCCACACGAACCCCCCGAAACACTCACCCTCGCCTCGTCTGTGCGCTCCGGCCACATCCCCGCTTAGCACCATTTGTCACCGCTCGGCTGCTTAGCCATCACTGGAGCCGAGTGACAGTGAGCGTGCTGATCGGCTAAGTGTGCCGGGGGGGGGGGGGGGGGGTACACACAGCTGGACCTTCAGCATAATTTAATTAAAAGCTCAAACTCTTAAAAAACTATTCCCCAGCATTTAAAATTAACATATTTTACATTTTTTGTCATTTATTTTTCTTTTCCCCACTGGGCTGTAACTCTGTTCAGGACTCTAGGATATGGGCACCGCCATCGTGCCTCAGAAGCATCACATACTGAGGAGAGTAGAGGGGGGGGGAGTGCAGGGGCCGGGGTTATAGCTGTACAGAGCAGAGCTAGGGTCAGGAAAAGGACAGCAATCCCAGAATGCAGAGCGCCACAGTCATAAGACACTTCCTGTCTGCAGGAGATGGAACGCAGACTTGTGGAAGAGGTAAGGGCATAAGACAATCTAAGGGGGTGTCACACAGTGGGGCATCCCAATCCGGGATGTCTCCATAAAGAGGTAGGTCAACCCTCACAAGAGTCTTATAGACTCAAGAGGGTAGTTGTGTCCTTTTAAAGGAACACTTCTGTGGACTTTTTCGAATCTTTCAGCGATGGGCAGTCCCAATGGGTAACCAAGAGATCCGCTTACCATCCCACCGCTCCCGTGCCACCGATTGGTCTCCCACAGCTCCGGCTTGTAAGCCATGCGGCTCTGTGTTTTACTCCCAAAATGGTGGTGCCCAGGATCCGGAGTGCCGGAGGAGCGGAGGGGACCCCTGGATAAGACAATTCTGTGAGTACTCACCTGTAGAATTGTTTTTGTTCTTGCATGGCACAGCCTGCTTCAGTATTCATAACAGTTGGGTTATTCCGCGACAAGGTGGCGCAGTGTCCTGCAAAAGAGTTGTGGCATCTCCCGGCCCCCTATAAAAATGGGATTAACCATAGAGTTCCCAGCATAGACAAGCAGTGAGACAAGAAGCCGGGAGAGAATAAAGGTAAAAAATGTAAAAAGGTAAAAACCCCAATTAACCTGGAACAATTACCATAAAGAGGCAACTAAGAATAACGATAACAAGGGTGGGTAGAAGCGGGCCGTGCCATGCAAGAACAAAAACAATTCTACAGGTGAGTACTCACAGAATTGTCTTTTTCTTATTGCATGGCACGGCCCGCTTCAGTATTCATAACAGTTGGGACATCCAAAAGCAGTGTCCAAAAGTAGGGTGGGATCCCCAATGAGTAACGGCCGGCAGTTCAAGTCACTACCGCCTGAAGCACCTTGCAAAAGCAGCATCCGCTGAGGCCTTAACATCAACATTGTAAAACTTGGAAAAAGTATGAACAGAAGACCAAGTTGCAGCCTTACAAACTTGTTCAACAGAAGCCTGGTGCTGAAAGGCCCAAGACACACCAATAGCACGAGTAGAATGAGCAGTAATCCTAAAAGGAGGTTCCTTCCCCTTAGCAGAAAAGGCTTGTACCACCGCCTGACGGATCCACTTGCTGATAGTGAATTTAACAGGAGGCAAACCCTTCCTAGGTCCCGCAGGAAGAACAAATAGAGCGTCAGACTTCCTGAAAGATTCAGTAGCAACCAAATAAAACTTCAGAGCCCTGACAACATCCAAAGAGTGAAGGGTCCGCTCCTTGGAATTTGCAGGGTTAGGACACAAGGAAGGTAGAACAATGTCCTGGTTGAGATGAAAAGCAGACACAACCTTAGGCAAGAAATCCGGCTTAAGCCGAACACCACCTTATCCTGATGCCTCTCAAAATAAGGAGGTTTGACGGAAAGCGCTGCCAGCTTAGAAACTCACCTGACAGAAGTAATGACCACCAAAATGGCCACCTTTAGAGTCAGAATGGGCAAAGCAGCCCTACGTATAGGCCCAAAAGGAGGACCCTGCAGAGCAGACAACACCAGATTCAGGTCCCAAACCGGTAGCATAGGCTTACGTGGCGGACGCACGTGAGTAACTCCCTGGAAAAAAGTCTTAACCAACCTGTGATTGGCAAAGGATCTTTGGAAAAAAATTGCCAAGGCTGACACCTGTCCCTTGAGGGTACTAAGTTGAAGGCCCGAGTCCAAACCATGTTGCAAAAATTCCAGAATCCTGGGGATGGAGAACACCCGACAAGGAAAGGACTTGGACTCACACCGGGCAATGTAAGCATGCCAGATCCTGTAGTAGATAAAAGATGAGGATTTCTTCCTAGCCTTAATCATGGTATCAACAACAGAGGCTGGCAAACCCTTATCCATCAAGATGGAGGTTTCAGCAGCCAAGCCGTTAAAGCCAGCGTTTGTGAATTGGGATGGCACAGCCGTCCCTGAGTGAGCAGATCTGGATCCTTGGGCAGGGCACACTGATCTACTGCAAAATGCACGACGTCTGCGAACCACACCCTCCTTGGCCAACAGGGGGCCACCAGAATGGCTGGTACCCCCTTCTGGGCTATCTTGCGCAGCACCCTGCCCAGCAGAGGGAATGGAGGGAACACATAGAGGAGCCGAAACTCCGTCCAAGGCATTGCTAGCGTATCCGTGGCGAAGGCCAGAGGGTCCTGAGACAGAGAGACAAACCTGGGAAGCTTGTGATTGTGACGGGACGCAAACAGATCCACATCCGGCTGACCCCAGCGGAGACACAGGGAGTGAAAAACCCTGTTGCTGAGGGACCATTCCCCCAGCCGAGACGTCCCCCTGCTCAGGGAGTCTGCCTCCAGGTTCTCCACCCCCGGAATGTAAACCGCTGAGATGCAGGGGACATTCTCTTCCGCCCAAGACAGTATCAGGGACACTTCCTTGAGGGCTCGCTTGCTCTGAGTCCCTCCCTGATCATTGATGTATGCAATCGCCGCCTGGTTGTCCGAGCGGATCTGAACAGCCCGACCCCGAAGGTGTGTGGTCAGCTGAGACAGAACCAACCTGATCGCCCTCAGTTCCAGGACATTGATGAGAGCATGGGCCTCCTGGGGGCCCCACCGACCCTGGAACATCAGAGACTTCCAAAAGCCCCCCCAACCGGTCAGACTGGCATCTGTGGTGACAGTCTCCCAGCATGGAGGCAGAAAGGTCCTGCCCACTAGAAGGTTCCCTGAGTCCAGCCACCACAAGAGGGACTGTCTGGCCAGGGGGGACAGAGCAAATTCCTGATCCAGGGACACAGGGTCCCGATCCCAAACTGACAAGAGGTGCAACTGAAGAGGCCTCATGTGAAACTGAGCAAAGGGGACCGCCTCGAAGCAGGATACCATCAGACCCACTAAGTGCATCCCCTGCCAGATGGAGGGATGGGGATACGAGAGCAGAGTCCGTGCCTGCTTCTGCAGGCCCTCCACCTTCTGCCGAAGCAGGAAGACCTTGACCTGAGAGGTATCCAGATTAATGCCCAGAAAGGACCTCACCAAAGACGGAGACAGTGAAGACTTGGGATAGTTGATCACCCAGCCGAAGGACTCGAGAGTGGAGGTCACCACCTGAGTATCCTTCTCGGCCTGATGAAGAGATTGAGACACAATCAGAATGTCGTCCAGGTAAGGGAGGATGAGAATGCCCCGATTCCGCAGCAGAGCCATCACACACGCCAGTACCTTGGTGAACACCCGAGGGGCCGAGGTGATACCAAACTGTAAGGCCACAAACTGGTAATGCTGATCCTCTAGAGCGAACCTGAGAAATCTCTGATGACCTGGAAAAATTGGCACGTGAAGGTAGGCATCCTTGATGTCCACTGAGGTCATGAAGTCGCCCGGGCGAAGGGTACTGACTGCCGAGCCATGCGAAAATGCTTGAACCTGACAAACTTGTTGAGACCCTTCAAGTCCAGGATGGGCCTCAGGGACCCATCCTTTTTGGGGACCGTGAACAGATTGGAGTAGAAACCTCGACCCCGTTCCTGGGCAGGCACCAGGCAAATAACTTCTGACTCCAACAGACGCTGGACCACAAGGCTCAAACCCTTAGCTGACAAAGGCTTTTGAGACATCCGGGATCTGATGAATCTTGGGGGCGGCCAGGCTGCAAACTCTATCTTGTAACCGGAGGACACAACCTCCTGAATCCACCGGTCTGAGATGCGTAGCCTCCAGACGTGAGCAAAGAGCGAAGCCGTCCCCCCACCCGGATGGGTGAGGGCGCCTCCTCATGCCTGAGGGGGCTTTGGAGAAGGTTTGGCCTTGGGACCCCAGGAGAGGCCGGGACGACCATGGGATCTGCCACGGCCCCAAGAGTCCCTGCGGGTACCCGAAAAGAGGGACCCATGACCTCCTCTGGGAGCACGAAAGGAGGGGAGGGAAGAGGAGGACCCCCAAAAAGGCCGAGGCTGCCTCCTCCATTGAGGCAGCCTACCATCCTTGGCCAAGACATCCACTCACCAAAGAGCCGCAGCCCCACAAAGGGGAGCCCCACAAAGGGGAGCCAGAGAGCCTTCTTAGCAGCAGCGTCAGCTGTCCACTGACACAAGCAAACAGAGCGGCGCATAGCCACCAAAAGGGCAGAGGCCCTACCACTTATCCATACCACATCATCCATGGCAGTAAGGATAAAGGCAACAGATTCAGAGCAAAGCAAGAGGGCCCTATACTCCTCCCTACCCGCTGTAGCGCCATCAAGGAGACGATTGATCTGTCTCTTAAGAGCAATAGCTGTTATGGCAGAGGCACAGGCCGGACGCAGCCCAGCCCCCACAAATGTAAAAGCATGGCAGGCCAGCTGATCCATACGCCGGGCCTCACTGTCCCGCAGTGTAGTAGTGTCAGGGGAAGGCATGACTGAGGTGTTGGACAGCCCTAGAACCGGAGGGTCCACCTCGGGGGGACCAGACCATCGCTTAGCCAGGTCAGCAGGAAAGGGGTATTTCTTATCCAACACTTTGGGCACCGCGGGCAATCTGCTAGGATGTTCCCACTCCTTGAGCACCAAATTAGTGAAATGACTCTGCTCAGGGAACTCCAGACGCTGTTCAACAGGACAAAAAACCTCACCCTGTTTCCTCTTAGCCACCTCAGGGGGGACAATGTGCAAGATTTCAAAAATGTGAGACAACAGATTAGCAGTGTTCTCAGGGAACCAGGAATCTTCAGACTCAGACCCAGGATCACTGTCGCAGCCCACCTGCTGGTCCCCAGAGGTATCAGAGCCCGGGAAAAGCCCCCCCTCCTCTAGGAAGTAACTGTCATCAAAAAGATAAATTTTGTGGGGAGCCAGGTGCCGCCTCTTGCTAGAGGCCTTACGTGGAACAGGCCTAGCAAGCTGGCCACACAAAGTGCCAGATCAGACTGTGACCCCCTGCTAGTATCCCCCTCACTGGGGGCTAAATGCAGGCGCGGGGGGACTGGAGTGCAAGGACACTTTGGGCGCACGGCACGCACACCCTGACACTGTCACTCACAGGGGATACCCCACACATGGTACACAACCGGGATTGCCCCGAAGGACCCCCGAGCACGTTATCCCCAGAGACCTCCATATGGTGATTAACACAGGCGCAATAGGCCAGCGCTGGGTAAAGGCCAATACAAAAAGCCACCCGGGATACCCCCAGAAGTCAGTAAGGGGGGGATGAGGGGGAGGAAGGAGTAGAGCAGGGGGAAACCACAACCCACTGGTATCCCGCCTGAAAGACATAAGTAAAAAAAAAAAAAAGACACATCAGCATCCCGCAACACATGCCCCACGAGACCAATAAAAAAACCCCCAAGGGGGACTCCCGGACCAAGGACACCGCAGGGTCACCAATCCACAGACCGCTAGATAAAGCGACACACTGGAGGATACTGCTCTGCTGCCAGAAAGGGAGAAAACCAGACGCGCAGCTAATCCAAAATGCATGTCCTTAGCTGCCCACTTGATCTTAGCCAAAAGGCCTAAAATTGCTGACAACAGAAGCAATGATGAACCTACCGTATTCTTTTTTTCTTAGGAGGACAACCAACTCCCTCTGTTTGTGTTACCAAGAGGGGAAAGGTCCCATTCAAGGAGAATGCTGGTGTCCTGAGCTTCAACACCAGGACCAGGTTCCTCCCACCCTCCCATTAAACTTTTCATTCTGGGGTTTCTGACATACTCAGTCCTACACTTGATCTTGGGTGGAGAATACTGTCTTTCTTTCCAAGGTCATGTAATACTTAGATTAGTTGTGCAGTTGAGGCTAATAATTTGGTGCAACAATAATCCTATTATTTTTTTCAAGGGAACAACCAACTCTATTACTGAGGAAGGGCAGGTCTTATCAATGAAAATGATGACTTCTCCTGGCCTTAAGGACATGGTTCCCCATATTCAGGGGCATCTGTGATACTAGGGCCTACATTTGATCTTGACTTGACCAATGCCAACAATAATGTTTAGGTAGAGTATCGATGAGTCCAGTTCTGTCACCAACTCTATTACTGAGGAAGGGCAGGTCTTATCAATGAGAATGATGACTTCTCCTGGCCTTAAGGACATGGTTCCCCATCTAAACCTTCATATTGTGGGGCATCTGTGATACTAGGGCCTACACTTGATCTTGACTTGACCAAAAGACTTCATGACAACAGTATTGTTTAGGTAGAGTATTGATGAGGAACCTATTCTCACTTATGATAGCACTTGTTTGAGGAATGGCGCACTTCGTCTAGTTGTTCATCAAAAGGTTGTTTGTTTTTCCTTTTTACACTGTCCAGTTCTGCCCAGTCACCAAGTTTGGAGTCTATTTCAGACCTAAGTGGCAGAATGTGCTCCTCTTGGCTGCACTCCTGTACATAAAGTGTTTTTTAATCCCCCGCTGTGCTCGAAGTGTAGAAAGATGTGTTTTCTCCTTCTCCCTGGCAGCTTCTGTTTGGTCTTCTGTTCCGTTATGCCAGAGTCTTCTCACAGTTGCAGTGGGGTTGTTTGCTGAGGAAGAGATCTCGTTTAGACTCTCTGGCTGTTGCGGTGGAGCAGCTTCTATTTTGGGTCAGCCTCTGAAGCACAGCCGGCAGGTTTACATTGCTCTGAATCTCATGAAGTGACGGCTAATATGGTTTAGTCATTATTGGTTCACCATATGACTTTGTTTCTTGCTCGTATGTCAGTATTATCACTATTACATCACAGGTATGATGGCAGTGAGGTTGTCGTAAGCCAGTGATGACCTGTAAAGGAGATAGGATTATGAAGCTTACAACATTACACAACTATATCAGATGTAGTGTCATTGTGTGTGAGGCTAGGTGCATATCTGCCATAGGGTCACTAAAGGGTCATGTGCCATCCAGTTGATCATACCTCAACTACAAGGTTTTTTATTTGCCTCACCAAACTCTTGAGTGATTGACCTTCAGCAGCTTCTATGGCAGTTTTACAAATATATTCAACCAAGTTGGGACCAATAGTTTCATTTTTATATCCAAACCTAGCAGCCCCAAACTATGACCACCATGAGCAACACCAACGGCTCTAATATGGTTCTAGAGAGGCCAATGCTCTCTATTGCCAAGCCATGGTGGTCACAGCCATAAGCTTTCCTCAAGTTCCTCTAGAAGCCAGTTATCTGTTGGTCCCTCACTTCGAACACAACACAAGGGTAGGGAGCTGATCATACCTCAACTATGAATAATTGACATTCTGCCTACACAAGATAGTTGGGTTAATGGCTTTTAGCAGCTTCCATGTTTCACAGATATACAACCAAGTTTGTGACCAATAGTTTAGTGTTTAGAGAATAATCTAGCAGCCCCAACTTTGACCACCATGAGCACCACCATCAACACTAGAACACAGCCTTCTGCCAAGCTGTGTTTGTTGCAGCCAGAAGCTAAAGTCAAACCTAGAATCGGGTTATCTGCTAGTCCCTGATTCACAGCTTCTACATACAGGAATACGTGAGCATGTCCTCATAGTGTCTGGCGCCAGGGCTTCTATATACTAGATGCAGTTAGACCGAGCTTCCTCCTCTACTACTGTAACTTGTTCACGTTCTCTCAACCACAATTTCTTTTCCCCTCAGTTTGTACTTCAACCACTAACAAATGACATCCTGATTATCAGTTCCATGTTCCAATGTCATCTAATGTTGTATTGGAGTTTTGAAGTTCTTCTTCATTATGGCGAGGCGATGTTATATATATATATATATATATATATATATATATATATATATATATATATATTTAAAGTGGACCAAAATCCTAGGTTTTGATCCACTTTAAAGCAACATTTTATCTTCTATACATGTATAAATAGTCGCAGAGCTCTCTAATGGCAATGTCTTTTATTAGTGTTTTGTGTCTTTTATTGTGCAGAGGTGAACATCATATGGGCCGGTCATCAGACCCATCACAGCTCCGAGGACTACAACCTCACTACAGCCCTGCGCCAGTCTTTCCTTCAGAAATACTTCTCATGGGTAAGTAGAGCCAGTGTTAGGAGTGTTAGGGGCAGATCTGTCCACAAACACCACCCTCCTTCCACTAAACGCCACCTGTTCAGGACAGAACATCGCCATTCTCCTACCCAGGGGCAGAACTTCATAAATAGGTAAATGTGTACCTGGGTCAGGCTTCTTTCCAACAGTGTGCTTGGCACTTAAAGTGTTCCTATACCCAAAAAGGAGGTTTATGTTGTTACTATGGCCCTTATTTATGAAGGAATAGCGACAGGTAGCGACTGGTGAGCGGCCGGTAATGACGGGCCCCGCCACGAGAACGCCGGCTCCCCACCACAATCACACATTTATCAAGCCAATCCTGCTTAGCGACTGAGATAGCGCCATATAGCCACTCATTCATCATTATTCCAGCCTCAGCCCACAGCGCCAGCGTCCGAACTTGAACAGCGACAGGTATGACCTCTCGCTACCTGGCGCTCTCCAATGCATTTCAATGGAACAATCTTTAAATATTCATAATTAATTGTTATTAATGTTTATTTTTTTTTCTTTAAATGTGAAAAATTCTGTGACCACTTCTGCCATGTTAGATAATTTTTTTAAGGTAAAAAAAAAAAAAAAAAAAATTTGTGCAGAATTGATATTACAGGTCTGATATTAATGTATTCATATTACTAAATTCTTAAAAAATATGGTGGTTTGGGGGTTAAAAAACAACTTTCAACACATCGCCTCCAGCGCTCTGGGGTTTAAACATGCATTTCACAGCGCGAGAATTTTTTGAGCGTGATTTTTTGATGAATATGGTGGGAGCCGGTCGCTCTGACCAGTCGCTATCCTGCGCACCCATACATCGCGGAACCTGTCAAATAGCGACTCGTCACCCCATATTCAACATTACTGCACACCGACTCAGTCGCTATCAACAACCGAACAACGGCCAAGCACAGCGACTACTAGCGGGCGCTCTGAAAATATGAAAAATACGAAAGCTATGAACAACATTCCTAAAAACAGGAACCAGATGCAGTCTGCTGCTCGAATGCTCGATCATGTTGCTCCCTGGTGCTTTCAAGCAATGATTCAGTAAAACACAGCTCGTAGGTCAGACTTATCCTTATAATAACTGCAAAGAATCTGGAAGCACTACAAGATCAACTGCCATTGTGTGGCAGTTAACTTTGGAACTGATTGAGTTAGCATACGGCATGCTATTGAATATCATATGACTTTCTGTTAGTGTTTTTATGAATATTGGGAAAAGGCTTTAGTAAAAGAAACTCAGGCTGTTTTGGGGACACTGGACTGGGGATAGCATATGGCAACATAAACTTTCTATCTGGGTATAGGTAAACTTTAAAGTGGACCAAAACTCACCCTGGAGTCTATGAGACTCCAGGGCAGGCATACTCCCTACCCCCGGGGCATCCAGATTCGGGATGCCCAACTGTGTAAAACCTCCCAGGTGGTCCAGTAAACTCACCTTCTCCACGATCCAATAACGCATGTGCGAGTGGCGTGGCTCCTCACTATTCCTTTAGCAGGGTGCGCGCCCGAACCAGGCATTTGTGAAAGGCCAGTGCGGTCAGGCACTTTGGGAGTGCGCGCATGGACATTAAACCAGACCTTCACCATCATTTCATGAAAAGCCCAAAAACTTAAAAAAAACTATTCCCCAGCATTTAAAATAAATCGATTTTACATTTTTAGTCACTTACTTTTTATTCTTTCCCCACTGGGCTGCAACTCTGTTCAGGACTCGGCGCCGCCATCTTGCCTTAGTAGCAACACATACTGAGGAGAGGGGGCAAAAGTGCAGGGGGTGGGGTTCTTGCAGTGCTGAACACACTTGTCACTATACACATACACCGACTTCACAAGCTTTAATTCATCTTATGAACGGGCAGGCTGATTCATCATTAGCGGCAGGTAGCGACAGATGAGCGTCTGTAGCGGCATTTTCAGAGCGCCCGCAAGTAGTCACTGTGCTCGGCCGTGAGTCGCTAGTTCATAGCGACTCAGTCGCTGTGCAGTAATGTTGAATACATTGCGAGGAGTCGCTATTTGACCAGTACAGCGCTGTATGGGAGCACATGTTAGCGACTGCTTATAGAGACCAACTCACACCATATTCAGCAAAAAAACAGCCTCACAAATCTCTGGCGCTGAAAAATATTTCTTTGAAGCCCAGAGCGCAGGAGGCGGTGTGTTTAAAGTCTGTTTTCAAGCATCTATCAGCTAGTAACAAAGCGAAAACATTGTAACAACATTGTAACATGAACACTTTAATGGCAGACCTGTAATGTCATTTCTGAGGAAATATTTAAAAAATTAAAAAATTATGAAAAAACAGCTTTTTCAATGCCAGAAGAGGTCACAGAATTATTTGTGATTTTTTTGAAAAAAAAAAAAAAACGTTTAAAGAGAAGAAAAGGTTCGTCCATTGAAATGTATGGGAGAGCGCCAGGTAGCGAGAGGTCATACCTGGCGCTGTGCAAGGCTGAACGCTGGTGCTGTTCGCTGAGGCTGTGAAAATGATGAATCAGACGCTACATGGCGCTATCCCAGTCGCTAAAAAGATTCTGCTTGATAAATGTGTAATTGCGTGCCGTGTCCGGCGTTCACCAGTCGCTACCTGTCGCTACCTGTCATTAACCAGCCACTATCCCTTCTTAAATAAGGGCCTTAGAAAGCCTGTAGGAGCATTAGCCGGTCGCACTCCCCATACCCCTACAGAACTCATGGTGGACATCCGTTTGAATTTGTCCTGTATAAGTCTTTTCAGCATCACCTTATCTGACTTCTAAACCAGTCTCTATTTTTAAAAGTAACCCCCCACCGGGCACAGATCGCTTAGCACAGCACAGCATATCTCTTTAAGCAAAGCATAAACAAGCTGAGCTCTACTTAATTCCACCTGTTCCCTCTCGCGTGCCAAGACAAATATCTGAGCGGCATAGAGGAGCGACGCTGGAGCGATCGGCATCTCCTATGGCCTGTGACAGTTTGTGTTGCAGCAGGTGCCTGGGAAATGCGTACGGTCACTTGGCCAGGGCTGGAGCTTAGGGGCTAACGTGAGGCTTCCAGTTTTTCTGGCGTTCAATTATTTGGCCATCGCCATACAAAAAGCAAAGAAGAGGAGATCATATAGATCTCTCCTCTCGCTTCTCCAGCGCTGCTCCCCTCTGTCAATCCCTCCACTGGTTACCTGTCTTCCATAGAGTTCAGTTCAAACTTCTAACACTAACCTACAAAGCTCTCTCTAAGCAGGCCCCTTCCTACATTTCATCTCTGATCCAGCGTTACCAACCCAAGCGCAACCTCCGCTCTGTCTCTGACATTCTCCTGTCCTCTTCCTTGGTTACTTCCTCGCACTCCCGCCTTCAAGACTTCTTCCGTGCCTCCCCACTTCTCTGGAATGCACTTCCCCACTCGATCCGCCACTCTCCATCACTCCAAGCCTTTAAAAGTGCCCTCAAAACTCACTTCTTCAGACAAGCATATGGCCTGGTGTAAGCAACTCCTATAACCTTCAATGGCACATGCCGCCCAACCCAAGCTCTACCACTTGTGACCCCGCCCCGCATTGTCTCTACCCCCATCCTTTAGACCAGTAGTCCTCAAACTTCCTCCTCAAGGGCCGAGACAGGCCAGGTTTTGCAGCTCTCCACGCTACTCCACAGGTGAATTAACTGGCGCTCACACAGAGCTATAGCCCTAATTATTACATCTGTGCATCAGCATAGAGAGCTGCAAAACCTGGCCTGTCTCGGCCCTTGAGGAGGAAGTTTGAGGACTACTGCTTTAGACTGTAGGCTCGCAAGGGCAGGGCTCTCCTCCCTATTGTCTCCTGTGCTCACAACACTTGGGCCCTTATTTATGAAGGAATAGCGACAGGTAGCGACTTGTGAGCGGCCGGTAATGACGGGCCCCGCCACGAGAACGCCGGCTCCCCACCACAATCACACATTTATCAAGCCAATCCTGCTTAGCGACTGAGATAGCGCCAGATAGCGACTCATTCATCATTATTCCAGCCTCAGCCCACAGCGCCAGTGTCCGACCTTGAACAGCGACAGGTATGACCTCTCGCTACCTGGCGCTCTCCAATGCATTTCAATGGGACAATCTTTAAATATTAATAATTAATTGTTATTAATGTTTTTTTTTTTTTTTTTTTTAATGTGAAAAATTCTGTGACCACTTCTGCCATGTTAGATATTTTTTTTAAGGAAAAAAAAAAAAATGTGTGCAGAATTGATATTACAGGTCTGATATTAATGTATTCATATTACAAAATTATTTAAAAAACTTGTTTTTTTGGTTTACAAAAATAAGGTTGTTTGGGGGTTAAAAAACTACTTTTAACCCATCGCCGCCAGCGCTCTGGGGTTTAAACAAGCATTTCACAGCCAGAATTTTTTGAGCGTGATTTGTTAATGAATATGGTGGGAGCCGTTCGCTATGGCCATTCGCTATCATGCGCTCCCATACAGCGCGGAACCTGTCAAATAGCGACTCCTCACCCAATATTCAACATTACCGCACACCGACTGAGTCGCTATCAACAACCGAACAACGGCCAAGCACAGTGACTACTAGCGGGCGCTGTGAAAATACTGCTGCAGTCGCTCAACTGTCGCTACCTGCCGATATTAATGAATCGGCCTCCCCGTTTTAAGCTGTGGCATCTAATTTTGTATTGTTTTCTGTACTATACGTTTTACCCTGTCTGTAATCATACCATGTAAAGCTCTACGGAAGTTAATGGCGCTATATAAATAAACAATAATAATAATATAGATATTAAAAGACTTCAAAATCAAGCAAGATGTTTTAGGAACAAGCAAATAAGGCATACACACGGGAAGGGTCAAATGCACATGTGCATTTGGGAGTGTGCGCTTGCGCTTTGAGAGTGCACACATATGTGTTTGGGAGTGTGCGCTTGCGCTTTGAGAGTGCACGCATATGTGTTTGGGAGTGTGCGCTTGCGCTTTGAGAGTGCACACATATGTGTTTGGGAGTGTGCGCTTGCGCTTTGAGAGTGCACACATATGTGTTTGGGAGTGTGCGCTTGCGCTTTGAGAGTGCACGCATATGTGTTTGGGAGTGTGCGCTTGCGCTTTGAGAGTGCACACATATGTGTTTGGGAGTGTGCGCTTGCGCTTTGAGAGTGCACGCATATGTATTTGGGAGTGTGCGCTTGCGCTTTGAGAGTGCATGCATATGTGTTTGGGAGTGTGCGCTTGCGCTTTGAGAGTGCATGCATATGTGTTTGGGAGTGTGCGCTTGCGCTTTGAGAGTGCATGCATATGTGTTTGGGAGTGTGCGCTTGCGCTTTGAGAGTGCACACATATGTATTTGGGAGTGTGCGCTTGCGCTTTGAGAGTGCACACATATGTATTTGGGAGTGTGCGCTTGCGCTTTGAGAGTGCACACATATGTGTTTGGGAGTGTGCGCTTGCGCTTTGAGAGTGCATGCATATGTGTTTGGGAGTGTGCGCTTGCGCTTTGAGAGTGCACACATATGTATTTGGGAGTGTGCGCTTGCGCTTTGAGAGTGCACACATATGTGTTTGGGAGTGTGCGCTTGCGCTTTGAGAGTGCACACATATGTATTTGGGAGTGTGCGCTTGCGCTTTGAGAGTGCACACATATGTGTTTGGGAGTGTGCGCTTGCGCTTTGAGAGTGCACACATATGTGTTTGGGAGTGTGCGCTTGCGCTTTGAGAGTGCACACATATGTGTTTGGGAGTGTGCGCTTGCGCTTTGAGAGTGCACGCATATGTGTTTGGGAGTGCACACCATGGCACATTGGGAGTGCACACATGCTCTTTGGGAGTGACAAAAAGGGTTGATCCCTTGCAGCACTGAACACATTTGTCACCGCACACATACACTGACTTCACAAGCTTTGATTTATTTTATGAACAAGCCAGTAGGAGCATTAGACAGTCGAACTGGCTTCAAAGTCAGACTTCAAGCGATCCTCTGCTTCATCATCAGTCTGCCTCTGGGACTTGCTTATAGTCAGGGCTGGCTCCAAGTATCTGTGGGCTCTTGGGCAGTGAGGCTCAGTGGGCCCCTTTGCAGTGTCACAATACATGTACAGAGGCAGCATCATTAAAGTGCACCTATACTCAGTGATGGACTGGGGCCAAAAACCAGCCCTGGATTTTACCAGCCCGAGTCTCCCCTGCTGAGGCCCCACCCAACCATGATGCCAGGGCTATAGCATTGGGGGCTGACTAAGGGGACAGTAATTGCATGTGGGTGTAAAAAGCAGCAGCCCAACTGGCCCCCAAAGCAGCGCAGCCCACCGGGCATTGTCCCGGGTCTCCCAATGGCCAGTCCGCCCCTGCCTATACTCAAAGGGATGTTTATGACGTCACCTCCCATCTCCAGCCCAGTGCCCCCAAAACAGCCTGTGTTTCTTTTTTTAACTAAAGCCTGTGACCAATATTAATAACACAAACCGCAATGCAGTCGGACATATTGCTCCCTGGTCGAGCAGCCCCGCCCCCAGCGAATGCGTTCATTATTATTAGCTGTGTAAATTATTTAAAAATGTGCACAGCTCTTGACCAAGCCTGCAATCCTGCGGACTCGCCTGTGGCGGTACAGACCGCGGGGGCCGGGACCCCGTGACCTGTATGGCCCTAGAATAGATATGAACATGTCTCAGGTCAGGTAGGCCATACGAAGATGTTGACTGTTCTTGATGTTGTCATTTACTTCCTTACCTTCTCGACTTGTATACAAAAAAAAGAGGAACACCCTATTAAAGGAGCAGTATCGCGAATTTTTCTTGGTGACTTATATTTAAATGGTAATTTGAATGTAGGTAAGTGTTGGAGTAAGAATTACAAATGTAGAAAAAAATGATGTGTGTGTTGAACAGCTGGAGACTAATAGCTCATGTTTATGTCTTCTGAGTGTCGGAGCTCAACACTCTGGCCTGTTCCATGCTGAGGAGAGGGGGAAACAATGTATCAAAGTCTCAGCTGTTCAGTGCTGGCAGCCGTCCAGCATCAGATAACAACATTGCAACATTGCCTGGCCAGAACTTATATATCTAAAACAGAGAGAAAAGCTCTAGAAGTCATTTAGCTGATTTTGACAGTTTTCCCTTCATGTTGGCTCTGCTGCAGAATCTTTCAGTTTACCATTTTCTCTTTCATATTCTTATTTTTCATTTTTCCATATGATCTTTCTTTCAGCTTTGTGTGTTTTGAGCAAAGCCCAACCCAGGATTTTCACTATCTGGAGTTTTGTTTTGTGCCCCTAGGGGCATCCCGACTTGGGATGCCCTGATATGTGAAATCCCCAAGTTCGCCTGTGAAAACGTACCTTTCCCTGTCCCACAGCGCATGCGTGGACTCTCATCCAATCAGCGCTGTTTGCACGCAGATGGGGAGCCTGAGCAGTAACCTTCCTGGCCGCCTGGCCTGTCTAAATGACTATCTGCGTGAGCGCGCCAGAAAAATGGGGGGATCTGTGGTTATCCAGGGGTCGTTTCACACAGTGGGACATCCTGATTTAGAATGGGGTTTTGTTCCACTTTAATACCTTTAGATTTTCCTGCACAGTTATTCAAAGAAGAATTTCAGTCGTTTTCAGTCAGTTTAGTTTATTTTGTATAGATTTTACACATTTGAGTCACCTGGTCTCATAACAAAAGCAGCACCTCACACACACACAGCCGTTACAGTGTCAGCCTCTGAGGTAAAGTGTTGCTAGGAGACCAGTGGGCTAAATGAAGCAGCTCACTAAATACAACCCAGCAGATCCCCCTATTCAGCAAATGGACTGAGCCATTGTAATTATACAATTTAAAAGAGAGGCAGATATTTTTTCTCTTTTTCTATCGCCAGATTATTTATACACATGTTATAAGCTATTGTGTGGCTATTTAATTATTTATCTTTTTTAATGCAAATTTCGCGATACTGCTCCTTTAAGCACCACCCTAAATAATTAATAAGGGAAATGGAAGTGTGCCAAATCTGTAACCCAAATTGCTACTACAATACACACAAAAAGCTTATGTGGTTCCAGCCCTCCACAGACACAGAGGCCGATTCATTAATAGCGCCAGGTAGCGACAGATGAGCGCCAGTAGCGTTATTTTCACAGCGTACGCTAGTATTCGCTGTGCTTGGCCGTTTGTTCGGCTGTTGACAGCGACTCAGTCGGTGTGCGGTAATGTTGAATACGGGGTTAGGAGTCGCTGTTTGACAGGTTCCGCGCTGTATGGGAGCGCATGACAGCGAATGGCCATAGCGAACGGCTCCCAGCATATTCATTAACAAATCACGCTCAAAAATTTCTCGCGCAGTGAAATGCTTGTTTAAACCCCAGAGCGCTGGCGGCGATGGGTTAAAAGTAGTTTTTTAACCCCCAAACAACCATATTTTTAGAAAAAAAAAAAAAACATGTTTTTACAAACATTTTGTAATATGAATACATTAATATCAGACCTGTAATATCAATTCTGCGCAAATTTTTTTTTTTTTTTGTTTACCTTAAAAAAAATATCTAACATTGCAGAAGTGGTCACAGAATTTTTGCCATTTAAAAAAAAAAAAACATTACTAGCAATTAATTATGAATATTAAAGATTGCTCCATTGAAATGCATTGGAGAGCGCCAGGTAGCGAGAGGTCATACCTGTCGCTGTTCAAGGTCGCTCGCTGGCGCTGTGGGGTGAGGCTGGAATAATGATGAATGCTTCGCTATCTGGCGCTCTGTCAGTCGCTAAGCAGGATCGGCTTGATAAATGTGTGATTGCGGAGGGGAGCCGGCGTTCTCGTGGCGGCGAGCGTCATTACCGTTCGCTCACCATTCGCTACCTGGCGCTATCCCTTGTTAAATAAGGGCCACAGTTACTCAGAAGGCACCACTCCAACCCAAAAGTAAATTAATCAATAATACCGACTGATCTTGATATCCATTTTAATTAATCAATTCATCAATAATTAAAAACATACATCAAATCCATACAACACCATAACATACATTTAAAAACATATATACACAACATATCTACAAAGCATAGCACCAGCAGGAGCGAACCACATGACCCATACTAACCATATTCACCCAAATACCCCCCTAAAAATAGAAACCTATCCCTAAGTTTAAAGTGCCAATCTCCAAAGTGACCAGTGCAAAATATGATCCTTAAACAAATATAAAACAAATTATTAAATCAATGAAGATTCACCTCAATGTGTATAGCGATCATCTCCTGCTGGGCAGATATGTAAAACACCAACTTGACTTGTATACATTGCAAATTATTAATACATCAACCTGATTTATGTGTAATCTTATGCAATTTTGAATGATTGCTTTTCCTCTCACCTCCCCTGCGCGGGATGGCATTATAATGCATACGTTTCAAATATATGTAATGTTGGAAACTCAAAGCTTTAATAAAAATATTGAAACAAAAAAAAAATGTGCATAGCTAAAATAATCCTGAATTACAATTACAAGGAAAAAAAAATATTATAAAAATGAAAAAAGAAGAAAAAATCCCCACGGTGTTGAATCAACCCTAATGTGACAGTTCAGTTGTGACTGTACTAATTAGCATATGGCTGCCATTCGCCATAATACTACTTCCTGTTATTCTTTTTGTCAATATTGGGCAAAAGCTGTTTTGGGGCACCAGACTGGAGATGGAAGGTGATCATATAAACTTCCTTTCTGAGTATAGGTGCACTTTAAATGCACTAAAGACTGGGCTGATGGGTTTTTACCTTGTGCTGCAGCATCCCTCCCTCCTGTTGTGAATGTAAAAAGCAAAGATGAGTCATCCTCTTTCATAAATGGTACCCATGGCCCTGAGAGCAACCGGACAGCCTTTGGCCAGTCCATATGCTTTCAGTATGGGTCCGGTGCTCCTCTAGGGGTGCCGTGGCCACTCATGGAAGAACCCCAGTCCCATACCTATAGCGCTCACACTCCCCACGCCCCAAATAGGCTTTCTGGTATTCGGACAAGGTACCACCATGGTACCACCTTGCCTGTGCCCTTGGACTCCTTACTAGTTCATCCCAAGTAAAATGAAAAAAGACACCACAAACAAATAAATGTTTACACTCTTTGGCCCTTATTCATCAAGCGATAGCGCCAGGTAGTGTCTGACGAGCGCCAGGTAGCGGCAGCTAACGGCGACTACCGACTCAAGTACGCCCGGCGGCGGTCACAATGACGCATTTATCAAGCAAAATGAGGCTAGCGCCGGCGAGAGCGACAGCTAGCGCGGCATTCATCATGAAGCCGCCTGGACCGAACAGCGCCGCTGCAAATTCCCTCACAGCGCTAGGTATGAGCTGTCGCTCCCTGGCGATGTCCAATGCATTTCAATGGAGCAATCTATAATTATTCATAATTAATTGGTAATAATTTTTTTTTTTTTTTTTTTATGTCAAAAAATCGGAGACCACTTCTGCAATGTTAGGATTTATTTTTAAGTCAAAAAAAAAAAATTTGTGCAGAATTGATCTAACAGGTCTGAGATTAATGTATTCATATTACAAAATGATTCTAAAAACATGTATAATGTTACATTCAAAAAATATGGTTGTTTAGGGGTTAAAAACTAGTTAATACACATCGCCGCCAGCGCTCTGGGGTTTAAACAAGGAATGGACAGCGACAGCACATTCAGAGCGTGATTTGTTGATGAATATGAAGCTAGCCGTTCGCTCTGGCCATTCGTTGTCAGGCGCTCACATACAACGCTGGACCTGTGAAACAGCGACCCCCCAGCCCGTATTCAACATTACCGCACACCGACTGAGTCGCTGTCATCAAGCTAATGCCGGCCAAGCACAGCGAATACTGGCTGGCGCTGAAAAAATCACGCAACAGTCGCTCATCTGTCGCTACCTGGCGCTATTGATGAATCGGCCTCTTAATCTGACTACTTACCCGTCCACGTCTTCTTTCACCATCTAATCCAGGGGGTTGTTCAGTGTCCCCCACCGGGTCTCAGATGCATCTTCTGGGCCCTTCTGCCATTAACCTTGACCCTCCTTGGCACAAAGTTTACAAGGAAGGTTTAGGTTAACTTAAAGTGGAACAAAACCCAGGATTTTGACTATCCTGGGTTTTGGCCCTTGCCCTGCTGTGTGAAACCCCCCAGGTCAGCGAAACCAACTCACCTCTTCCCGGTCCTACGGCGCATGTGCGGCATCAGCACACTCGGATCCGCTGACGTCACAACGTCTAAACCTGTCTAAGGCGAGCGGCTCCAAGCGCGCTGACGGCCGCATCCCCCGCTACCCTCTAACAGGGAGCATGCCCGAGCCGGCCATTCACAAATGCCTGGCATGGCCACACGTCCTGCTAGAGGGATAGCGGGGATACGGACGCGGCTCACGCATGCGCCATTGGATCGGGAAAGAAGGTGAGTGTATGTTTCACACAGCGGGGCATGCCGCTATGAATCTTATAGATTCCTGGGCCGATCACCGTGGGTTTTGGTCCACTTTAAGAGGGAGACCATTGGCCCTAGTGTGTCCGCTACATTGGTGAAAACATATAATGAACCTGTTATTGGTGGCAGATGACTTTGTACCAAGCTTCCCTCTCGGGCGGGACAGGTGTAGGGTAACGTGTGCCCTCAATATGGGAGCGTGAGCCGGGCCGCATCTGTGAAGGAATGTGCTGCAAGTGGAAGCGAATGGAAATTTAATAACCTTCGT
Source organism: Gastrophryne carolinensis (assembly GCA_027917425.1). NCBI lineage: Eukaryota > Metazoa > Chordata > Amphibia > Anura > Microhylidae > Gastrophryne > Gastrophryne carolinensis. Next base: position 21,090,432 of record CM051239.1, on the reverse strand, counting down.
GGAATGAAAAGCATTTTTAAGATGTCAGAAAAAGCCTATTAAGTGGCGCGATACGCGCTCAGAACATCTGGGCACCGGCGAGTGCCGGGAACGCTTTGCCAAAATTCTTCTTAATTCATTCTGTGCTGGATGCCAATAGCAGGAAGTATTAACATTAGAAACAGCCTGTAGAATTACAGTGCGGGATATTGCTTTAAATGTAGGCTCTCTGAACATAACAAGTTTGTGCCTTTCCCTTTTTGCCTACCTATAGCCAATAGGAATGTAGCTAATATGCAAATCAGGGCTGGGAATCCTCTTCTTTTCGTGGAAAGGGCTAGAGTGGCCACCCTGCTGGCTTCTGATGTTCAGGGTGCGAGGACAGTGGTACCCTGTCTGTGCACCCTGGCAAGGGCATAGCTGGGGGGACAGGCCAGGCACGTGCCATAGGGGCACCAAAAGGGGGCCTGAGTACAGGTGGGGGATGCTGTTTCGAATCTTTGCCCCAGGTGCCAGAAAGCATAGCTACGTCTCTGCACCCTGGTATGGCTCCAGGGGGAATTCTCTGCCACCAGTGAAGGGGCATAGCTGATGGTGTCGCCTCTCCATGTTATGTGCGACCCATGTGACTGCCACTCTGTCCCTCCTTCAGTTGGCCCACTCCAGCACCACATCATTTCCCATGTACAAAGGTGCTTATAGTTTTTAATGGGAGCCCTCTGTACATAAGCAAGGGCCACCCACCGGCCCGGCTTCTCATATAGGAAGGGTGATATGCACCTGGGTAAAAAAGTGGCAGGTAAGCGGGTAGTTTCATGCCCTCTGATACTTTCTGATTTGAGGTCTGATGGAAAGTCCATGATGGCAGACCCCTCCCCTGGGATATACAAATGTAACACCTACTGATACACTTCTATCATTGACTGATGGAATTCTATCACTGCAGAGAAAAAGCCATTGATGGTTAATTTGGGCTTTAGCTTTATATACATATGTAATACTGTACTATAGTCTAATATACACTATAATATACTCTATATTATTATTATTATTATTGTTTATTTATATAGCGCCATCATCTTCCGTAGCGCTTTACTAATGAATTAGCACAACCATGGTCGGATTAAGTGTAGTGGACGCCCCTGGTGGACGCCCCAGATACAGTATAAAATAACAGTCCAGCCAAGTAACTGATTGGCAGTTGTCTGGCACCCGCCTACTTACTGGAACATCAGATGGAGTCCCTTGTGCCCCCCTTGTGCGGGTGCGTGCTGCTCGGGAACTCCAGCTTTGCCATTCTGGGTGGGGGGTAGTGTAGTCGCCCGGCTGGTTCCCTGCATTGAGCTGCCAGCGGCTGTGCTTGGTGGCTTATGTGCAGTGACAGCTCTGCACCCAGCACTGTAGCGTTGCTGGCGGCGGCTTTGCTGCTCTAGACTCTCCGTCCTGTCCTGTGGTGGCTTTGGCTGCGGGTTTGCAAAAACAAAAAAAGGCTTGCCTAGGCGCGGGGGGACCCCCCACTGGTGCCATTAGCTGTGTTCCTGGCCCCACGGTCCGTCAGACCAAAGACTGAAAAGCCTCCCAGACCATAACCCAAAAGTTGACGGAGGCCCCCTTTGCAGTGCAAGTGGTGGAGGCCCCCGGGGCATGCGCATTTTGCGCCCCCTCATAATCCGGCCCTGACTGCAGAAAAAAAGCCATTGGTGGTTGATTCGGGGTCTAGCTTTATATACAGATGCAATACTGTACAATAATGAATTAGCACATTTTCCAGATGTTTGGGGCTCTTCCCATCACATAGTTTGGGGCACTTGGCTGCTTTAGTTGCTTTCTAGAGACCTTTTTCTCCCGTAGAGACCAATTGGAATTTGATTGAGAAGTACCAAAATTATATTATATAATTATATTTGGATTCAGGAGTATCCAGATTCTTTATTTTTCTGTGAAAGTCGGTTTTTGGGTTTGGATTTTGGAGTACACAAATTCCGTTTTTTTCCCCAAGGACACTAATTGGACCCAGATTTAGGAGAACTTAAATCCTGAATGTTTCCCATGCAGACTCTAATGGGGCTCCAAATTCAGAATTATTTATAATAGGATTTCAATTCAAGAGTACTCAAGTTGAGAATTTTCCTCACAAACATTTTATTTTTTGTGCAAGCGCTAGATAAGCGAGATGCTCTCATCACTACACTGCAGATCCGCCTGGAGACAGGCAGCGCTCTGCGTTCACTAGCTCCCATCCGTCCGCCGGGGGCTGGCGCAAGCCTGTTAAAAGCCGAAGCATTAGAGACCCCTAGTGCTGGCTGGGAGCTCAGGAAAAACACCAAATTCATTACTAAAAAACACAGTGCCCGTAGGGGTGCTGTGAAAAGAGGATTCTAGGTGTTCAGCGTTTGCAATCCCCATTTTTTTATTTTGGGGGGATGACAGCACAATTTAATAACAAAAAAAAAAAAAAAGCCATTGCATGACCCAAATCACAAGTTTGTGGCGCAACACAAAAGTGCTAAAAATGCATAAAAAATAAGTTACACCAGCCCAGGAATCCCGTGGCAAATGCACTAGCCTCCCACATTAAAAGAAAATAGCCCAAAAAATTAGAACCAACTCAGCCCATTGACATCTGTGGGAATAAGGCCACACAGTGCAGGGTGAGCCCCTGGTCCTATCTGGCACTGTAGGGAACTCAGGACCGGCACTCATCCCATCGCCGGTGCTGATGATAGATGGGACACTACCTGGCGCTATCACAGGCACTTGATAAATACACCTTTTGCCTTGGACCCAAGGTTCAACTGGCACTACATGGCAAATCTATATGATTCCTGGGCCGATCGATTCCCTCCCCTCGGGGCATCCAAAATCAGAATGCCCCGCTGTGTGAAACCCCCCAGGTCATCCCATACACTTACCTTGTTTCCAGGTCCAACGGCGCATGCGCGAGCCGCATACACATCCCCGTTATCCCCCTAGCAAGGTGCGCGCCAGGCATTTGTGAATGAGCAGCATGGGCATTCTCCCTGTTAGAGGGAAGCGGGAGATGCCACTCGGAGCCATTGGCCTTAGACAAAGGTTTAGATGACGTGACGTCAGTAGCTCAGAGCGCACTGATTGGACGAGTGACCGCGCATGCACCATAGGACCGGGAAGAGGTGAGTTGGCTTTGATGATCCGGTGGGTTTGACCCGATTAGGGTGTCCCGGGGGAAAGGACCAAAACCCAAGAGTATCAAAATCTTTAAATAAACTTGCATTCAAAATTCAGGAATACTCAAATTCTGATTTTCTGCCCAAAGACTACCTGGACTTTGACTGGAAGTCAAAAGCACCTAAAGCATGTTTTTTTTCTTCTCTCGATGATTTATAACAATAGTAATAATAATTCAGGAGTACCCAAATTCTGTTATCATGATTTTTTTTAAAGCAAAGTCATCCGAAGTGCGCTATTTCAGCAACACTAATAATACCCTAGACAAATAGGAGAAGTCAGGCCACCATAAAGCAAGCAGGCCCTCACTGCTAGTAAATCGGAGAATTAAGGAATGCTGAGGTCTCAACGTGTCTGGATGAACTCCTGCCGTGGTGCTCTCCATCGTCTCGGGTTTCCGTTGAGCACAGCAACACCTGAAAGCTCCGAGATACTTTGCAAATCATTTAAATTGGACGCGGAAAAAACAGACGAGAAGCCGATCGAGGGTGACCGACTGTTGCTGGTGATCGGTGGAGGCCCACCTGGAGCTCATTAGAAGAACTTCAGCTCTATGTAAAATATGGGCCTTTTACCATCTCACCCTTGTGACTCCGGCCTCCGGTGGATTGGAGGAGAGCAGATTAGGCGGTGTAATGCAGGAATCTCACTTCTCGTACATTTGGGTATACCTGGCTCCATTATGTTCTTCACCTTTGGCCAAAGAAAATTGGTGATGTCTGGAATCCAGACGCCGACACCAACCGCATATGCACCTATTGAGCTCGGCACCTGGAAACATTTTACATTGTTTGGTGGCTTCTATGGGGAATCATTTGCATACAGCATATCATTTAAATATTACATACAGAAACTTATAGGGTGGGAATTACTAAGTAGAGTTGCTGTTTGGTTTAGGGTTTTAAGTTACTTTACCCAGAATTGTTTTTATTCAGTTCTGGTCAGAATGTTTGCAAATTTCACGTGTTATTTGAGAAGCTCTAACTTTATATTCGTTTATTATTTTTTTGCATGAGAAAAAAAGAAAGTCCTCTTTAAAGTGGACCAAAACACACATTTTTAACTAGCATCCCCTGAATTGCTCCCCCCATGAATCAGGGATGGCGCCAGTACAGGACAAACCTGGGCAATTGCCAGGGCCCCTGGCATCTTCAGGGGCCCACTCAGGCTCACACTTGGCCATGGTATTATTTTACAGTGGACCCGAACCACCGAATGCCGGGCGTTGTGTGCAGACCTGCTCATGGCTGGCCTCAGCAACAGGGGATGGTCAGTAACAATGAAGGAGGTGGCATGGAATGGAGGGAAATTTATGGAAGCTCAAAAGGTGGTGAGAACCAGGTGACAACTGACAAGGACTGGAGGGTGATCAGCAGCAGGAGATGACCCATTTGTGGCAGCGGAGCTGAAAGGTGACTTTACTTTGGGGCCCACTAAGACTCTCTTGCCCAAGGGCCCCCACAAACCTGGAGCCGGCCCTACCATGAATAGTAACTTTAGCCTATTTTTACTGCTCCCTCTTTACTCATTTAATCACGGATAATGAACCTTATTTTAGCTGTAAAGCTCCGCCTCCTCCATTTACTACCACTGCTCTGTGTGGCAATGATGACATTGTCACACTTATGCAATCACCTGCAATTCTACAGAGGGAGAGCTTTCCAGGACAATTTGATAAGCAAAAATATCTATTTCTAGTTCTACACTCTAAGAAGAAAGTATCGGCAAGGGCTTTAGCCAAATGTATTTTACAAGTTTAGTGGGTTTTGGTCCACTTTAAAGTGGACCAAAACCCACGGATATCTTATAGATTCCCGGGCCGCTTGATTCCCTCCCCCTGCGGCATCCAAAATCGGGATTCCCCGTTGTGTGAAACCCCCCAGGTTCACCTTCTTTCCCGTTCTAACAGTGCATGTGCAAGCAGCGGCCGCATCCCCACTATCACTTTAGCAGGAGTGTGTGCCCGCGCCAGGCATTTGTGAATGGCACGCTCCCTGTGAGAGGGTAGGGAGGGTTGTGGCCGCCAGTAGAGGAAGGGGCAGGAACTGTTCTGAGTTTGCTGATTGGACGAACAGCCGCCCATGCGTTGAAGGACCAGGAAGAGGTGAGTTTGTTAGGGCGACCTGTGGGGGTTCACACAGTAGGGAATCCCCAATCGGGGGGACCCAGGGGGACAAGGACCAAAGCCCAGGATTTTTGGTCCACTTTAAAAGTAAAACTTTTGTGGACTTTTTATCAGACCTGCAGATTAGACATACATAGTGGCGTAACAAAATATGCCAAGGCACTGGTGTGAATATTAAATGGGGCCCTTTTAAGGCTCATACAGTAACATTTTGTTCTGACTTTAAACAAGAGACAAATGGTGCCTCCTTTTTCTAAATGATGCCAAGTGAGCACAAATATAATAAATAAGGTAGAGGAGCAACAATGATGGGCCACCTGACCTCCTGGGCCCTGGTGAGGTCGCACCCCCTGCACCTCCTCAAGTTACGTCCCTGGACACACAGTACCTGAAGGGTAGGGGGCTCCCCTCTTATGTTCCACCAACTCTTGCGCCACTGGTGAAGCAGGTGTCTGTGGCCTCAGTCAAGAGCACTCCCCACAAATGCCTGCTAGAGGGATAGCATGGATGCGGCTCGCACATGCGCCGTTGGACCGGGAAGCAAGGTAAGTGTATAGGGTGACCTGAGGGGGGTTTACACAGCGGGGCATCCTGATAGTGGATGCCCCGGGGGGAGGGAATAATTTGACCTTGCTGGGTTTTGGTCCACTTTAAACGCAGAACCAGAATATTCCAAAATATTTTGTGAAGTGGCATCAGAACAGAAGCAGCTTCAAGCCGCTGGACGCTTGGACGCAGATGCGCTTATTTAAGTGAGCGCAGGATGTGACGTGCTGTCTTTGGGGGTTCAATTAAAATGTCATTATTATAATTATTATATTATACTATTACATATTATACATTATTAATTACTCATTACATTTATTTTTTTTTTCCTTTCAGATGTTTTATTGGCCAATGGCCCTCTTTGTCCCTCCGTCGGTATTCGCCGTCCACCTTCAGTTCAACCTACTCTACCAATTCTGGATCCACACGGAGGTAAGCAGCGGCGGCGGCGGCGTTGCCGGCCTCGGGCACTGTCCTGGAAAATGGGGCTAGGGGCTGATTTATAGCGTACGAGAAATCTCTGTCTGCCTCCCTTAAAGAGAACCATGTGTAGGGGGGTCTCCCAGGCTGGATATACGGCGCGCTTTATAGGGAACAATGAGAGCAGTTGGTCTCAATTAGATAACATTCTTTTGTTAAATCTGTCTAATATCAAACCCCCTTCGTATTGCGGTGCGGCGCGGCTCTGTATCTTGTAACCGCTCAGACCCTGATAGGGGAAAGCGTTTCTAATGCCTCGCGCTGCCAGAACGCCAAGCGGGGCAAGATGGGGCTGATAACAACCAATCATTTTCCCTCTGTATCTCAGAGCAGGGCGATTATTTCCCCCCATTCATATAGTATTAATGGCGGGTGCGGCTCGGGAAGATTTGGCTCTTTAGGAGTTTGGAACATATAGGAATATATTTTTTAAATCGGAATGAAGATCGAAATTCCTCAGAGCAAATACAATAGGGTCCTTAAAGTGGACCAAAACCCAGAATTTTGACTATCCTGGGTTTTGATCCTTTCCGCACATCGCTGCGTGAAACTCCCCAGGATGCCTAGACCAACTTACCTCTTCCCGGTCCCTACGGCGCATCTAAGAGCAGCGGCTACGAGCGCGCTGACAGCTGCATCCTCCATTTCTCTCTAATACAGCATGCCCGCGCCGGCCATTTATAAATGCCTGGAGCAGGCACGCACCCTGCTAGAGGGATAGAGGGATGCGGCCGCGGCCCGCACATGCGCCGTTGGACCGGGAAACAAGGTAAGTGAATGGGGTGACCTGGAGGGTTTCACACAGCGGGGCATCACGATTTTGGACGCCCCGGGGGGGGAGGGAATCGATCGGCCCGGGAATCTTATAGATTCCCGGGCCGATCTGTGTGAGTTTTGATCCACTAAAAGAGAACTAAAATCCAAGGCAAACGGCCCTGGGATCTATAAGATTACAGGTTAAAGTTTAAAGATTAACGTTTCTAAAAGTGTTTGCTTGCAGCCAGGAGAGGTCACACAATGATTTGAGCAAAAAAAAAAATTAAATTGCCTAACATGCTGTTTATACACAACTAATATAACCCCATTGAAATGTATGGGAGTGTGACACTGAGCCACAGGTACTACATGGTGCTCCTGAGCCTAGAGCACCGGCGCTATATGCTGAGCCGCCTGGATTAATACATGTGACGCTACATGGCGCTGTTCGAGGCGCTCACCAGATTCACTTTCTTAAATGTGGTTTTGCATACAGCGCCCAGCGTTCACCAGACGCTGCCTGTCGCTACGAGGCACTACCTGGCGCTATCCTTTCTTAAATAACCCCCTTAATGAACAATAAATAGAGAAAACCATAGGTAGAGTAAAAAGAGTTAAGACACAAATATATCCCTTTGTACATTCAAAATGCAACATTTAAAGGGCTGAATGTATGTTACTGTCCCGAAGTGTTTTAGTAATGATTTCATCAGGGGACTTTGTGAAGGATCTTGATGGCATTATAGAAAACATAACACTTTTTTACACACACAAACACACACACACACACACACACACACACACACAATGGATGCTTAAGATGACTGTATGACTGTAGATGTTGTACTTGCTTATCCTGCATTTTTGCTCTCTTGAAGAAGCACTATCGTGAAAAAATGGTCCAGTGATAAAAATCCATATAAATATGCTGGATGGTGGGAGGAGAGGTCACTTATACACCCGGCATCAAGAAATATCCAGCCAGGCTTGTTTTTTATTTTTATTAATGGAAGAAAGAGGAAATCGGGTGACAGGTTCTGTCACCCCGATACACTAAATCTGTCACCCTTGGATTTTATTCCAACCAGGAGAAGAAAACCACAAGCTTGGTGGGAGTTTCATTTGGGTGTGTAAGTGACCCCTCCTCTCAATAGCCAACGTGTTTATATCGGTTTTTAATACTACACAATTCGTAATAGTGCTCCTTGTAGCACTGTATATTACATGTGTGAGTGTACTCAGGTAATGGGAATGTAATGTGTGAGGATATATAAAATATATGGCCAGATAAAAATATGACCAAAACTATGGTTGTCAAACATACCTTGTCAGTTAGAGGCAGTACATTTGTCTGGAGATGCCAACAGGGAGCCATTTACATATGACAGGACAGAAGAACAAGCCACTTTACAATCCTGTGCTAAATAGGCCTCCTGGCTGGGTCAGGTGACACCACCCTATGTGGTAATTGACATCTACTTACTATAAAGCAGTGAATGAGACATTTGCTACACACCTCTCTTCAAAAGAAAATAGACATTAAAACATAACTTTTTAACAATGGAACACCCCTGAGACATCCAGCATGCTGCTCGCCCCAATAACCAGTTTAAAGATTAGAGAGATGGGCACAGATGACATGACATGCCAGGGGATTGCTTCTATTAAGTAGGTGTCATGCTCTGGTAACTCCATCCCTCCAGGTAAGCCCTCAACCCCCAATCTCCGCAGCCAGCTTCACCTGTAGGAGCCCCCACTTGCCGGGACGCAGAATACGCCTGCCCGGGATCGGACTTCAATGGCTCAAAGGATGAGAGCTTACTGGTTGGAGGTCTGAAGAACCATTGGCTAAGAGCGAGTATAGCGGAAGTCCAGAGACAGGCCATAGGTCGACACCGGGAAGTCAGAGATCGCAGCGGTACAGAGGAATGAGGCAGCTTGAGGTCAGGGTACAAAGCGGATGTCGGCAACAGGGATCAGACGGAGAATGGTCGATTCAGGCAGGGGTCGGCAACGAAGATCAGACAAAGAATGGTCGGTTCAGGCAGGGGTCGGCAACGGAGATCAGACAAAGAATGGTCGGTTCAGGCAGGTGTCGGCAGCGGAGATCAGACAAAGAATGGTCGGTTCAGGCAGGGGTCGGCAACGAAGATCAATCACACAATATCACAAGACAGAACAACGGTACAAGGCGCTATAACAGGCACTGAATAACTGACGGGGTGAACCTTTATGGGAACCAGGTCTGATTGGGCTTGAGGAACCAGTGTAGTGATTGGTGCACTTTACAGTCCTGAAACACATTGGACGACAACTAACAGGGCGTGTAGCCCAGAACTTCCTTTGGGCTCATTGGCCCATAGCCAGAACCAAGTTCAACAACCCCCTGCCCAACTACAGCCTCCGGCGGGCGCGCTGTGTGCAGCGCCGCTGGAGAGCATAAAGATTATGTGCGAGCACGAGAGTCGCTGACGCGGGAGCGACGAAGGAGGGCGGCCGTGCTTGGCGCTGCCTGAGCCGCCGCCGCCGGGCAGGAGCTGCTGCGGCCGGTCGCCCGGAAACAGCGCTGGAACAGGTCTGGGTAAGCTCATCACTAACCGTGTACCCCTCACAGCAGGACATTATCTTCACAAGAGGTAAAGGATTTTTGTTTATTTCTCCCTTTTATTGTATAAGCATCTTGCCATATTGTATATGTCTGTTATTTTTATTGTACATCTTTGTTTTACATGCACTGCCCCTTATGGGTGAATTAAATCCTAAAGATTTATAAAGTGGTCTTCTGTGTGCTAACCCGCTTAACTTCAGGAGAGACATTGTATGTATGCTAAATCTTGTGCCCTCTGTGCTTGCCTATCGCTACTAGTGCTGGTCTGGGGGTGTGAGATTACTTTACAATCAGTAAATCGGAGTGTGGCTTTATAGCTGTATAGTCGGGCCTAGGACCTTATGGTGTGTTTGGGTATATTAGCTGCATAAGGTGAGATCTTAGCTTGAGATCTGGGTGTGTATGTGTGTATGTCTGGCTAATAAGGGCCAGTGGTGGCGGCTTTTCCAAAGACCCGTGTGTGGGTAAACAATTGTAGGCCGTACGATCGAAATCCGGTCTAGACCAGGACGTCAAACTTTCTTGATTCATGACATAATGTATTGGTGCCAAGAGTCTGATCATAACAAATAATAATCCAATAAATAGATACATTTATAAAGTGTACAATTTGAATAAATGAAATACCTTTATAATAGTGCAAAATGTATCATAAAATTAATAATCATATAGATTTGATATTTATTATATACTAAATTGGTTTTGCGTACAGCGCGTTCGCCAGATGCTGCCTGCCTTTACGAGGCACTACATGGCGCTATCCCTTCTTAAATAATCCCCTTAGATAGAACATATCATATATATTTGATATCTATTATATACTAAAATTAAAACATTTAAAAATAATTAATAATTTTTTAAATGATCAATTATAGTGTTAGTTCTGAATTTATTCGTAGTTTGTAGATACTATACTATACTATACTATACTGCAAAGAAATAATAACCCCAGAGGAAACATGAATACATACACTACAGTTTATATTTCTAAATAAAAAATGCCCAATATTTAGTAATTGGTAAAATTGTAACATCTGACGTTTTCTCACTATTATAGGCTACTTAGATAGAACAATTTCTAAACTAATACCTTGAGGTCCTTGCCCAGGCAATAACATAAAACGTCTATACTCATCTTTTGTCCCCCACAGTTCCTCTATGCAGTGCCGGCATCTCCATACTTACCAATGAGTGTGAATAAGCAATTCCATCCTCCATTAACGGACAGACAAGGTGGGGTCAATATAGCTTTACACCCCCTTAACGCACAACCTCCATTCTTTGCAATGGCAGGGTCAAGCCAAGGCAAGGCTTTAGCTCCCCCCCCCCCCATTTCAATGAATAAAGTAGGCCTATGAGGACATGAACAAGGCTGTATGGATGATGCCATGGGAGGTAAGTATGAAGATCCAGCCTTGCAAAGGGGAGCCGTGGGGGAACCCTGGACATGCATAGAGTAGCTTGCGGGGGGCAAAACGTGAGTTTAGACTTTTTTTGTTTCTGCCTGAACAACTGTGGTGACCAGGTTAGGGTAACTGGGAGGCAGCTGGGGGTCACCGGCTCTTGGGGTGGCAGGCCGAAGCCTAGGTTCCGGACTGATGTTAAAGTCCATAGGCTCAGATGGTATGAGGGTCCTGTGTCGTGACGCCAGGAGCGTTTGGTGGCACCGGTTACCCTACCAACCGGAGGTCCCAGGAGATCCCTTGCTAGGTGTTGGGTAGCAATAACAGGCAGAGGCCAGGTTATGATCAACTGAACTTTTACTGGCAGTCTAGATGGTACAGTGACAGTACAGATCGGGAGCTCAGGAGCGATCCTGTGGTGTGGGAGACTAGAGGACTTGCTGAGACTTATAGTGCCATTTAGGCTGAATAGCTTACTTGCAAGATTGAAGATGGGTTCTGCGACCTTGGAGATTAGACTGAATTGAAGACAGGCTCTGTGACCTGGAATATGAAAGATGATGCTGTAGATTTATCAGCAGACTTGGTAAGCATTAGTCTGGCCCCTTTCTCCACACTAGCCACATGAGACAAGCCAGCAGCACAAGCACAGACCTTCTTCCTTCAGAGATCACAGCTATTCTGACTAGAAAATGGAGGAGAGGGAAGGCTTAGGTGCTCAGCAGTCCTGATAGGCTCACCACTTGTCACATGACCCTTCCCTAGCAAGTTAGTTACAGCAATAGGGAGTTATGAAGTTTAGGGAACTGCACAATGTGAATGCAAACTACATAAATTCACATAGGAAACATGTTATTACATGAAAACAGGATATAAAAGGTTATTATACAGGAACAGGGTATATATATATATATATATATATATATATATATATATATATATATACTGTATGAACACAGATATATTATACCATATTAGCAACGCAATATAACAGACCCCAAAGTCACAGGGACAGCCGAATGTCGAGGGGACACATATAGAACAGTATTGCAAATGCTGTACTGTGACATTGCACAACCCCTTTAAATTAATGTAAATTTCAGGCATTGTAACTAAGGGCCCTAGGGCAACATAAAGATACTGAGCATAAGGGACAGGGGAGATGGAGAACTCTATCACTAGAACACCCAGCTATTGCTATTGCTATCAGCTGATCGAAGATTTTATTAAACAAGGACCTTAGATTGAACATAAAATATATTTATCATTAATGTTTCTAATCTGCTACATTTCTACCAACTCCAGACAAAACTAGCTCCGACTCCATAGCCCTGGTCCTATAGATGTTATGTTTTCCATTTAAACTCATGGATGGTATTGTGTCTCAGGGCTCAGGATCTCTGAAATTAGGGTGCCAGATGAGCCTCTCCAACTCCAACATTTGAAATTCACGGGCCTGGTGTTCCCCCTGTTTGCGGCAAAAAAAAACCGCTCACATTGGGCCAGGATTCAGTGCTGGGGGTGCTTCCAGCACAGACGAGATGTCAGAAGCCGACGTGATCGGTGGAACACAGTTGCATAGACAGGGGTCTCCAATTCCATGCCCCGCAACTGGCTTCTGACGATGACTGCCGGCTGTCAGTGATTGGCGTGACATAGGACACAGGGAAAAAAAACACTTTAATTAATAACACTTCGCTCTGCTGTGTTTTTTTTTACACTTTAACCCTTTGTGAACAAATAAAGGGTCAATGAGACCTTATACCATTTTACAAGGCCTGAGGGTCTGGCAAGTCCCCTGCAGAAAGAGCGTGACTTGCCATTGACTCCTCGACCCCATTACCTGCCTCCCCAAAGCCCAGCCCCACCGGTAGAAGAGCCTGTGGCCTGTGAAGGCTATGTGGGCTTGTAGCCTTCAGGGCCAGGGGCCACCGAGGCTGGCCTCTGCGCCCTGGTCTACAAGCCTCCATAGCCATTTTTTTAAAGTTTTTAAGGTTTAACCCTTAAATATTAAAAAAATGTTTGGGGTCGAGCAAGCGGCCGCACATGCATCGTGGGAATGGCAGAAAGGTGAGTGAAGTGAGAGGTGATTACATTCTGCTCCATTCGGCCTTTAGCCAAAAGGGCCAAATGGAACTGAGCACACTTATTGACTGTGGTGGCATGCGATGTTGGATCAGGTAAAGGTGAGTTTTTCTAGGCTATCTGGGGGTTTCATACAGGGGTGAGGATCAAAACCCAGAATAGTCAAAAATCCAAGTGGACCAATCACCGGTAATTTCACTATCCTGAAGATTGGTACTTGGCATGGGGTATCTGAGGTGCCCTGCTGTTTGAAACCTCCCAAATCACATAGAAAAACTCACCTTTCTTCAGTCCTACGTTGCATGCGTGGGTGCACAGCCAATTAGCGTGCTCGGCTCCATTTGGCCCTTTTGGCTGAATGTAGCCGCACGCGCCCATCTCATCTCCAACCAGGCTCCTCCCTACATCTCATTTCCAACCAGGCCCTTCCTTACATCTCCTCTCTAATCCAACAATATCAACCTAGACGCAGCCTCCGCTCTGCTGCCGACCTTCTCCTGTCCTCCACCCTGGTCACCTCCTCTCATGCCCGCCTCCAGGACTTCTCACGTGCTGCTCCAATCTTCTGGAATGCCCTCCTCCATCCAATCCACCACTCCGCCTTCTTCAAAGGTGCCCTTAAAACTCACCTATTCAGACAAGCATACAATCTGGCTTAACCAATTCTCTAAAGGGCAAATGCCACAAAGCTCAATATTGACTGTCTGTGATCCTTCCCCCTCGCCTCCGCCCCTCATCCTTTAGATTGTAAGCTCACAAGGGCTGGATCTCTTTCCTATTGTATCTTGTATTCAGAATATTCATTGTAAACTCTGTAACACTGCACTTGTAATAGTCTATGTACTGTATGTTTCTACCCCGTCTGTAATTACTACTTTGTACAGCGCTACGGAAGATGATGGCGCTATATAAATAAACAAGAATAATAATAGCCAAAATCCTGTTTTTTGGTCCACTTTAACTTAAGAGTAGAGGGTCATGTAAGCAGAGAAGTAGCTGGGCTTTCTGGCACCCGGGGCAAAGATTCAAAATGGTTCCCCCAGCTGTTCTGAGGTCCCCCTGACCTGCTGCACCCGGGGAAGTCACCTGCTGGTATGTGTTATAACACGCATATCACAATTTAACTATCCAGGAGAAAAAGTAAAGATGGACGTACAGTAACTGCACGGAAAAATAGTACAAATCTCCTTACTATGGGGCTGGAGCATTGGAGTAGCCAGGCTTTCTGACACCCGGGGCAAAGATTCAAAATTGCGCCCCCCCATCTGTACTCAGGCCCCCCCTTGGCGCCCCCCCATTTGTACTCAGGCCCCCCCTTGGCGCCCCCCCATTTGTACTCAGGCCCCCCTTTGGCACCCCCCCATCTGTACTCAGGCCCCCCTTTGGCACCCCCCGACCTGCTGCACCTGGGGCACGGAAAAATAGTACAAATCTCCTTACTATGGGGCTGGAGCATAGGAGTAGCCAGGCTTTCTGACACCTGGGGCAAAGATTCAAAATGGCGCCCCCCCATCTGTACTCAGGCCCCCCTTTGGCGCCCCCCCATCTGTACTCAGGCCCCCCTTTGGCGCCCCCCCATTTGTACTCAGGCCCCCCTTTGGCGCCCCCCCATTTGTACTCAGGCCCCCCTTGGCGCCCCCCCATTTGTACTCAGGCCCCCCTTTGGCGCCCCCCCCATCTGTACTCAGGCCCCCCTTTGGCACCCCCCATCTGTACTCAGGCCCCCCTTTGGCACCCCCCAACCTGCTGCACCCGGGGCACCATGCTCCCCCCTAGCTACACCCCTGGGCTGGAGGGTTACTTTGCCTCACATTAATCCCTCACCCTCCATGGTTCAACCTGGCTAGGCTCTCAGAACCGACCTTTCACGACTCCAGCTTTGGTTATCTGTTTAGTTTTACTCTTTTCAGCAACAAGAAATATGGGGTGAGGTAATCTCCACACCCCAACAACATATGTGCTACACACGTCGGTGCCAAGGATATATTGCTGATGAAAAGTCACTCGGTACAATTTACAGCCCCGAAGAAATGAAACATTTGTGGCAATCGCCTTTCTCACAATACAAATGTTCCAATTTTCGCAGGACGATAATTTATATTCCGGTGATAACGCTTGGCTCTTGTTCCAAGAAAGTCTCATCCTTTCATTATGTCCGTTATTCCAAAATTGTGCTTGGTTGTGTGCTATGCACTATAGTGTGAGTGAGATAGCTCCACTATCTATAGAGCCACCTTCTCCATCCTGGAGCCTTCCGGGGCACTGTATGTTACATAGCGGAGTGCTGAGACCCGGGCAAATGCCCGGTGGGCCGCACTGCTTTGGGGCAGTCTGGGCTGCTACCTTTACTAACACTCCTATCCAATTACAACCCCCCATCCCATTCATAGTAAGAAGTATTGAGCCAGCCAGCAAATGTTGTAAAATCTTCTGCTTTTATTTTCTTCAATTAAAATCAGTAATCCAACAGGTCACAAAATAGTAAATATGTACAAGATGGGCCCTAACGCCAACGCGTTTCGGACAATAGGTCCTTAATCATGACATCTAATGGAGTAAATGAGTGAAAACCTTTTATCTATTCCTTTAGGGGAAACTCCCATCAGTCATGCGCTAACCAAACCCCCATCCCATTCACCACTATATCCCCTCACCCATGTAACCCCAGCCCATGTCCTCACTTCAATGATTTAGCCTCAGTCTTGGAGCACAGTGGTTGACTGGCCAGGAAGCAGCAGCGATGGCACTGGCTGGGCATGGGCAGGCCGGGTGCTGGTAAAATGCCAGGCTGATTTTTGGCCCCAGTCCCCCACTGCTGAGAGGTTAGTCAGAATCGTGGAGGCTGATTCATCAATAGCGACAGGTATTGCCAGATGAGCGTCTGTAGTGCTGCGCTTAGAGCGACCACTAGTGGCCGCTGTAAGCGCCAATCGGACGTTGTAACTTAGCGCCTCAGCCGCTGTAGTACGCTGGCCGGCAATCATGAATGTGATGTACGGCCTGAGGAAGTGATCCAGCTGTGATCACGCAACGCGTTGTTATTTCTGTCCGTCCGGACCCCTAGAGGACAGCTCTTCACACCCGGTGATGTACTTTATTATATCTTAGTTCCGTCCAGTTATCCATATTGTCATTTCACTTATGTTTGATAATAGCACAGGAGGTAAAGATTTACACACATATTTTTGGCACTTGTCACTTTAATCTTGTTCAACGTCCATTGAAATGTATGGGAGAGCGACAGGTAATACCTGGCGCCCTGGAAGCTAGAGCGCCGGCGCTATACGTTGAGCCACCTGTAATAATGCATCGGACGCTACATGGCGCTGTTAGAGGCGCTCACCAGATTCGCTTTCATAAATGGGGTTTTGCATACAGCGCCCGGCGTTCACCAGACGCTACCTGCCGCTATCCCTTGATGAATAACCCCCATAGCCTGAGTCTTGGAACACACTGGTTGCCTGGCCAGGAAGCAGCAGAGATGCCACTAGCTGGATATGGGCAGGTTGGGTGCTGGTAAAATCCGGGGCAGATTTTTGGCCCCAGTCTGCCACTGCTGAGATGTTAGTCAGTCTTGCACATTGTGTGCCATTGCTATATTGTTTTTGTTATGTCCCTGAAAAGTTAAATGTTCATGGATTGCGCTCCAATCACTTTACCAAAACCGCACTCAGATTCCGAACTTGACCCAAGCCCTAACCTGGTGCCCAATGAAATCAATGGGGACCCGAACCTAGAGACTGAAAAATGTCAGGGCCCCCCACGCCCTACCTACCGGATTTGAAATGACCTGCTGGTGAGGATGGAGCCCAGGTGAGCGGGTCAAGAGTGGGGGGGCCAAGGGGGGTCCCCCAATGCAGAGTGCAGCAGCAGGAAGTGCCGAGTGCAGAAGCAGGAAGTGGCTTTTCAATCCACCAGCGGTGACGTTTCGCAGTCAAAATGTCCGGGCCAGGGGCTCCAGAAAAATAGCTGCTCCCATGAATAAGGACACTTACAGCAGCTTTCAATGTAAAGTCCTCACTCATGGGGGTGGCCATTTTTCTGAAGCCCCTGTTGTGGACATTTTGACAGTGGATGGGCTTTAGCAGCCCATCAACCAGCATTTCCGTGTAAAGGCCGAACTCGAACACGGACCTCTAGCTGAAGTCTATGTTCGGGTTTGGTAACCCGAACCACGCAAAGTTCGGTACAAACCCAAACTTTGTGGTTCGGTTTCGTCCAACACTAGTCAGGAGCAGGGCCGGATTAAGTGTGGTGGAGGCCCCTGGGCACAAAATCTGGTGGAGGCCCCAGATACAGTATAAAATAATAGTCCAGCCAAGTCACTGATTGGTGGTTGTCTGGCACCCGCCTACTTACTGGAATGTCAGATCGAGTCCCTTGTGCCCCCCTTGTGCGGGTGCGTGCTGCTCGAGAACTCCTGCTTTGCCATTCTGGGTGGGGGGTAGTGTAGTCGCCCGGCTGGTCCAGCAGAAAACAGTTCCCTGCATTGAGCTGGACCAGCTGGGCGGCAAACGACTGAAAAGCCTCCTGGACCAGACCATAACCCAAAGGTTGGTGGAGGCCCCCTTTGCAGGGCAAGTGGTGGAGGCCCCGGGGTGCCCGCCTCATAATCCGGCCCTGGTCAGGAGTAATACAATACCAAGCGGCACAGAGGATTGATCCAGGAAGATCATTTGACACCATTTGTGGTCCGGGACTTCTATGATGTCAGCAGCAGGTATTCCCACTTAAAGAGGAATATTTACTCCAGAGCTGTCTGGTTACCACTTCCTAGGGCATCCCAAACTGGGATCCAAGGGACTGCTATAGCAGTTCACATGTTGTGGTTGCCAGAGCAATTGTATTGTATTGCATTAGTGATAAGCGGAATGGAGACAATCCGCTTTGGAAGTCCTCTAGCCGGATAGTCCTCAGCAGGGCCGGCTCCAGGTTTGTGTGGGCCCTTCGGCAAGAGAGTCTTAGTGGGCCCCAAAGTAGTGAGTCACATGATGTCACCTTTCAGCTCCTCTGCCACAAATGAGTAATCTCCTGCTGCTGATCGCCCTCTGGTCCTTGTCAGTTGTCACCTGGTTCTCGACACCTTTTGCACTTCCATCAGTTGCCCTCCATTCCAAGCCACCTTCTCCATTGTTGCTGATCATCCCTTGTTACTGAGGCCAGCCATGAGCAGCTCTGCACACAGCACCCGGCATTCAGTGGCTGGGTCCACTGTTAAATGCTATGGCCAAGTGTGAGCCTAAGAGGGCCCCTGAAAATGCCTTTCCTGATCCCATTTTTTTTTCCCTAAAAAAAACACAAACCTTCTGACATGTATTCTGGGCAAGAAAATGACATTACGGTTAGCTCCCATACAGCGTAGTATAGTGACTAACATATCATATTCATCAATGCCGGACAGTGACTGCGGCGCTCTGAAACAATGACCCATGGCCGAGCACAGCGACTACTAGCGGTCGCTCTGAAATCCGCTCTACAGACGCTCATCTGTCGCTACCTGGCGTTAGTAATAAATCAGCCTGCCACACAATAGAACAATCCACAGGATAGTTTGTAACAGGCTGATTCATTACTAACACCAGGTAGCGTCAGATGAGCGTCTGTAGCGAGGATTTCAGAGCAAACGCTAGTAGTCGCTGTGCTCGGCCATTGTTCGTTGTGTCAGAGCGCCTCAGTCGCAGGCCGGCATTGTTGAATACGTTATGTGATTCGCACTACTACGCTGTATGGGAGCGAATGGTAGCGCCAGATCAGTGCGACTGACTTACACCACATTCACCAAAAAAACAGCCTCAAACAGTTCCGGCGCTCAAAACCGGGTCGATGTAGCCCATAGCGCCAGATGCTGTGTGATTAAAGTCTGATTTTGAACATGTATCCACTAGTAACAAAGCGAAAACATATGGAATGACATATTATTAATCCAAAAAGTTTTCAAAAATGTCATTTTCTAGGATACATGTTTTTAAAAAAAAAAAGGAAAGAAATTTAAGGATCGTCCATAGAAATGTATGGGAGAGCGCCAGGTAGCGCCAGGTAAGACGCGGCGCTCTGCAAGGCTAAACGCCGGTGCTGTACGCTGAGCCTGGGATAATGATGAATCAGACGCTACATGGCGTTGTTCCAGTCGCTCACCAGATTCGGCTTCATAAATGTGTAATTGCGCGCCGTCTACGCCGTTCACCTGCCGCTACCTGCCGCTTACAAGGCACTACCTGGCACTATCCCTTCATGAATAAGGCCCTAAGCGTTTTGCAGAATCTAGAGTAACTGGGAGGCCGATTCATTAATAGCGCCAGGTAGCGACAGATGAGCGACTGTAGCAGTATGTTCACAGCGCCCGCTAGTATTCGCTGTGCTTGGCCGTTGTTCGGTTGTTGACAGCGACTCAGTCGGTGTGCGGTAATGTTGAATACGGGGTTAGGAGTCGCTGTTTGACAGGTTCCGCGCTGTATGGGAGCGCATGACAGCGAACGGCCATAGCGAACGGCTCCCACCATATTCATTAACAAATCACGCTCCAAAAATTCTTGCGCTGTAAAATGCTTATTTAAACCCCAGAGCGCTGGCGGCGATGGGTTAAAAGTAGTTTTTTAACCCCCAAACAACCATATTTTTAGAAAAAATAAAAAACATGTTTTTCAAAACATTTTGTAATATGAATACATTAATATCAGACCTGTAATATCAATTCGGCACAATTTTTTTTTTTTTTTTTTAACCTTAAAAAAAAAATCTAACATGGCAGAAGTGGTCACAGAATTTTTGACATTTAAAAAACAAAAAAAAAAAAAAAAAAATTAATAGCAATTAATTATGAATATTTAAAGATTGCTCCATTGAAATGCATTGGAGAGCGCCAGGTAGCGAGAGGTCATACCTGTCGCTGTTCAAGGTCGCTCGCTGGCGCTGTGGGGTGAGGCTGGAATAATGATGAATGATTCGCTATCTGGCGCTCTGTCAGTCGCTAAGCAGGATCGGCTTGATAAATGTGTGATTGCGGAGGGGAGCCGGCGTTCTCGTGGCGGTGAGCGTCATTACCGTTCGCTCACCATTCGCTACCTGGCGCTATCCCTTGTTAAATAAGGCCCTAACATTCCGGTAACAAATATCGCTTCTTACCCTCTTTTGCTTTCTTTACCGTTAAGCCGGGTTTGGCCGCCATCATCAATAACAGATCACTTCAGCGCGCCTCCTTAATGTGTTATTTCTAATAATAAATATAAAGCGTTCCGTGCCTCCGCAAAGCGCAGAAACGTCCCCCGTAAACCTTCCTTTCTTGTCCCCTATCTCCCGGGTTTCCTGCCGTCTCCCCCCTTCGGCGCTTGGTATTATCCTAACATGGCCGACTCGCTGAGAGTGTTTCATTTCCAATCTTCAAATATTTTCTTTTGCATGGAAATTTGGCAAACGCCGGGCTACACGCTTACTGAAGTGTGAAACAGCCTCATCACATAGGAAAACAGTTGGCGTGGTATAAATCAGGAGCTATCTCGAGCATTGTGCAGCACTGGGGCCCCGGGCAAACAGCCATTAATCCCCACTGCTGCCGCAAGTAACTACAACCCCCTGCAGAGGCGACGCTAAGAAAACATGGCGGCAGTGGCCCATCTGTATAAATAATCCGGACATGCTGCTTTATGGGGTCTTACAAGTATGCTGTGTCATAATATTTTCTCATCAAAGTGGACCAAAACCCACCGAACTTGTGAAATACATTTGGGGCCTTATTCATGAAGCTCTAGCGCCAGGTCGTGCCTGTACAGCGGCAGGTGGACGCCGGAGATGGCACGCAATTACACATTTATGAAGCTGAATCTGGTGAGCGACTGGAACAGCGCCATGTAGCGTCCGATTCATCATTATCCCAGGCTCAGCGTACAGCGCCCGCATTCATCCTTGCAGAGTGCCGTGTCTTACCTCTCGCTACCTGGCGCTCTCCCACCCATTTCTATGGATGATCCTTAAATCCCTTTCCTGATCCCAATTTTTTTTTCCTTAAAAAAAAAAACTCAAAACTTCTGACGTATCCTGGACAAGAAAATTTTGAAAACTTTGAAAACTTTTTTGATTAATAATATTTTTATGCAGAATTGTCCTTACATGTCTGGTATTAAAGTGTTCATGTCACAATGTAATAACAATGTCATTCCATGTGTTTTCGCTTTGTTACTAGTGGATACATGTTCAAAAACAGACTTTAATCACACAGCGTCTGGCGCTATGGGCTACAACTAAGAGGCTGATTCATTAATAGCGACATGTAGCGACAGTTGAGCGACTGTAGCGGTATTTTCACAGCGCCCGCTAGTAGTCACTGTGCTTGGCCGTTGTTCGGTTGTTGACAGCGACTCAGTCGGTGTGGCGTAATGTTGAATACAAGGTATCGAGTCGCTATTTGACAGGTTCCGCGATGTATGGGTGCGCATGATAGCGACTGGTCAGAGCGACCGGCTTCCGCCATATTCATCAAAAAATCACGCTCAAAAAATTCAAGCGCAGTGAAATGCATGTTTAAACCCCAGAGCGCCGGAGACGATGTGATAAAAGTAGTTTTTTAACCCCCAAACAACCATATTTTTTGAAATAAAAAAAAAAGTTTTTTAAATAATTTAGTAATATGAATACATTAATATCAGACCTGTAATATCAATTCTGTACAATTTTTTTTTTTCCCCTTAAAAAAACATCTAACATGGCAGAAGTGGTCACAGAATTTTTCACATTTAAAAAAAAAAAAAAAAACATTAATAACAATTAATTATGAATATTTAAAGATTGTTCCATTGAAATGCATTGGAGAGCGCCAGGTAGCGAGAGGTCATACCTGTCGCTGTTCAAGTTCGGACGCTGGCGCTGTGGGCTGAGGCTGGAATAATGATGAATGAGTGGCTATCTGGCGCTATCTCAGTCGCTAAGCAGGATTGGCTTGATAAATGTGTGATTGTGGTGGGGAGCCGGCGTTCTCGTGGCGGTGCCCGTCATTACCGGCCGCTCACCAGTCGCTACCTGTCGCTATTCCTTCATAAATAAGGGCCTATATGATTTTGAGCGCCAACGCTGTTTGAGGCTGTTTTTTGATGAATGCGGTGTGAGTCGGTCGCACCGAGCTGGCGTTACCATTCGCTCCCATACAGCGTTTTACTGCGACTCACAAATCATATTCATCAATGCCGGCCAGCGACTGAGGCGCTATGAAACAATGATCCAAGGCCGAGCACAGTGACTACTAGCAGTCGCTCTACAGACGCTCATCTGTCGCTACCTGGCGTTAGTAATGAATCAGCCTGCCCGTCATAGCCCCTGCCGATATACCCTTCTTAGGGGGGTGAACTAGAAATGGATATTTTCGTTTTTTCAAATAATTCTGGAACACTATTTTTGCTGTCGCTCTCTGTAAGATGTCAGGTGACCAGTCATTGCATTGGTGGGGCAATGACATCATTGCCATACGCAACAATAGCAATGAATGGAAGAGGCGGAGCTTTACAGCTAAAACAAGGGCCATTATCTGAAATAAGAGCGATGCAGGAGCACTACAAATTGGCAAAGGGGGCCCTTCATGGGGGGAGCAATTCAGGGGATGCTAGTTAAAAATGTGGGTTTTGGTCCGCTTTAAAGCAGAACAAAACCCTGAGCAGCATGGTCAGCCACTGGCCTTCCCTAATTTTTGGTATGCCCCGTTGTGTGAAACCCTCCAGATCACCCGATCCATGTGCAGGCTCTCATCCAATCAGAGCTCTTTGCTGTGACTATGGGATTTATTCATCAAGGGATAGCGGCCACGCAATACCACATTTATGAAGGTGATTCTGGTGAGCGACTCTAACAGCGCCATGTAGCCTACAATTCATCATCATAGATGGCTCAGTGTATAGCGCCGGTGCTCTAGCTGCCAGAGCACCAAGTACTACCTGTCGCTCTCCCATACATCTCAATGGACGATCCTTATCTTCTGTTTAAACAGGGTTTTTACTCTCAAATAATTGTGTGACGTCTCCTGGCCTAGAAAGAGTCATTTCTGAAAACTTTTTTGTTTTTTTTTATATTTTTATGCAGATTAGTCATTACAGGTCTGGCATTAAAGTATTAATGTCACAGTGTTATAACAACGTCATTCCAAGGGTTTTTCGCTTTGTTACTGATGGATATGTGTTCAACAGACTTTAATTACACAGCGTCTGGCGCTCTATGCTACAGCGCCCAGCTTTAGAGCGCCAACGCTGTGTGAGTGTTTTTTTGTTGAATATGGTGTGGAGCGCGGAGAGTCGGTTGCAATGAGCTGTTGCTACCTTTTGCTCCCTGCAATGCTGTACTGGCGTTAGAGCGTACAACATACAACACATTCATCAATGCCGGTCAGGTTAGTACAACGACAAAGAGGCCGATTCATTAATAGCGCCAGGTAGCGACAGATGAGCGACAGTAGCGTTTTTTTCACAGCGCCCGCTAGTATTCGCTGTGCTTGGCCGTTGTTCGGTTGTTGACAGCGACTCAGTCGGTGTGCGGTAATGCTGAATACGGGGTTAGGAGTCGCTGTTTGACAGGTTCCGCGATGTATGGGAGCGCATGACAGCGAATGGCCATAGCGAACGGCTCCCAGCATATTCATTAACAAATCACGCTCAAAAAATTCTCGCGCTGTGAAATGCATGTTTAAACCCCAGAGCGCTGGCGGCGATGGGTTAAAAGTAGTTTTTTAACCCCCAAACAACCATAAAACCATAAAGTTTTTAAAAACATTTTGTAATATGAATACATTAATATCAGACCTGTAATATCAATTCTGCACAATTTTTTTTTTTTTTTTTTACCATAAAAAAAATATCTAACATTGCAGAAGTGGTCACAGAATTTTTGACATTAAAAAAAAAAAAAAAAAATTAATAACAATTAATTATGAATATTTAAAGATTGCTCCATTGAAATGCATTGGAGAGCGCCAGGTAGCGAGAGGTCATACCTGTCGCTGTTCAAGGTCGCTCGCTGGCGCTGTGGGGTGAGGCTGGAATAATGATGAATGATTCGCTATCTGGCGCTATCTCAGTCGCTAAGCAGGATCGGCTTGATAAATGTGTGATTGCGGAGGGGAGCCGGCGTTCTCGTGGCGGTGAGCGTCATTACCGTTCGCTCACCAGTCGCTACCTGGCGCTATCCCTTGTTAAATAAGGGCCCAAGTATTACCTGGCGCTCTCCCATACATCTCAATGGACGATCCTTTTCTTCTGTTTAAACAGAGTTTTTTTTTTTACTCTCAAATAATTGTGTGACGTCTCCTGGCCTAGAAAAAAGTCATTTTTGAAAACTTTTTTGATTTTTTAAATTTTTATGCAGATTAGTCATTACAAGTCTGGCATTAAAGTATTAATGTCACAGCGTTATAACAACGTCATTCCAAGGGTTTTTCGCTTTGTTACTGGTGGATATGTGTTCAACAGACTTTAATTACACAGCGTCTGGCGCTCTATGCTACAGCGCCCAGCTTTAGGGCGCCAACGCTGTGTGAGTGTTTTTTTGTTGAATATGGTGTGGAGCGCGGAGAGTCGGTTGCAATGAGCTGTTGCTACCTTTTGCTCCCTGCAATGCTGTACTGGTGTTAGAGCGCCCAACATACAACACATTCATCAATGCCGGTCAGGTTAGTACAACGACTGAGACGCTCTATTACAGCGCCCGATAGCCGATCACAGCTTATACTAGCGGTCGCTATACAGACGCTTATCTATCGATACCTGGCGCTAGTAATGAATCAGTCTGCCCGTCTTTCGGCGAATAGCTACGATTGTTTTCAATAGGGAGTTCAAGCTGGGGATGTGGCTGCTTGCGCCCACCTATTAAAACAAATCAGAGACTTTGCCCAATGACATAGGCCTCGATTCAATAAAGGTAGAAAAAAATTCTCATGCTAGTAAAAAATTCAATTCATGAGAAAAAAGCCTGAGAATGTCACTGTTACTGAATCACTAGATAAAAAGACAATGAAAGTCAATGGCAGCTTTTACTACAGTGTAGAAAGGAGGAAACAGTTCTCTACTTTTCTTAGGAGTAAATAAGTGCCATTGACTTTCATTGTTTTCTTATCTGGTGATTCAGTAACAGTGACATTCTCAGGGTTTTTTCTCATGAATTGAATCTTTTACTACCATGAGAATTTTTTTCTACCTTTATTAAATCGAGGCCATAGTCATGGCAAAGAGTTCTGATTGGACGAGAGCCCACGCATGTGCTGTTGGACCAGGAAGAAGTGAGTTATTATGGGCGATATGGGGGGTTTCACACAGCTTGGAACAGAATAGTCAGAGGGGGCTATTTAAGAAGGGATAGCGTCAGGTAGCGCCTGGTTAATGAGAGGTAGCGACAGATAGCGACTGGTGAACGCCGGACACGGCACGCAATTCCACATTTATCAAGCAGAATCTGTTTAGCGACTGGGATAGCGCCATGTAGCGTCTGATTCATCATTTTGAAAGCCTCTGCGAACAGCGCCTGCGTTCAGCCTTGCACAGCGCCAGGTATGACCTCTCGCTACCTGTCGCTCCCCCATACATTTCAATGGACGAACCTTTTCTTCTCTTTAAACGGGGTTGCTTTTTTTTTTTTTTTTCAAAAAATCACAAAAAATTCTGTGACCTCTTCTGGCATTGAAAAAGCAGTTTTTTCAAATTTTTTACACTTTTTAAATATTTCTTCAGAAATGACATTACAGGTCTGCCATTAAAGTGTTCATGTTACAATGTTGCTACAATGTAATTCCATATGTTGTCGCTTTGTTACTAGTGGATATATGCTGAAAAACAGACTTTAAACACACCGCCTCCTGCGCTCTGGGCTTCAGAGAAGCATTTTTCAGCGCCAGAGATTTGTGAGGCTGTTTTTTTGCTGAATATGTTGTGAGTCGGTCGCAATGAGCAGTCGCTAACATGCGCTGCCATACAGCGCTGTACTGGTCAAATAGCGACTCCTCACAATGTATTCAACATTACTGCACAGCGGCTGAGTCGCTATAAACTAGCGACCCATGGCCGAGCACTGCGACTACTAGTGGGCGCTCTGAAAATGCCTGCTACAGACGCTCATCTGTCGCTACCTGCCGCTAGTATTGAATCAGAGGCCGATTCATTAATAGCGCCAGGTAGCGACAGTTGAGCGACTGTAGCGGTATTTTCACAGCGCCCGCTAGTATTCGCTGTGCTTGGCCATTGTTCGGTTGTTGACAGCAACTCAGTCGGTGTGCAGTAATGTTGAATACGGGGTTAGGAGTCGCTGTTTGACAGGTTCCGCGCTGTATGGGAGCACATGATAGCGACTGGCCATAGCGAACGGCTCCCACCATATTCATTAACAAATCACGCTCAAAAAATTCTCGAGTAGTGAAATGCATGTTTAAACCCCAGAGCGCTGGCGGCGATGGGTTAAAAGTAGTTTTTTAACCCCCAAACAACCATATTTTTGGAAACAAAAAAAAAACAAGTTTTTTAAATAATTTAGTAATATGAATACATTAATATCAGACCTGTGATATCAATTCTGTACTTTTTTTTTTTTACCTTAAAAAAATTATCTAACATGGCAGAAGTGGTCACAGAATTTTTCACATTTAAAAAAAATAAATAAAATTAATAACAATTAATTATGAATATTTAAAGATTGTTCCATTGAAATGCATTGGAGAGCGCCAGGTAGCGAGAGGTCATACCTGTCGCTGTTCGGACGCTGGCGCTGTGGGCTGAGGCTGGAATAATGATGAATGAGTCACTATATGGCGCTATCTCAGTCGCTAAGCAGGATCGGCTTGATAAATGTGTGATTGTGGTGGGGAGCCGGCGTTCTCGTGGCGGGGCCCGTCATTACCGGCCGCTCACCAGTCGCTACCTGTCGCTATCCCTTGTTAAATCAGGGCCTAAGTGTTGCTTTTGACTATCCTGGGTTTTGGTCCTTTCCCCCAGGCACCCTGGTCAGGGGATGCTCCACTGTGTGAAACCCCCCAGGTCACCGAAACAAACTCACTTCTTCCCGGTTCTATGGCGCATGTACGTCCGCTCGTCCAATCAGCGCTCGGAGCTGCTGAGGTCACGTCATCTAAGCCTTCGTCTAAAGCTGTCGGCTCCGAGCACGCTGGCGGCTGTATTCCCCGCTTCCCTCTAACAGGGAGCGTGCCTGCGCCGGCCAATAACGAATACCTGGCGCGGGCACACGCCCTGCTAGAGGGATAGCGGGGATGAGGCAACGGCTTGCGCATCTGGGGAGTTTCAGACAGTGGGGCATCCCGATTTTAGATGCCCTGGTGGGAGGGGTTCGATCATCCCAGAAATCTTATAGATTCTGGGGCCGGTCTCCGTGGGTTTTGCTCCACTCTAAACATTGAACTACTATTCCATTGGTGGTTCAGCAGGGATTTATTTTTTTAATAATACATTCAATCATTGGTGACTCTTCGCCTCCACCCCAGTGGGCCCTGCTGAGCCACCGATGATTAAAGTGATTGGCAAGTCAAAAGTTACAAAATAAATATCAGTAGCTTACCTTTCACTGAGTGGCTCTAGTGTTGTGCTTCCTGCTATGTCTGTCTCCTTAGTGAGGATAATCACTTCCTCATACAGCTCTCAATCTCCACCCCGCTGACCTGGTCCATCAATCAACCTTCGGTGGACCAAAAACGGAAACATCCCCCACTGCAGGCCAGACGTCCTGATTGGCTTTCTCTCTCTGCAGCGCTGAAACCTTGCTCTCCTCTCTCATCTGTCATCTCACACTCATCACAGTGTGCTTACACCGCACCCATTGTTTCTCTTCATTTTTTGTCTGCATTCTTAATACTTTTAAAGATAACTTAGGAACCACAGGGTCTATTTGAATACGGATTGAAGTTTAGGGCAGTGTAACGCGTAGCTCGAGCCAATGGGTCAACAACTGGGCTTGCCCTTACTATAAACTTAAGTGTATTTAAACAGTAACATAACAAATCGTATTTGGTATATAAGTAGTTTACTTTTTGGAGAGGGAGGTACCTTTCTATGGGTTGCTTTAGGCAGCATCATCCCTGGACATAGGTCCCCTATCCATCTACTCCAGCATCTCACCTGGGGAATGCTGGACTACTGGGGAGGAAAGCTTTTATACCCCAGATGTGGGGCCTCTGTAAATCTTCCCCATATGATTATCTGGGTCACTGGAGGGGAGGGACATGGAGGAGAATTCCTGGGAAACAAAATGTAAGTTCAAAAACAAGTCCAAGCATTTTGTAACACTCCACCCACCTTTTCCTCTACATGTGTTGAAGTGGACCTTGACTATCCTTGTGAAACCCCCCAGATCGGCCAAAGAAACTCACCTCTTCCCGGTCCTACGGCACGGCCGCTCATCCAATCAGTGCACTCGTAGCCACTGACATCACGCTATCTAAGATGCCGTCTAAGGCCAGCGGCTCTGAGTGCTCCGGCGCTCGCATCCCCCGCTTCCCTCTAACAGGGAGCGTGCCCACGCCGGCCATTCACAAATGGCTGTCGGCACGCGCCCTGCTAGAGGGATAGCCGGGATGTAGCCGCAGGCAGCGCATGCGCCGCTGGAGCGGGAAAAAAATGAGTGAACGGGGCGACCTGGGGGGGTTTCACACAGCAGGGCATCCCAATTTTGGATGCCCCAGGGGCTGATCGATTCCCAGACTGATCAAGCTGGGTTTTGAGCCACTTTAAGGGCGGGCAATCTGCAAGGAAGCTGAAGCAGAGACCTTGACTGACAGGTCAGTCACACAATCCTGTGCAGAGGTGTCCCCCACCACCAATTGGGGAGGATTGTGGCGGCCAGGTCAGTTGTTTTATAATTCTGACACCCAAATTGGGCTTAGCACAATAGGGGGGGTGGCTGGGGGCTGAATTGTATACTTATGCAAGTTCTTCAGGTGCACTTTTTGCATTTTTTTATCAGATACTATGAGTGTTTAAAGTGGACCAAAACCCAGGATTTTGACTATCCAGGGTTTTGGTTCTTTCCAGTGGGGCACCCCGATCAGGGATGCTCCGCTGTGTGAAACCCCTCAGATTCCCGATGCTCACCTCTTCCCGGTCCTGCGGCGCATGCGCGGCCACTTGTCCAATCAGCGCGCACAGAGCCGCTGACGCCGCGTTGTCGGGGAGGCCGATTCATTAATAGCGCCAGGTAGCGACAGATGAGCGACAGTAGCGGGATTTTCACAGCGCCCGCTAGTATTCACTGTGCTTGGCCGTTGTTCAGCTGTTGACTGCGACTCAGTCGGTGTGCGGTAATGTTGAATACGGGGTTAAGAGTCGCTGTTTGACAGGTTCCGCTCTGTATGGGAGCGCATGACAGCGAATGGCCATAGCGAACGGCTCCCAGCATATTCATTAACAAATCACGCTCAAAAAATTCTCGCGCTGTGAAATGCCTGTTTAAACCCCAGAGCGCTGGCGGCGATGTGTTAAAAGTAGTTTTTTAACCCTCAAACAACCATATTTTTGGTAAAAAAAAAAACAAGTTTTTAAATACATTTTGTAATATGAATACATTAATATCAGACATTTTTTTTTTTTTACCTTAAAAAAAATATCTAACATTGCAGAAGTGGTCACAGAATTTTTGACATTTAAAAAAAAAAAAAAAACAAAAAAAAAAAAACAAAACATTAATAGCAATTAATTATGAATATTTAAAGATTGCTCCATTGAAATGCATTGGAGAGCGCCAGGTAGCGAGAGGTCATACCTGTCGTTGTTCAAGGTCGCTCGCTGGCGCTGTGGGGTGAGGCTGGAATAATGATGAATGATTCGCTATCTGGCGCTCTCTCAGTCGCTAAGCAGGATCGGCTTGATAAATGTTTGATTGCGGTGGGGAGCCGGCGTTCGCGTGGCGGTGACCGTCATTTCCGTTCGCTCACCATTCGCTACCTGGCGCTATCCCTTGTTAAATTAGGCCCTAAGCCTTTGTCTATGGCCAGCGGCTCCGAGCGCGCTGACGCCCGCATCCCCCCCTTCCCTCTAACAGGGAGTGTGCCCACACTGGCAATTCACAAATGCCTGGCGCGGGCACGCTCCCTGCTAGAGAGATAGGGGAGATGCGTCCGCTGCTCGCGCATGTGCCGTTGGACCAGGAAACAAGGTAAGTGTATGGGGCGACCTGGGGGGTTTTACACAGCGGGGCATCCTGATTTTGGATGCTCTGGGGAGAAGGGAATCGATCGGCCCGGGAATCTTTAAAGTACGCAAAAAACTGGGTGTTTTTCTTCTTTTTAATTGAATAAGGCTCATTGTAGTGTTCAGAATTTCCTACAACAGTAGGTACAATCAGTAGGTGTGGTTTCTGGTCCCCCATCTTGGGGAGTTGGCGGGGTGGGCGCTTGGTTACACTAAACACTGTAAGCTTGTAATGACCAGACATGATGCTGATAATTCCATATTATACATTTCTCCACAGCTCATAAACAACCTGGGCCCCCTGGAACTAATTCTGAATACACCCAGCCACCACCGGGTCCATCACGGTAAGTCTTTTATTTGGCTGAGGAGCAGGGGGGTTCCTTAGAACTTGGGACACCTGGTAGGGGCAGGGTCGGGCTCCAGGTTTGTGGGCAAGATAGTCTTAGTGGGCCCCAAAGTAGTGAGTCACATGATGTCACTTTTCAGCTCTGCTGCCACAAATGGTTCATCTCCTGCTGCTGATCGCCCTCCAGTCCTTGTCAGCCGTCACCTGGTTCTCACCACCTTCTGACCTTCCATCAATTGCCCTCCATTCCTTGCCACCTTCTCCATTGTTGCTGATCAGCCCCTGGTGCTGAGGACAGCAATGAGCAGGTCTGCACACAGCACCCGGCATTCGGTGGTTCGGGTCCACTGGGCAATTGCCCAGGTTTGCCCTGTGCTGGCGCCGGCCCTGGGTAGGGGTGGACTGGCTTGTAGGGAGCATAGGGAGAATTCCCGGTGGACTACACTGCTTAGGGACCATCTGGGTTTCTAACCTGCCTCCCAAGAATTCCCCCTCCCCCCAGCTTATGTTCTCCCCCTGCAGGGATTATAACCCCAGCATCATGGCTGTGGAGGACATACCTGCTCCTAAAATGCATCTGCCCCTGCAATACTAAAGGTTCATTGCCATCTCTTTCCACCCCTGTCCAAGATCTGCCCCTGCAGGGCTATAGTCTCAGAAGCACCCTGGGGTGTGGCTCAACAGCTCATGGGCTGGTCATAGGCTGATGGTGGCCAGTAAATTCCTTGGCTGCTTTTTGACCCCTGGCACCCGGTGTCAGTGTTTGAGCATCAAAGTAGCTGATGTCAGCTCATTCCCGGTATAAAAGCCCCTCCCTGCCATGATACTGGGAGCCCAGCTGGGGATTCTGCATAGACTGGCACAGGACAGAAAGTGAGCAGGTGAGTCAGGATTTCAGGGATAGTTCGGTTCACACAAAACCCCCAAAATTCAGATTTGCACTGAATCGAATTTACCCTTAAAGTTTGAAACGAGCTCCAGTTCGAACCAGTTCAATCATCTCTAGTTGAGAGTTATTTGGTTTGCTTTAAAGCAGGCCTTCACCCTGAATAAGAGCCTATCTTATATGTTTCCCACATCCTGTACATACACATTGCCCACATTAAAACTTATCCTACCTGCATCTACTGCATGTTATGAGCCTTTAGACATACAATATGGTGGCTCATGGAGCATCAGGCAGCCTGCAAACAGGAAGTGTCTTCTGACTGTGTCACTTTGCATTCTGGCATTGCTGTCCTTTCCCTGACCCCAGCTCTGCTCTGTCTGAGCTATAACCCCGCCCCCTGCACTTTATCCTGTTCTCCTCAAGATGGCGGAGCCCGTATTCTAGAGTCCTGAATAGAGTCGCAGCCCTGTGGGGGAAAGAATAATAAGTAAGTGACTAACAATGAAAGCAAAAAAAGACCGCACCAAATTGTTGCATATATAAATTTGTGTGCTACACTAGTAGGGGTTTAATCAGACAAATGTCTATTGAATTAATATGGACAAGGCGGGGAGTCCCACACTACCCCCCCAAACCCCTACAGAGGCAGTGGCACCACTATGAAGGTACAAATAACATCAAGCTTTATTGATACACATATTTACAGAATGGTGCTGTATGACACATCAAAATCATTTAAAAAACATATAACACACTCACAGAGGGGGGGGGGGGGGGGGGAGACAAAACCCGCTGCTCTCAGCTATAAAAAGAAGCCCTATTAAATGATGACCCGTGGTCTCCTCTGTAATCTACAAACCTATCCAATTGCTTGCTAAAACATATAAATGTAAATACACAACAAACAACTATAAGTGCTACCCCTGTGCAATATAATATCTAAGTGCCGGTACATCTATTATACTATACAAACCAATACAAAGAGGTTTAAAGTGGCATGTGCATAACAGTGAATGAGGACCCACCGAGTAAAGATAGGCAGACAATAAATATAAATAGTAATGAGTGAACACTCACATATCCAGAGCAGTCTCACAGAATGCCCCCCCCCCCAACGCACACACCTCACCGCCGACGCGTTCCGTGACGTCACAGCGTCACTTCCTCAGGGCGTTTGATACGGCAATCTTGTAGATTACAGAGGAGACCACGGGTCATCATTTAATAGGGCTTCTTTTTATAGCTGAGAGCAGCCGGTTTTGTCTCCCCCCCCCTCCCCTCTGTGAGTGTGTTATATGTGTTTTAAATGATTTTAATGTGTCATACAGCACCATTCTGTAAATATGTGTATCAATAAAGCTTGATGTTATTTGTACCTTCATAGTGGTGCCACTGCTTCTGTAGGGGTTTGGGGGGGGTAGTGTGGGACTCCCTGCCTTGTCCATAAGTGACTAACAACTTAAAATATATTAATTTTAGATGCTGTTTTAGATCCAGTTGCAGTTCAGGTGCAGAATCCGGACAGGACAAACTGAAACAGAAACTGAGAACAGTTTTATGTAGCTGTTTTATGTAGCAGAGATTAACATGATGAACAAGAGGTAACAGAGAAGGTTAGAGGTTACCATTATGCAGGGCCATATTTGGCGTTCATGGTGCCCTAGGCACTTTAAGAACTTGCACCCCCTTTTGTTAAGGTAGGTCACAGTCCATTTTTTTTACTACAGTAGTAAGGGCAGTGTCCCCCCCCCCCTTCCAGGTTGCCACCCTAGGCACGTGCCTAGGGTTGCCTAATGGTAAATACATCCCTGCCATTATGACTAGGTATATCAGAGATAACATCTTTTAGATTCCAGTGCTGGGGCCCTGGGTTTTGTTCCACTTTAAGTAAACCATTACCATTAAGGCCTATGAGTAACCACCTCCAATACCTCTGCGGTATGTACCTGCTCACTTATGTGCCTAGCCATTCCGCCTCCTCCCCGCTGGGATGCTGGCCCTGCCTCTGCCACCGCGTGGTGCCTTCTCCTCAGCGTCGCATTGCGTGTTTGACCTTCTCCTCCAGCAGACGCCCCTCTCCTCTGGCAGCGCTGAAGAAAGCTGCTGATTGGCCAGTGAGTTATTGGGGAGCCTGATTTGATGATTGGGGGGGCCTGATATAGGGCCCCATCAGGGCTTTGTAGGCCCCTGTCCCCATGGTCAGGGGTTTCTAAAAGGGGTCAGGTCAGCTTGCAGGCCGTGTGCCATCTAAATTAAAGTTTACTCCTCTGAATATTCCTCTAACTTTCCATATTGTTATTTCACAGGCAGAAATCCCTACTGCATTGATTCAAACTATGGTGGGACCCTGATTATATGGGACAGAATGTTTGGTAAGTATCATTACATGCAGGTAGCTCCATCATCTATACATTCCATATTGCCAAAAATTACTGATGGTTACTAGTTAGAAGGAAAGATCCGCTTGCTACATTGTTCAGCGCGAGAGAGAAAAGCAGCACAAGCTTTACAATTTGCAGCCAAAGTTTTATTACAATGCTGCCTCTGTTGGTATTCTTAAAAGCTCACCCTAAAATATTCTCGGTTAGCCTATAAAAGGTATCCCCTCACTTCTCCAGAATAGAATTGGGGCAGGCTCAGCTCACTAACCCTCATGAACCCCTTCTGTGTTTTCCGTTGTAGCAGTGTGCTCCCTCTAGTGTTTAGTATTAATTATTACATGCCCTGTTATACTGCACATCAAACACTAGAGGGACAATAGTAACATAAACAACTTCCTAGCTGGAAGTATTATGGTGACACTTTGAACACTCAATTTGAATAAGTAAACACAGTATAACCAGCTTGTCGCAAGGAGGGCACACTACCCCCCCCCCCCCCCGTGCTGACCCACTCTAGACCCCCCATCAAACATTTTCAGGCATGCCTCATTATGTGTATTGATGGGCTTCAGATCACAGAAAAATATGCAATAAGCATGCAGCTCCAGCAGCTGCTCAGGGACAAATTCCCGCACCAATGAAATCCCCTAAAAATCAGATCAATTCATTATATCCAAATGCAATGTATTAATCAAAAGAAAAATCACTAATTTCATTAATAACGGAAGCAATCACAAACATACATAATACCATGGCAGGTAATCACCCCTGGGTAAAAAACTAAACAATAAGCAATACAAGTACTGATCCCTAATAATTAACACTTCCCTAATACTATAAATCCAATGTGCAATAGGTATAATTCATTCAGTTAACAGGCAAAGTGCTACATAAAGTGCTAAAGCTATGTGCAAATATATATACTAAAACGGGGAGGCCGATTCATTAATAGCGCCAGGTAGCGACAGATGAGCGACTGTAGCAGTATTTTCACAGCGCCCGCTAGTAGTCGCTGTGCTTGGCCATTGTTCGGTTGTTGACAGCGACTCAGTCGGTGTGCGGTAATGTTGAATATTGGGTGAGGAGTCGCTATTTGACAGGTTCCGCGCTGTATGGGAGCGCATGATAGCGAATGGCCATAGCGAACGGCTCCCACCATATTCATTAACAAATCACGCTCAAAAAATTATCGCGCTGTGAAATGCATGTTTAAAGTGGACCAACACCCAGGATTTTGACTATCCTGGGTGTTGGTCCACTTAGGTGGGGCACCCCGATCGGGGGTGCCCCGCTGTGTGAAACCCCCCCGATCTCCGCAAAAACTCACCTCTCCCCGCTCCCACGTGACCTCATCCGGCCAATGACAGCGCTCAGAGCCGCTCTGGTATGCGCGTCCAAAGCCGCTTGGACGCGCATACCAGAGCGCTGTCATTGGCTGCGTCTCTCGCTTCCCTCTAACAGGGAGCGCGCCTGCGCCGGCCATTCACAAAACGGCCGGCGCGGGAGCGCGCCCTGCTAGAGGGAAGCGAGAGACGCGTCCGCGTCTCGCGCATGCGCCGTTGGATCGCCGGTAAGGTAAGGATTGTGGGCCTCCTGGGGGGTTCCTCCCCGCGGGACATCCCGATTTCGGATGCCCCGCGGGGAGGGATCTGATCGGTCCGGGAATCTTATAGATTCCCGGGCCGATCCCCCCTGGGTGTTGGTCCACTTTAAACCCCAGAGCGCTGGCGGCGATGGGTTAAAAGTAGTTTTTTAACCCCCAAACAACCATATTTTTTGAAACCAAAAAAAACAAGTTTATAAAAACATTTTGTAATATGAATACATTAATATCAGACCTGTAATATCAATCCTGCACAAATTTTTTTTTTATTTTTTTTTTACCTTAAAAAAAAATATCTAACATGGCAGAAGTGGTAACAGAAATTTTCACATTAAAAAATAAAAAATAAAAAATATTAACAATTAATTATGAATATTTAAAGATTGTTCCATTGAAATGCATTGGAGAGCGCCAGGTAGCGAGAGGTCATACCTGTCGCTGTTCAAGGTCGCTCGCTGGCGCTGTGGGGTGAGGCTGGAATAATGATAAATGATTCGCTATCTGGCGCTCTCTCAGTCGCTAAGCAGGATCGGCTTGATAAATGTGTGATTGCGGAGGGGAGCCGGCGTTCTCGTGGCGGTGACCGTCATTACCGTTCGCTCACCAGTCGCTACCTGGCGCTATCCTTTGTTAAATAAGGGCCTAACTCATAAACAGAATCATAAAAAAATCACCTACAAAGTGAATCCCAGGTAAATGATGCCCCGCCGTCCCCAAAGGGAGATAAAAATCCACGCGTTCCGTGGTTAAATGCCAACCACTTCTTCAGGATGTGCCCCAGATTTTGTGCCCTTCCCATCATGCAATTTGGGGCATTTGGCTGCTTTAGTTGCTTTACAGAGACCCAAAAGCACACCCTGAATCCCCTACATAGTTTTTATAGGATTGGGGTGATGCAGCTACTATTCGGATAAACTACACCAGAACAGAATAGAGGCACCAGGGACCTTTCTGCAGGTAAATAGAATTTGGGGAACCGCGCAGTGTATGGCGGCCATGCCAGGATCCTCCTGAGGCTCATCAGAAAGAACATTCCACTTGTTGCTTCTTTGGCCTCTGGAGACGTCAGAGCCACAGCCCTGCAAGGTATTTAAAAGAAGGAGAAAGAAGAAAAAAAAAAAGAAAGCTAATTACTTGCGTGCGGCATAATGTGACAGAGCAAAGCGCTACAATCAGTCTTGGAGTAAACATTTCCGCTTGAAGCCCACGCTGGCACAACAGATCAGTGTAAGCTAATGAATAACATTATATGAAGCGCGCTGGCGGTAATTCATCATCGGCCGTCCGGGACAATCCAGCAATAAACACACCCGCTCTGCGCCGGCATCAGGCATCCAAATTCCATTTCCGGCCAGGAGGGTCATTTATCAGCCAGGGAAAAATCGCTGCTATTGCCCAGACGCCATTATGGTAATTAGTCGTCTACTGTAGCTTCACTATATATATATATAGAGAGAGAGAGAGACATGACATGGGAAAAAGTAAGTACACCCTATAAAACGTATACATTTTTTATGAAAAAGTATAAAAAAATCCAACATTCCGAGTTTTGAACAGTTCTGTTCATATATGTTTATCAGGGGTCCCCAACCTTTAGCTGGGGTGCCAGATGTGGCTCGTGGACCCCTATTTTGTGGCTTGTTAATTGTCTGCTAGGTCAGAACACCAGAAGAGGGCTAGCATACAGTTGAGGCTTGGGAGTTACATGGCACCCATGGCTGAGCACTATGTGATTCAGAAAGTTACAGATGGGAGTTGAAGGGCTTTATGCCTTTGCAAATTGCAAAGTCCCCCAACGGCGAAGGCATTACTATCCTGCATTGCCGTGCATCGACTGACCAACCACTAGAGGACGTGGAGGAATCCTGTTGCCTTGACCCCACTATTTGGCATGTAGCTGCTACTATTCGGCTGCATCTTTGCAAGGGATCCAATCCTTTCACCAGCCACATGATCCCTAATCCCCAAAGTATCTTTTTTAAACCGGACCAACACCCGTTTTTTCTCAAACGGGTATTGGTCCCACTGTCTGTTTAACTAGCTCGGGGGGGGTCAGAATGCTGGAGCCCCCCTTGCAGATAACCTCCCAGACCACTCATAATACTCATCTTCATTACGAGCCAGCAGTGGGAAAGGAGTCCTGCGATTGGCCACCAGGCGGTCATATGGCAGGTCAGGGCCTTGCTATACCTTTAGCTAGATGCATAGACAGAGCAGCCATTTATGATTGGCCGGTCTAGGCACGCCCCCAGCTAGAAGTGATCAGGGATGCAACCAGTGGTACACTCTGCACCATTCAGCTCGCAAGCGGCTGTGATGTCAAAGCATCCTCCATAACTGAATGGAGCTGAGCGCTGATTCTGCAGCAGCTGGCTTACATAAGGGTGCAGTTGCTTCCTATCCACTGCACACTTTGCGTTGTGTTAAACGGCCCCTCACTCGCCCCCAGCCCCCTGACATGTTGAATGCCATTATTTATTCATTATTTTAAAGAAAAAGTTACCACTAATCTCACCCTGTCTCTATGGCCCCCCTGACAGGTGGGGGCCCCATGCATTTGCATGGTATGCATGGTGATTAAGCACGCCACTGCCCATCTGTACATAAAAGTGCTGGTTTACATGTCCTGCCAACTTATGGTGCATCACTCAGTTTACCAGCCTCCCAGCGTCTGGGTTTTTAATCAGTCGTTCTTCTATTTGGGGAAGGGGAATGACATGCACACTGAGGCCCTTATTTATGAAGGAATAGCGACAGGTAGCGACTGGTGAGCGGCCGGTAATGACGGGCCCCGCCACGAGAACGCCGGCTCCCCACCACAATCACACATTTATCAAGCCGATCATGCTTAGCGACTGAGATAGCGCCATATAGCCACTCATTCATCATTATTCCAGCCTCAGCCCACAGCGCCAGCGTCCGACCTTGAACAGCGACAGGTATGACCTCTCGCTACCTGGCGCGCTCCAATGCATTTCAATGGAACAATCTTTAAATATTCATAATTAATTGTTATTAATGTTTTTTTTTTTTTTCAATGTGAAAAATTCTGTGACCACTTCTGCCACTTCTGCCATGTTAGATAATTTTTTTAAGGTAAAAAAAAAAAAAAAAAATGTGTGCAGAATTGATATTACAGGTCTGATATTATTGTATTCATATTACTAAATTGTTTAAAAACATTTATGGTGGTTTGGGGGTTAAAAAACGACTTTTAACACATCGCCGCCAGCGCTCTGGGGTTTAAACATGCATTTCACAGCGCTTGAATTTTTGGAGCGTGATTTTTTGATGAATATGGTGGGAGCCGGTCGCTCTGACCAGTCGCTATCATGCGCTCCCATGCATCGCGGAACCTGTCAAATAGCGTCTCCTAACCCCGTATTCAACATTACTGCACACCGACTGAGTCGCTGTCAACAACCGAACAACGGCCAAGCACAGCGACTACTAGCGGGCGCTGTGAAAATACTGCTACAGTCGCTCAACTGTCGCTACCTGCCGCTATTAATGAATCGGCCTCCGAGTTGTCAAGTTTGATGCTTTTGAGTACTTTACTGTGTTGTTATTTGGAACAGTTTCCAGTAGTTTCCTGTTATATGGCTTCTGTGATCTATTCATGCTCAACATGGCTCCTGACCATGCAGAATGTGGCTCTCATAGTAGGAAAGGTTGGAGAGCCTTGCTGTATATGTTCTAGAAACGTTCTCACCCAGGCTAAGCCACAATAACAGGGCTGCCACAAACTTTCTCTCTCCCGTGTTGTTCCTTTCTGGCAGGGCATCCTAATTCAATAATGCTGTCTTTAGCCATCCTTACATCGGGTCAGCTAGGAGCTGTGAATGGAACAAGTGCTGCTGGCCACGCCCCCATGGTAGCCATTCACTAATGCCTGGTACGGGTACATGCCTCAGCGAGAGGGATAGCAGAATGCAGGCACAGGCTGGGATTTCATAAACCAAGACATACACCTCTCTGGAGTTTTTTAGACCCGGGGGAGGGGGGTCCACTGTTCCTCTTTCAGTCAGAGCTTGCCTATCGTCTTAAGGACTTAACATGCATTTCTTTTTTCCTGTTTCCCTCTCTCAATTTGCCACTTCCCAACCCCCCAAACCATCAAAAGTGTCCTTAAAGGCTATTCAGATGAGCCTATCATCTGGCTTAAGCTAGACGTGTAACTCAACAACCTTCATAGCACTTGCCCCCATGCTTAGTACTTACTACTTGTGACCTGCCGCTTGTCTCCACCTGTATCTTCCTGTCTACTCACAAGTCAGGGTCCTCATCTCTATTGTGCTCCAGTATCAATGTGTATCAGCTGCATCTCTATTACATCTGACCCATGTGTATTATAAGTTAATTCTTTGTTTTACTTTTTGTCTGTACCAGGGCCCGCTGCAGGTTTGTGGGGGCTCTTTGGCAAGAGTGTCTTGGTGGGCCCCAAAGTAGTGAGTCACATGATGTCACCTTTCAGCTCCGCTGCCACAAATGGGTCATCTCCTGCTGCTGATCGCCCTACAGCCCTTGTCAGTTGTCACCTGGTTCTCACCACCTTCCTAGCTTCCATCAATTGCCCTCCATTCCATGCCACCTCCTTCATTGTTGCTAATCTTCCCCTGTTGCTGAGGCCAGCCATGAGCAGGTCTGCACACCACACCCGGCATTCGGTGGTTCAGGTCCACTCTAAAGCAATACCATGGCCAAGTGTGAGCCTCAGTGGGCAATGAAGATGCCAGGCCTTGGCAATTGCCCAGGTTTGCCCTGTGTTGGCGCCGGTCCTGGTCTGTACTTTTTGTTCCTCATGGAAGATGATGGATCTTCATAAAAAAACAATAGTAATAATAATCTAACCAATCTGATTTCTTGAATGGTGACAGTGCAGATGTGTGCTCCGGGTACATAAGCCTCCTTGTCACAGCGCCACTGAAGAAGGAATGAGAGCGTGCATAGCGTAGGCATGTCACTCACAGGAAGTAATGCAGTGGTGACAGCCTGCTAAGGATTGAGAGGAGAGGGGTTTTAGTATATATGTTTTTTTTTTACTTTCACTGTCACTTTTTATTTTTTTAATAGCTAGCAGCAGTAATACATTAAAAGTAGAGGGCAACACATTTCAGGAGACAAACTAAACTAAATTATTTAAATTGGGCACAGAAATTTAAGTTGCTACAGTAAATATCTTCTAGTTTCGTGGGAAGAACACTAAACATTGGAGGAATACTGTAATAATTAAAATAAGGGTTAGGCATCCCTTTTACCTAAGTAATGTATTTTTAGAGTTAAAACTGATCTGCAGCATACCACTTTCATATGTTGGTCAGGAATGAACATGCCCAGCAACCATTCGGTTTTAGCACAAGAATGCGGCTACCACGGCTGTACAGGTACAGAAGGGTGAGGATATTGACCTAATCCCTTGGCGGGATTTAAGTAGATCCGCCTCCCAAATTAGCATTTAGGAGACATTAGCTAACTCATAGGTGACATTCCTTAACTCCCAGAAAGACATTTCCTTACACAAAGATGACATTTCGTAACTAGGAAATTTTTACTAACTAATGGAAGACATTTCTCAACATACAGGAGATTTTCCCTATCTCATGGAAACATTTCGTAACTTACAGTCGACTTTTCCTAACTCATAAGAGACATTTCCTAACTCACAGGTGTCATTCCCCAACTTACAGGAGACATTTCTTCCTGGAGTTCCAAGAAATACCCTGTTAGGTAGTTAGGTATGAAATTCCTTGTAAATTAGGGATTATCCCATGAGTTAGGAATGTTTTCTGTAAGTAAGAGGAAGTACTTCATCTGTAAGTTAGGGATAGTCTTTTGTATTAGTGATTGTCCGATGAGTTAAGGAATGTCTTCTGTCAGTTTTTGGAATGAATCTAACTCTGTGTTTGTGAAATTTGTGTTCCTCTGAATTCTTGGAGTAATGCTATGCTTTCAGTACCTTACAATATTCTGTGAGCTACAATAGGGTATGTCCTGTAAGTTAGGGAAGGGTTTCTGTCAGTTAGAGAATGTCTCTTGTGAGTTAGGAGATTTCCTGTAAGTTAGAAATGTCCTTTGCAAATTATGGAAATTCATTTGAAATAGGTGATGTCTTTTGTGAGTTAGGGAATGTCTTCCGTGCGATAGGGAGTGTCATCTGTGATTTAGGAAATGTCTTCTGTAAAATAGGAAATGTCTCCCGTGAGTTAAGGAATGTCTTCTGTGAAAAAGTGGATGTCCTGCATGAAATGGGGGATGTCTTCGGTGAAATAGGGGATGTCTTTTGTCTAAAATTGAATGTTTTCAGTGGGTTAGGAAGTGTGTTCTGTGAGGTTGGAAATGTCTTCTGTGAGGTTGGAAATGTCTTCTTTGAGGTTGGAAATGTCTTCTATGAGTTAGGGAATGTCTTCTGTGAGTTAAGGAATGTCTTATGTGTGTTTGGGAATGTTTTCTGTGGTTTAGGGAATGTCTTCTGTGAGTGGGGGATGTCTTCTGTGAGTTGGGGAATGTCTTCTGTGAACTAGGGCATGTCTTCTGTGAGTTGGGGAGCATCTTCTGTGAGTTGGGGAACATTTTCTGTGAGTTAGGGAATGTCCTCTGTGAGTTAGAGATTGTCTTATCTTGGTTTATGGGATATAGTTCTGTGAGT
This sequence comes from Gastrophryne carolinensis, assembly GCA_027917425.1. Classification (NCBI taxonomy): domain Eukaryota; kingdom Metazoa; phylum Chordata; class Amphibia; order Anura; family Microhylidae; genus Gastrophryne; species Gastrophryne carolinensis. The sequence continues at coordinate 21,048,228 of CM051239.1, read as the reverse complement.
TAGAAAAATTCACTTGCAAGCTAGATAATTCTGTGAGTTGTTTGTAATGAATCCACAAATATGATGTGTGCAGTACATTACATGAGTGAGGGACTATCTTCTGTGGGTTGGGAATTGTCCTAGAAGTCTAGAATGTTTTTGAAAGCTAGGGAATGTCTTTTGAATTTGTAATGTCCTTTGTGTTAGGAAATGTCTTCTACGAGTTAGGCTTTCTGTGACTTAGGGAAGGTCTCATGTGAATTTTTGTAATGGATACAGCTCCAGCTCTAAGTTAAGAAATGTCTTCTGTAAGTTAGGGAATGTCCTGTGGGTTCAGGAATATCTCCTGTGAATTAGGGAATGTCTCCTATGACTTAGGGAATATCTCCTGTGAATTAGGGAATGTCTTCTGCAGGTTCGGGAATATCTCCTGTTAGGAAACATCTCCCATGAATTTGGAATTATATCCTGTGAGTTTTTTGCAATGAACCCGACTCTATGTTTGTAACCCTAGGTGTTCTTTGGAATGTTGGGAGATACAATATATGTGCAGTACATTATATACATATTTGTGTCCTCCCATCCTGTACATGGCGGCACTTGCAAGCCTCGGTGTAATTACATATGATTGCTGGCGTAGAAACTCATCAATATTCTGGCCGCAGACACCTGGCGTTTGTTAAACCCAACGGATTAGGATCCTTGGCGAGTGCCTGCTGAAGTTTGAGAATTCCCGGCGGCTCCCGGCTGGCGGGGCAGCAATCAGCATTGTGATATGATATAGTAGAGTGATAGATGACTGCGTCCTATAAATACTTTTTAAAGCCGCTAATTATATGCATTTGTTTACTTAACAACACCAACACACTATGAAGGAGAGTCATCAAATGAGGCTAGGGGGAGTGAAGGATCGGGGCGGGGTAGGGGATTCATTAGTTATTTGCTGAATAATCGTTTGTTATTAGAGAGTGATTAATGATTTTATTTTTCTACAAGGGACCTTTGTGCCTGAAAAAGAGAAAGTTGTCTACGGCCTGACGCATCCAATAAACACATTTGATCCCTTTTCTGTGCAGGTAAGAATGTTTATTGAAAGGAAAAATTAACCCGTAGGATTCCCGAAAAACAGCGCGGCTGCCCTATAAGGAGACTTAGTTACCTGGATCCGACGCTGGACCCCTTTTTTCTTACGGGTTCCTTTGTGGTTTAGTGGAGATCAGTGCACCTCTGCACACTGTCATGTTGTCTTTTTATTACATTCAATCATTGGTGGCTCAGTGGCCCCGTCCTCTACTAAAATCTGATGTGGTCAGACCTTAAAGTGGACCAAAACCAACACCGATCGGCCGATCCGATTGATTTCCTTTCCCCGGGGCATCCAAAACCCCCAGGTCGCCCATACACTTACCTTCTTTCTCGGTCCAACGGCGCATGCGCAAGCAGCTGCCGCATTCCCACTATCCCTCTAGCAGGGAGCATGCCTGCGCCAGGCATTTGTAAATGACCGACGCAGGCGTGCTCCCTGTTAGAGGGAAGCGCGGGATGCGGCCGCCAGTGCACTCAGAGCCGCTGGCCTTAGACGAAGGCTTAGACGTTGTGACGTCAGCGGCTCCGAGCGCACTGATTGGTAGAGCGGCCGCGCATGCGCTGTAGGACCGGTAAGAGGTGAGTTGGGATCTGGGGGGTTTCACACAGTGGGGAACCCCGATCGGGGTTCCCCCGAGGGGGAAGACCCAAAACCCAGAATAGTCAAAATCCTTGGTTTTGTTCCACTTTAAAGGGAAAGTCTGATTTGATGTACTTTCCCCACAGACCCTATACTAGAACTTTCGTTGATGCACAAGGCTCCCCTCCATATGGTATGTGAAGCGCCATCTTGTAGCATCTCTTGTGCTCCTAAAATGTACCGGCAGAAATGCCAGGGGAAAAATGGCTTCCTGTATATTTTGTCTGTATGTATATTTTATATATATATATATATATATATATATATATATATATATATATATATATCCTCTATATTTTTGTCTTGTCTGTATCACATGACTTAAAGGAAAAGTTCCCTTTGGTGTAATTTCCCCACAAACCTCAGACTAAGACAAGGCTTCCCTGCTTAATTGTAACTGCTCCCACCACATCTATCAGGCTTCTGAGGCCTGGCACCTTCATGTTCTACATACTGGCTTTATAACAATATATCTTGAAAGAAATAAAGAGTTTAAGGGAAGAGAAGGTGTTGGACGTTAGATGTGTTTATTCCAACCACCTCCTCTGTCAAGAGAAAAACCATTAATCAGTATTTACATCTCTTACTCTGTGTACAAGTGTTTGCCCTTTGTTTATTTCACGCATGGGACAGTCCAAATTAACCATTACAGGTTCTCTGATGAGTTTAGGTTGTGTCTATTCATCACCTTGCCCCAATAATTGCAGATCTGGGCTGCAACATGGAGTCATTGCCTTGTAAATTGCCTCATTAAGCTCAGGGAATGTGATAAATTGTGCCGCGTCCGCACTCGGCGCTCCATATGGTGTTTATAAACAGAACCGCCTCAGAAAACTCAACTTTAGCCTGAAGGAAATGCCTCCAGACCATGTTCTCCTAGAGTTATTGTGACCTCAAGCACCGTCAGACCAGGGTAAAAATTATTCTTGAAGCCCACCAGAGGAAATGATTCTTGGAGCCACCAGAGGAAATCATTATTGGGTCCACCAGAGGAAATCATTCTTGGGCCCACCAGAGGAAATCATTCTTGGAGCCACCAGAGGAAATCATTCTTGGAGCCACCAGAGGAAATCATTCTTGGGGCCACCAGAGGAAATCATTCTTGGGGCCACCAGAGGAAATCATTCTTGGAGCCACCAGAGGAAATCATTCTTGGGGCCCATCAGAGGAAATCATTCTTGGGGCCCATCAGAGGAAATCATTCTTGGGACCACCAGAGGAAATCATTCTTGGGACCCACCAGAGGAAATCATTCTTGGAGCCCACCAGAGGAAATCATTCTTGGGTCCACCAGAGGAAATCATTCTTGGGTACACCAGAGGAAATCATTCTTGGAGCCACCACAGGAAATCATTCTTGGGCCCACCAGAGGAAATCATTCTTGGGCCCACCAGAGGAAATCATTCTTGGAGCCACCAGAGGAAATCATTCTTGGGCCCACCAGAGGAAATCATTCTTGGAGCCACCAGAGGAAATCATTCTTGGGGCCACCAGAGGAAATCATTCTTGGGCCCACCAGAGGAAAGCATTCTTGGAGCCACCAGAGGAAATCATTCTTGGGACACACCAGAGGAAATCCTTCTTGAAGCCACTAGAGGAAATGATTCTTGGGTCCACCAGAGGAAATCATTCTTGGGCCACCACAGGAAATCATTCTTGGGGCCACCACAGGAAATCATTCTTGGGCCCACCAGAGGAAATCATTCTTGGAGCCACCAGAGGAAATCATTTTTGGGGCCACCACAGGAAATCATTCTTGGGGCCCATCAGAGGAAATCATTCTTGGGGCCATCAGAGGAAATCATTCTTGGGGCCCATCAGAGGAAATCATTCTTGGGGCCATCAGAGGAAATCATTTTTGGAGACACTAGAGGAAATCATTCTTGGGGCCCATCAGAGGAAATCATTCTTGGAGCCACCAGAGGAAATCATTCTTGGGGCCCACCAGAGGAAATCATTCTTGGAGCCACCAGAGGAAATCATTCTTGGGGCCCATCAGAGGAAATCATTCTTGGAGCCACCAGAGGAAATCATTCTTGGGTCCACCAGAGGAAATCATTCTTGGAGCCACCACAGGAAATCATTCTTGGGCCCACCAGAGGAAATCATTCTTGGGTCCACCAGAGGAAATCATTCTTGGGTCCACCAGAGGAAATCATTCTTGGAGCCACCACAGGAAATCATTCTTAGGCCCACCAGAGGAAATCATTCTTGGAGCCACCAGAGGAAATCATTCTTGGGTCCACCAGAGGAAATCATTCTTGGGACCACCACAGGAAATCATTCTTGGGGCCCATCAGAGGAAATCATTCTTGGGGCCATCAGAGGAAATCATTCTTGGGGCCCATCAGAGGAAATCATTCTTGGGGCCATCAGAGGAAATCATTTTTGGAGCCACCAGAGGAAATCATTCTTGGGGCCACCACAGGAAATCATTCTTGGGCCCACCAGAGGAAATCATTCTTGGAGCCACCAGAGGAAATCATTCTTGGGGCCACCAGAGGAAATCATTCTTGGGGCCACCAGAGGAAATCATTCTTGGAGCCACCACAGGAAATCATTCTTGGGCCCACCAGAGGAAATCATTCTTGGGGCCCATCAGAGGAAATCATTCTTGGGGCCACCACAGGAAATCATTCTTGGGGCCACCAGAGGAAATCATTCTTGGGGCCACCAGAGGAAATCATTCTTGGGCCCACCAGAGGAAAGCATTCTTGGAGCCACCAGAGGAAATGATTCTTGCGACCACCAGAGAAAATCATTCGTGAAGCCACCAGAGGAAATCATTCTTGGGCCCACCAGAGGAAATCATTCTTGGGGTCACCAGAGGAAATCATTCTTGGAGCCACCAGAGGAAATCATTATTGGGGTCACCAGAGGAAATCATTCTTGGAGCCACCAGAGGAAATCATTCTTGGAGCCACCAGAGGAAATCATTCTTGGAGCCACCAGAGGAAATCATTCTTAGGACACACCAGAGGAAATCATTCTTGGTTGCCCACCAGAGAATTTATGTTTGGGGCTACCAGAGGAAATAATTCTAGGGGCACACCAGAGAAAATTGTGTTTCATGCCCACCAAAGAAAATCATTATTAGGGACCACCAACGAAAATCCATCTTGGGGCCAACAAGCGGAAATCATTCTTAGGGCCCCTCCTTCAGCTATATATAAAAAATGTATAAATAATGCAAGACAATGCAAGACATTGTTACATATATAAAGTGTCATGTGTAAAGATGAGTGAACCAATTTGTCTGAATCAGAATTCACTGCGAATTTCAAGGAAAATTCAATTCAATTCTTTGGATTTGTGACGATCACATTGTCCCTGAAACTCACTGTCCCTTACCTATGCATTGCCTTTCCCATCGCCTGGCTAATTATCTGAATTTTTTTTTAAAGATTTGCTTATCGCTAGTGACGTGTATACATTAAATAATAAAAGTACATTTCCTGACTGGATAATAAACCCACAGAGCAACAGCAAATCTGAAGCACTGCTTCTTGGACCTCCTGTCCTGAACATTATAAGGAAACTTTTGCCCAGTGCTTTCTCTAACAATGGGGTGACTACAAGATTGTCTACTTTGTACCAAGACATGGCCACCCACCGTCCACTGACAGCCCAGACAAGAAGAGCGCTAATTAGAGAAGCCAAGATAGGGTAACTCTGGAGGAGCTGCTGAAATCCACAGCTCAGGTGGGAGAATCTGTGCACAGGATAACTATCAGTCATGTGATCCACAAATCTGTCCTTTATGGAGCAGTGGCGAGAGGAAGCCATGTATGAGAGCAAGCCATGACAAGGCCCGGGAGCAGTTTGCAGTCTCATGCTATGTAGGGGACACAGCAAGCATGTGGGAGAATAGGCTCTGCTCAGAGGAGACCAAAGTTGAACTTTTTGGCCTAAATACCAAATAACTATGTGTGGAGAAAAGCTAACCCTGCACATCCCGCTGATCACACCATCCCCACCGTGACACATGGAGGTGGCAGCATCATGCTGTGAGGGACTGGGAAGCTGGTCAGAGATGATGGGAAGATGGATTGAGATAAATACAGGGCAATCCTAGAGGAAACCTTTTAGAGGCTGCAAAAGACTTGAGACTGGGACGTAGGTTAACCTTCCAACAGGACAACCTCCCTAAACATCCAGCCAAAGCTTCAGTGGAATGGTTTACATCAAAGCTTATTCATGTGTTGGAATGGTCCAGTCCATAGTGCTGACCTAAATCCCATTAAGAATCTGCAGCATGAAAATTGCTGCTTAACAACGCTCTCCAACCAATATGACTGAGCTAGAGATACTCTGCAAAGAAGAATGGGCAACATGTCTCTCTAGATATGCAAAGCTGCTACAGACATATCCCAACAGACTTGTTGCAGCTAAAGGTGCTCCTCCAAGGCACTGATTTGGGGGGATAAATACATATGCAAATCACAATTGATTTTTATTTTTTTTTAGAATTAATTAACTTTGTGTTGCTATATCTCATTAATCTCTAACCTTTATTAGGACATGGAGGTGACAACATCATGCTGTGAGGAGGGTTTCCTTCAGCAGGGACTGGGAAGCTGGTCAGAGATGATGGGAAGATGGATAGAAATAAATACAGGGAAATCCTGGAGGAAATACTAGAGGTTGCAAAAGACTTGAGACTGGGGTGTAGGTTCACCTTCCAACAGGACAACCTCCCTAATCATACAGCCAAAATGGAATGGTTTCCATCAAAGCTTATTCATGTGTTGGAATGTCCCAGTCACAGTGCTGAAGTAAATCCTATTGAGAATCTGACTGAGCTAGAGATATTCTGCAAAGATGAATGGGCAACATGTCACCCTCTAGATGTGCTAGATGCTACAGACATATCCCAACAGACTAATTACAGCTAAATGTCCTCCTACATAGCACTGATTCTGGGGGGCTAAATACATATGCAAGTCACACTTGTTTTTTTTTCTTGAAATGTGGAAAAACATGACTCATTTTTTTTACACGTCACAAATGCTTGCTACTTTGTGTTGCTATATCTCATTAAATCGGACCAAAACCCACTGACCTTGTTAAAGTGGACCAACACCCAGGGGGGATCGGCCCGGGAATCTATAAGATTCCCGGGCCGATCAGATTCCTCCCCGCGGGGCATCCGAAATCGGGATGTCCCGCGGGGTGAAACCCCCCAGAAAGCCCAGAGACCTTACCTCTGTGCGGGTCTCGCGCTTCCCTCTAGCAGGGCGCGCACCCGTTTGTGAATGGCCGGCACGGGCGCGCTCCCTGATAGAGGGAAGCGCGAGACGCGGCCTCCAGCGCTCAGAGCCGCTGTGGTTGGACGCCGCTTGTACGTGCATACCACAGCGGCTTTTTACTAACAAAGGGTGCACCGCCCAAATCTTCCTACAAAATGCATACAACTGTGTGCTCACCCATCAAAAATGCAATCCACAATAATTTGGAGTGGGTGTGCAAAGAACACACCAATCTCCCAAAGGAAGCACCACTACAATCAACAGTATATATTAATGATTTTATTAGTACAAAAAAACCAAAAAATTAAAATACATACACCACAAGACAAATTTAAAAACAACCTGCATGGCCAAATCTATCTATATCAATGTGTATGGTATTAAGGGCCTCTTAAATAACTGCCCTATGGGTGAATAATATTAATTATCCTAGAATAGTAATAACCCATCCTTTTTGTGCCGGCACAAAAAATCCTAACCACATGTAAATATATGTGCAATTTCATAAAACCAATACTACAAAAATATTAATAATATATATGGCAAAAATATGTGCAAAAAAAGTGTATATACAATAATCCAATATAAACAAAAATATCAATATATAAAGTGCAAATGCATGAAAAACACATAAACCTAAAACACTACCTAATATTGCACAGGGAAACCCATTCCAATAAGACTTTAAAGTGCAGACAATAACAGTATATGATATAAATGCAAGTGCCAGCAGAGAGAAAATAAATGGTTAAATCTCACGTCATAAGATAACACCCAGGGCAACAGTCAGGCCAACCTCAATGAAAAATATCACAGCGGCTCTGAGCGCTCTGATTGGACGAGCACCCGCGTAGGAGCGTGGTGAGGTGAGTGTTTCCGGGCGTTCTGGGGGGTTTCACACAGCGGGGCACCCCCGATCGGGGTGCCCCACCGAAGTGGACCAAAACCAAGGATAGTGAAAATCCTGGGTGTCGGTTCACTTTAAAAACATTTGGCCAAAGCCCCTGCCGATATTCCCTTGTATAGAGGTGTAGAACTAAAAATAGATATTTTCACTCTTTTGAATCGTCCTGGGACCCTATTTTTTTGCTGTCCCTTTCTGTAAGATGGCAGGTGATCAGTCATTGTATGTGTGTGGCAATTACATCATTGCCAAACACAATAGTGGCAATAAATACAGCTATAAAACAGGCGCCATTATCTGGCATTAAAGTGAAACGGGAGCAGTAATGATTGGCAGAAGGTGCTCTTCATGGGGAGGGCAATTCAGGGGATGCTAGTTACAAATGTGGGTTTTGGTCAGCTTTAAATCTCAATAACGTACATTTAAACCAAACCTTCAGCATCATTTAATGAAAAACCCAAACTCTTAAAAACAATTTCCCAGCATCTAAAATTAATATACTTTCCATTTTTAGTCACTTACTTTTTATTCTTTCCCTCGCTGGGCTGCAACTCTGTTCAGGACTCTAGATACGGGCGTCGCCATCTTGCCTCAGAAGCATCACATACTGAGGAGAGGAGAGCGGGATAAAGTACAGGGAGGTGGGTTATAGCTGTGCAGCATAGTCATAAGACACTTCCTGTCTGCTGGCAGCTGAGACTCCAGGGGCCCCCATCTTGGATGTTAAAAGGCTCCAAAAACGTAAAAAGCGTATTTTATCATGTGGAAAATTTCACGGGGTATGAATACTTTTTCAAAACACTGTATAATGGAACTAAAAAAAGGAAATAATTATCTCACAAGCAGGGTGAGTTCTACAGAGTAGGAAGGATCCCTGTCCAGCTGGGAGAACTCGGCTAAAGGTGGACTCTTGTGAGGTCACAATACCTGGAAGACTGCTGATCTAGGCCCTTATTTAACAAGGGATAGCGCCAGGTAGCGACTGGTGAGCGACCGGTAATGACGGGCACCGCCACGAGAACGCCGTCGCCGGCTCCCCACCACAATCACACATTTATCAAGCCGATCCTGCTTAGCGACTGAGATAGCGCCAGATAGCGACTCATTCATCATTGTTCCAGCCTCAGCCCACAGAGCCAGCGTCCGACCTTGAACAGCAACAGGTATGACCTCTCGCTACCTGGCGCTCTCCAATGCATTTCAATGGGACAATCTTTAAATATTCATAATTAATTCATATTAATGTTTTTTTTTTTTAAATGTGGAAAATTCTGTGACCACTTCTGCCATGTTAGATATTTTTTTTAAGGTAAAAAAAAAATAATAACTTTGTGCAGAATTGATATTACAGGTCTGATATTAATGTATTCATATTACAAAATGTTATTAAAAACTTGTTTTTTTTGGTTTCCAAAAATATGGTTGTTTGGGGGTTAAAAAACTACTTTTAACCCATCGCCGCCAGCGCTCTGGGGTTTAAACAAGCATTTCACAGCGCGAGAATTTTTGGAGCGTGATTTGTTAATGAATATGGTGGGAGCCGGTCGCTATGGCCAGTCGCTATCATGCGCTCCCATACAGCGCGGAACCTGTCAAATAGCGACTCCTCACCCAATATTCAACATTACTGCAAACCGACTGAGTCGCTGTCAACAACAGAACAGCGGCCAAGCACAGCGACTACTAGCGGGCGCTGTGAAAATACTGCTACAGTTGCTCAACTGTCGCTACCTGCGCTATTAATGAATCGGCCTCCCTGTGTCATACTCAACCTGAAGCCCTCAACCCCTTGCCTTCAATGGAAGTGGAATATCTAGGATCGGATAAGCCCATGTGTGAAGGAAAGCTGGGACTGTAGAGAAGATGAACATAGAGCATGGAAAGCCAGGGAATAAGAAGGAAAAAATAAGACAAACGAGTGATTGTGAAAGAAAGGCTGGGACAGCAGCAGACAGAACAACATGTAAAGAAAACTGGAAAAAGAAGTCAATGTAGGAAATATGGGGAGAAAAATGGAACAGGGTGAATAAGTTAGAGGGAAAGAGACAGAAAGGCAGAGATACAGACTTGGGCTCTTATTTAAGAAGGGATAGTGTCAGGTAGCGCCTGGTTAATGAGAGGTAGCGACAGGTAGCGACTGGTCAACGCCGGACACGGCACACAATTACACATTTATCAAGCAGAATCTGTTTAGCGACTGGGATAGCACCATGTAGCGTCTGATTCATCATTTTCACAGCCTCAGCGAACAGCGCCAGCGTTCAGCCTTGCACAGCGCCAGGTATGACCTCTCGCTACATGTCGCTCTCCAATACATTTCAATGGACGATCCTTTTCTTCTCTTTAAACGGGGTTTTTGTTTTTTTGTTTTTTCAAAAAAAAATCACAAAAAATTCCGTGACCTCTTCTGGCATTGAAAAAGCAGTTTTTTCATAATTTTTTCATTTTTTAAATATTTCCTAAAAAATGACATTACAGGTCTGCCATTAAAGTGTTCATGTTACAATGTTGTTACAATGTAATTCCATATGTTGTCGCTTTGTTACTAGTTGATAGATGCTTGAAAACAGCTTTTAAACACACCGCCTCCTGCGCTCTGGGCTTCAAACAACTATTTTTCAGCGCCAGAGATTTGTGAGGCTGGTTTTTTCCTGAATATGGTGTGAGTCGGTCGCTATGAGCAGTCGCTAACATGCGCTCCCATACAGCGCTGTACTGGTCAAATAGCGACTCCTCACAATGTATTCAACATTACTGAACAGCAACTGAGTCGCTATAAAGTAGCGACTCACGGCCGAGCACTGCGACTACTAGCGGGCACTCTGAAAATGCTGCTACAGACGCTCATCTGTCGCTACCTGCCGCTATTGATGAATCAGCCTGTTAAAGTGGACCTATCACTGCTGACGCCAGGACTCCAGGGCCAGCCGACTTGGTGCACTGGGGCATGCCAATTCAGCATGCCCTACTGTGTGAGCCCTCAAGCCCTTTACCTCGTTGTGATCCGCATCCCGACATCTCTGCAGCAGTAGGCACCCCTGCGAACAGTCACTCAGATCTGGAGTGCGCACTCCACGCTGGAGCTGGGGATAAGGCCACCGGCATTCCCTTTGCTGATGTGCTGTTCTAAACAATGGCTTTATTCATGGTATAAAGCACTGTTTGGACGAGTCCCCGTGCATGCGCTGTTGGAACTACGGAAAGGTGAGTGGAGTGGGCTATCTGGGGGGTTTCACACAGCAGGGCATACCAATTTAGGATTTACCATTAGGCAAACCTAGGCCTGTGCCTAGGGTGGTCACCTGCAAGGGGGGGGGGGGGGTGCAGATGTTAATGCTATAGTAAAAAAAAAAAGAAAAACAGTTGTTGGCAAATTAATGTCTCCTTACAAATGCTCCCGAGCCACATTGTGTGTGTGTGTGTAGAGGGAGGAGAGGGTGCAACGGCTTTAAGGGGACCAACACCCAGGATTTTCACTATCCCCGATCGGGGGTGCCCCGCTGCATGAAACCCCTCAGAACGCCCAGCTCAACTCACCTCACTCCGCTCCTACGCGAGCGCTCGTCCAATCAGAGCGCTCAGAGCCGCTGTGGTATGCACGTACAAGCGACGGAGCACGCTGGAGGCCGCGTCTCGCGCTTCCTTCTAAAAGGCAGCGCTCCCGCGCCGGCCATTCACAAACGGCCGGCGCGGGTGTGCGCCCTGCTAGAGGGAAGCGCGAGATGCGGCTGCGGGCCGCACATGCGCCGTTGGAACGGGGATAAGGTAAGGCTTCTGGGCGTCCTGGGGGGTTTCACCCCGCGGGGCATCCCGATTTCGGATGCCCCGTGGGGAGGGACCGATCCCCCCTGGGTGTTGGTCCACTTTAAAGGCAGTCTGCAGCTTCATGCTCTTTACTGCTGTGGCCATGTGACTTCTGTTTGTTGGGAGCTGGGAAGCCAGTAATATATATAATAGAATGCATGCTCCTCTGCATTCTCCCCTTGAAACCTCTCCTCCCTACACACATTTATTTTATATATTGGCGGACCTGGATGTTGGGGCAGGTGTCAGCACTGGGCGTACCCAGGCAGGTGCCAGGCCGCTGCACATTCAAGGGACCCACCTTTGTTTCTTTCCTTTTATTCTTTTCTTTTTTCTTTCCATTTATTCTTTATTCTTTCTTTCTTTCATCTGTTCTTTCTGCCATTCCCATTCTTTCTTTCATCCTTACTTCTATTATTTCAGTCAGTCCTTATATTTTTCTTTCTTTCATTCTGTTCTATTCTTTCCTTCTAGTCCTTTTATGTTATGCCATTCCTTTTCTTTCTCTTTACCTTCTATTATTTTTCTGTCATTCCTTCTATTCTTTCTGCCTTTCCTTCTATTTCTTTTTTCTGTTAGTCCTTCTATTCTTTTTCTCCTTCCAGCTCCTTTTTTTTCTCTACTCTGCCCTGTTCAATGTTACTGAACAAAATGGGGCACCAGCACTTGAAGTGCCTAGGGCAGTATGAACACGGGGAGGCCGATTCATTTATAGCGGCAGGTAGCGACAGTTGAGCAACTGTAGCAGTATTTTCACAGCGCCCGCTAGTAGTCGCTGTGCTTGGCCGTTGTTCGGTTGTTGATAGCGACTCAGTCAGTGTGGCGTAATGTTGAATACGGGGTGACGAGTCGCTATTTGACAGGTTCCGCGATGTATGGGTGCGCATGATAGCGACTGGTCAGAGCGACCGGCTCCCACCACATTCATCAAAAAATCACGCTCAAAAAATTCTCGCGCTGTGAAATGCATGTTTAAACCCCAGAGCGCTGGCGGCGATGTGTTAAAAGTAGTTAAAACCCCCAAACCACCATATTTTTGGAAACCAAAAAAAAAAAAAAATTTTTTCAAGAATTTAGTAATATCAATACAATAATATCAGACCTGTAATATCAATTCTGCACAATTTTTTTTTTTTTTTACCTTAATAAAATTATCTAACATGGCAGAAGTGGTCACAGAATTTTTCACATTTAAAAAAAAAAAAAAAAAAACATTAATAACAATTAATTATGAATATTTAAAGATTGCCTGTCGCTGTTCAAGGTCGGACGCTGGCGCTGTGGGCTGAGGCTGGAATAATGATGAATGAGTGGCTATATGGCGCTATCTCAGTCGCTAAGCAGGATCGACTTGATAAATGTGTGATTGTGGTGGGGAGCCGGCGTTCTCGTGGCGGGACCCGTCATTACCGGCCGCTCACCAGTCGCTACCTGTCGCTATTCCTTCATAAATAAGGGCCTAAATATCACCAAGATAGTCTGCAAAACAACTTTCTGCCTATTCGTTGAATACATTTTCATTTCTTATCCTATTCTGCCTTCCAGTGGCCTAACTATGTAACTGCACTTAGGTTTATTTTCTTCTCCAACTGAATTTAGACCAGGTTATAGCAATGCACTATTCCTGTGTCCTTACTCCCAACGGGGAATATTTATTGTCCCTACAGCAACACTGAATCAGGGGGGACATCCCGATTTGGGATGTTCTGCTTGTTAAAACATAACAGCCTGTTTTCAGGCTATAGACACTTACCTACTTTTGAGTTCCTACATCAGTTTTTTTAAACATTACAGAAAGTCATTGAATCTCTGCTCCCTCTGCTCTGTGCTCCACCGCCAGCAAACTAGGTGACCCAATAGTGGTGGTGCACAGAGAGGAGGGAACATGGCCACACGCTCAGCACATTATGCCTCCCCGCGAGAGCTCCAAAGAGTTTTCTCTAATGTTTTAGTGTCAGTGTATGTATCATAAAAACAGGATGTAATGTTTTAACTTGAGGGGCATTCCAAGTTAGATTCGGTGCTGGCAATGCAAATCCACTGACCTATCCAGGGATTGAGTCCTACCTTCAATAACTTATCTATGAGCTCCTTATGTGGTACAGTGTCAAAGGCTTTGCTAAAATCCAGATAGGCGATATCCACAGCACCACCTTCATCTAACACTTTGGTGACATTGTCAAAGAAATGAATAAGATTGGTCTGACATGATCTGCCCTCAGTAAAGCCGGGCTGTTTCGGTCCAACAGGTTAATTTTTAGATTGGAAAATATCTGTCTTTTAAGGCCTGTAATTACTGGCTTCTTCTCTACTCAACTTCTTATAGATTCGTAAGACATTGGTCATTCTCCAATCATCTGGAACCTCAATGGTTGAAAGGAATGGTTTAGTAAATCAGTCAAAGGGGCTGCAATCACAAATCTGCGTTCCCTTAGAACTGTGGTAGGTTTATGTGGGCCCTCAGGCGTCATGGCCTCAGTGGGCTCCTTTGCGGTGGAGAGTCACGGATCAGTGGTCTATAAATTCCATGGCCAAAATTAAGAATGGCTGCTTATCCTCCATACCCGTATTGGAGCTGTTTTTTTTAGTTTAGGTCCACATGAATGGGCAGAGTATTGAGGAAGAGGGATGGACAAAACAGGAAGGGCAAAAATGGATGGATGGAGAGATAGCTGGGAGGAAGAGGGATGGATGGGCAAAATGAAAAGCACAGGAATGGCTGGGTAGAGCTGGTGTATTAGATGGCAAGAGCTGGAAGAAAGATGGATAGACTGGCAGATTTGGAAAGTGGGGTAGATGGGCAAAGCTGGGAGGACAGGGATGGAGAGGCGTAGAGCTGAGGGGATGGGGCAGAGCTGAGGGTAGAGGGATAGATGGGACAGAACTAAGGGGACAGGGATGAATAGGGCACAACTGGGGGGGCAGGGATGGATGGGGCAGAATTGGGGTGACATGGATGGATGAGGCAGAGCTGAGGGGACATGGATGGATGGGGCAGAGCTGAGGGTAGAGGGGTGGATGAGACAGAACTAAGGGGACAGGGACGAATGGGGCACAACTGGGGGGACAGGGATGGATGGGGCAGAGCTGAGGGGACAGGGATGGATGGAGCAGAATTGGGGTGACATGGATGGATAGGGCAGAGCTGAGGGGACAGGGATGGATGGGACAGAGCTGAGGGGACAGGGATGGGTGGGGCAGAACTGGAGGCAGTGCAGGGACCTGATGCAATGTTAGTAGCAGTTCTTTAACCACATTGTTTCTTTAACCAGCTGTCAGTGGGCCCCCCTGGGGGGTGGGGGCCCTCGGCAGTTCACTGGGCTTTCCAGGTGCTGACGCTGGCCCTGACCCATTGCCTTACTTACCTTTAGATTTGCCAGCTCAGCTAAGACATCAGCCTCCAGAAACTCCGGAGCTGTGCCCTCCCAGCTGGATGCGGTGCTATGGCCATGCCTGCTACTATCTGAAAATACCGAACAAAAGTAGCTATTCAGATGGTCAGCCACAGCCTTATTTTAGTCAATATAATTATTTTCCCTATTTCTAATTTTTGAGACTGCACTTCTTTTCTTCTTTCTGTCGCCAATATATCTTCACAGATTTGTCCATTTTGTCCTCCTTTTGCCCTTTAGCAGCATTTATAATCAGAGGCAGGGACCTGAGCGGGGTGTTAGAAAAGGACTGAGTGAATTTTGGCACAGGGTCAGGGTGAGGGTCCAGCTCAATTGTCCCAAAAGCAATGAGACGCACCAGGAATTCTCCCTGTGCTCCCTACGGCCAGTTCCGCTCCCCAGACTGTAAGATGCCACTGTATGCTGCGACAATAACGAGCGAGCGCTTGAGCACAAGTTTACTTTTTTATATTCTAATGTTCTAATATGTATCAGATTAAAAATAAACAAATTAGCCCCTATGTCTTTATCTCTTAGAAATTGTTTTTTTAGACAGCTGTTTGCAGGAATTGCCAACATCTTATCTCTCTTCACAATGATTTATTACTCCACTGGGGCCACGCAGGGAAATAAGTTGGGAGAGCATTTATGCATGAGGGCCAGTCGCCTTTTTTTATCCAAACTTTTTATTGCCTTCATTTTCCTGCTGTGTCTCAGCCTGGGTTCTCTTTGTAAATAGTAACAAGGCATTTAACCTTTATTCAGACATTAACTCCTTTTATTGTGCTTAAATATTTCAAACAATGAAGTAACATTTCTTTGACTACAGTTATCTCAATAAAAGTCCACGTTTTTTTTACTATCCGCACATTTCTTGGAGTCAGACAGAGCCCGGCACTCCTAAAGGATGTCCACCTCATGCTGGCTGTCAGGGGTTGTGTCCACCTCATGCTAGCTGTTAGGGGTTGTGTCCACCTCATGCTGGCTGTCAGGGGTTGTGTCCACCTCATGCTGGCTGTCAGGGGTTGTGTCTTCCCCGCAGTGAGACTCTACATGGCTTTGCGTGAAGAGCGCTTTCTTAAAGAGGAACAAGACTCAAGATTTTCTCCCAATTTGGGATGCCCCACTGTGTGCATCCCCTGGGATGGCCACAGCTCATGCGGGGGCCGCTCAGTTGTGCACTTTACATTAAGATTTTCTTTGCCGCTCTGAGCTCAGATTGGCAAGAAAAGCTTAAAATTCAGGATTTTGACTATCCTGGGTTTTGGTCCTTGCCCCGAGGGCACCCTGGTTGGGTGTGCCCCACTGTGTGCAAACCTCCAGGTTGCCGAACAAACTCACCTCATCCCGGTCCTACAACGCATGCGTTGTACAATCAGCGTGCTTGAATCCACTTGTGCCCCTTCGCCCTGGAGCTTGTCTAATACGAGCGGATCCGAGGGCTCTGGTGGCCGCATCCCCCGCTTCCCTCTAACAGGGAGCATGCCTGCGCCGGCCATTCACAAATGCCTGGCACGAGCACGCGCCCTGTTAGAGGGATAGCGGGGATGCAGCCACTGCTCGCGCATGCGCCGTTGCACCGGGAAAGAAGAATTTATGGGCGACCTGGGGGGTTTCACACAGGAAGGCATCTCAATTCTGAATGCCCCGGGGAAGGGAATCAATCAGCCCCGGAATCTTATAAATTCCTGGGTTGATCTCCATTGCTTTTGGTCCACTTAAATGACATGCATGTTGCTGTCCACATCCACACTCATTCCTATTTGTGTGGCCAGCTATTCAGAAATGCCTAGGCTAAATGTATAGTGGAGATGCGACTGTGGCCCTGGGATGCAGCTTTGGATTGCCCCGTGGATACACAAAGCTGTGTGTGGCAATTTAGAGGCAGACCACTGGTTCTAGAGTCGTATAGACTCTAGGTACGTACTTATTCCTCTTTAAAACAAAAAGTATTTACATGGCATGTCGCTTTGATAAGTAGGTAGAACCATGCAAATCATCCCTTTTTGTCTTTGTGATACTTTGAAATAGGGGCATGCAGTATTTTTTTTTTTTTTATATGTTATTACTAATGTTTATTTATATAGTGCCATCATCTTCCGTAGCGCTTTACAAGGTGTGATTACAGACAAGGTAAAATATACGGTACAGAGAACAATACAAAACTAGATTGTACGAGGTTCAAACCAAGTGTTGTGAGCACAGGAGACAATAGGAAGGAGAGCCCTGCCCTTGTGAGCTTACAGTCTAAAGGATGGGGGTGGAGACTAAAGGGGCGGGATTACAAGTGGTAGAGCTTGAGTTGGGCTGCATGTGCCATTTGAAGGTTATAGGAGTTCTTGAGCATATCTTCTTATATTAAAGTGGACCAACACCCAGGGGGGATCGGCCCGGGAATCTATAAGAGGAACCCCCCAGGAGGCCCACAAACCTTACCTCAACCCCATTCCATCGGCGCATCCGTTTGTGAATGGCCGGCGCAGGCGCGCTCCCTGTTAGAGGGAAGCACGAGACGCGGCCTCCAGCGCTCAGAGCCGCTGAGCTGCTATGCGCGTCCAAGCGGCCTTGGACGCGCGCTGTGATTGGCTGGAGCGGTCACTTGGGAGCGGGGAGAGGTGAGTTTTTGGGGCGTTCTGGGGGGTTTCACACAGCGGGGCACCCCCGATCGGGGTGCCCCACCGAATTGGACCAAAACCCAGGATAGTCAAAATCCTGGGTGTTGGTCCACTTTAACACAACCATTGTGGGCACACCCCTGGATAGGAGCACCCTTCTTTCAGAGAACAGAATGAAACATGGCTGTGACTCACACAGGCAAAGGAGGGCTTTGAAGCAGTAGCAGCACCATCAGCAGACAATGTGAGCAGCAATTAGGGCAAGGTAAGTATATGAGCAGATGGGTCTAGATATTTGAATTAGGGATATGGGGCCTAAATAGTCCTGCAGGGAGCAGTGACACGAGAGCGGGTTCTGGTGGTGTAAAGACTAATGTTAACCTCAATGTGTCTGTCTTGACTTTGTTTTCTTTTGATCTTCAAGCTGCAGCATCTCATCTACATGTGGGACACGTTTTGGAGCACTCCGGGTTTCACCAACAAACTGTCCGTCATATTTAAAGGACCAGGATGGGGACCTGGAAAACCTCGCCTCGGCCTTCCTGAGGAACTTCCAGAGGTAAATGATGTGAAGGCTGAATAGAGCTGATAACAGACTGATGTGAGCAGACAAAAAACTTAAGGAAGTCTAAAGACAATACGCATTATGGGCTGATGAAAGATGAGGCCGAGCTTAGAGGGCGGAAAAAAAAAATAAAGAAATGATGTTCCCGAAATTGGTTTCCTGGGGTGGGGACAACCATAGAGGCTGCCCTCAGGCCATTCCATCCTTTATTTCAGAATGGCTCATATTTCTAAAGCTTTCATCCATAGAGGTATAAAATATCCAATGACTGTAAAACATAAGCTTCACCTAAACCGGGACAACTTCCCTGAACGAGGTGGTGCTAACAGCCAATAAAAGCAAACAACTTACCTTTATAAATTGCTTCCCTGGTGAAATCAACCCCTGGTATTGGTTGCTGCAGCCACCCTGTGTATCTGACCGCCAGCGACCACGGGGCCATGACGGCCAGTCGTGGGGCTCAATTAGGTCAGGGGAGCGATTTGCAAGGCATCATATTTTTCGCCCCATAAGACTCACCTAGAATTTTGAGGAGGAAAATAATAAAAAAAAATATTCTTAACTAAATGGTGTGCTAAAATATCCCCCTCCTTATCATCCTATACCAGGCAAGGTGCAGAGTGCCCCCCCCATTACCCCATAACAGGCAACGTGCCTCCCAAATCCCTCCATAGCAGACAGTGTACAGATTGCCTGCAAATTACCCCATAACAGGCAGATTGCGGAATACCCCCCCAAAATCCTCCCCAATATAGGCAGGGTGGCAGGATATCCCCCCCAAATCCCCCCATTATCGACAGAGTGGCCAAATCCCCTCCCGAAATCCCCCCATTATAGATAGTGTAGCAGAATATCCCCCTAAATCCCCCCATTATCAATAGTGTGGCAGAATCCCCCTCCCCAAATCCCCCCATTATAGATAGTGTAGCAGAATATCCCCCTAAATCTCCCATTTTAGACAGTGTGGCAGAATATACATCAAAATCCCCCCATTATAGGCAGTGTGTCAGAATACCCCCCCAAAATTCCCCCATTCTAAACAGTGTGGCAGAATATCCCCCTGAAAGCCCCCCATTTTCGACAGTGTGACAGAATCCCCCTAAATCCCTCCATTATAGATAGTGTGCAGAATACCCCCCAAATCCCCCCATTATAGGCAGTGTGTCAGAATACCTCCCCAAAACCCCCCATTATAGGCAGCGTGGCAGAATATCCCCCCTAAATCCCCTCATTATAGACAGTGTGGCAGAATATCCCACGCAAATCCCCCCATTATAGACTGTGTGGCAGATTATCTAGCAAAATCCCTCCATTATAGGCAGTGTGGCAGAATCCCCCCATTATAGATAGTGTGTAGAATACCCACCAAATCCCCCCATTATAGGCAGTGTGCAGAATACCCCCCCAAAAAAACCATTATAGGCAATGTGGCAGAATACCCCCCCTAAATCCCCATTATAGACAGTGTGGCAGAATATCTAGTAAAATCCCCCCCATTATAGGCAGTGTGGCAGAATACCCCCAAATCCCCCATTAAAGGCAGTGTGACGGAATATCCCCCAAATTCCCCATTATAGACAGTTTGGCAGAATATCCCCCAAATTCCCCCCATTATAGGCAGTGTGCCAGAATGTATGCCCTCTCCATTACCTGCAGCATCTGCACCAGAATGGTGCATGTTGAAGAAGATTACTGTTCACCCTCCGTGGCATGTCCTCAGTATGCTCCAACACACACGCGCCTGTAGCAGTCCATTAAAAACAATAAATGCCACCTTTAGGCTACACCCACCTGCCGCCTGGACCCAAGAGTGTGTGTGTGTGCGGCCTCACTTTTGGGGGAAAAAAGTGTGTCTTATGGAAAGAAAAATACAAATGATGTTATCTCCAAAGGATGTTGTTATCCCTGCTGGTGGCTATGTGGAGGTGTTCTTCCTACGTGTTTCATGGATTCGCTTCCTCAGGGAAGAATTCAACCAGCCCTGCTATTATCAGCAGATTAAACTCATAACATCAATAAGTCAGAGCATGTACATATCAAATCTTTTATTCATACAATTATATTTCACAATCTTAATACATTTTTGGTGCTTCTCAGGAACCCTTATTGCCCTTCAGGAGTATCTGATATATCCAATGTTACTAATGCTCTTCTTAATGCCCCATTGGCCCTCTAAGACGGCACTGTGAAAAGCTTAAATTTTGTTTTAGAGGTGCTCTTTAGAGGCTGGCTAAGCAGAAGGCCCTAAATGACTTTAGGTCCACTTGAGGATGAAAAATAGCAGTTTCAAGCTCAACAAAGGTATTTATTCAATAGCTCAGTCATTTACATAGAAACTAACAAGCACTCCTGACGCTCAGGGTCTCCCTTTCTCCAGTTACTCCAAGCTTGGTTGGCACACACCAGGTTACGGCTTGGTGTTCCCAGGGCCGTATTTGGTGTTCATGGTGCCACTTTTAAGTGCTGGCGCCCCCCTTTTTTTTAAGTTAGGTCACGGTGCATACAAAAAAAAGTGTGTAGGGAAAAGGGTGCCAGGGGCTAGATGCAGAGAATGTGTGGAGAAGGGCACAAAGGGGGAAAGGCAGAGAAGCATGTTCCATCTTTCCGGCAATCTGACATACAGGAGTCACATGACCACACCAGTAGAGGGGAAATGCTGTGTTCAACCTATTGCCCCCCCCCCCCCCCCCCCCCCCCCCCACAAATACACTCTGCATCCTTCTGCCTTCTGTGGCTGGAGGGGGGTTGTTAGGAAGCATTCATGTTCTGGCTATAGGATTTTTAATTTATTTTCTTTACTACAGTAGTAAGGGCAGTGTCCTCCCCCCTTCCAGGTTGCCTAATGGTAAATACAGCCCTGGGTGTTCCCCCTTTATAGTACCAGAGGAACCTACATCACATCCCTTTTCCCTGTCCTTTTCAAAAGGAGAACTCCAGGTTTAGTGTGGTGTTCTCCCATCACAGCACCTGGGGAGTGCTCAAACCTTGTCATTCTGCCCCATCTCTTCAACCAGTCCAAATGTCTCCAGGAGGTTAATCTGGGGTGATTCTCAAGTCCTTTGCCAGAATCCATGCTCAATGGTTCCAGGAACAGCCCTCCTCTCTGTCCTATTGACAGAGGGGATCCTCTCCTGCTGCTGGGGTAACCAGACACTTCCTTTTTTCTTCTCTGCCCAGACATGTCCAGTCTTCTACATAATGGCCTCGATTCAATAAAGGTAGAAAAAAATTCTCATGGTAGTAAAAATTCAATTCACGAGAAAAAAGCCTGAGAATGTCACTGTTACTCATACCTCCCAACTTCTGTAAACTTGAAAGCGGGACAAGCCATGCCCCCGGGCCACACCCCCGTCACGCCCCGGCCACACCCCCGTCACGCCCCGGCCACACCCCCGTCACGCCCCCGTCACGCTCTCCAGCTCCAGCAATGTCGGCTGCCTGGCTTCACCCCTGCATGCGGTACGTTAGCCCCCCCACCCCCGTGCGCCTGCCCACCCACCCCGTGCGCCTGCCCACCCACCCCCGTGCGCCCGCCCCACTCTCTCACCCCACGCGCCAGGAAGTTATCTTCCCGCCGGCGTCATTGCGGCCCTGGGTGTCACAGCGCAGGGGGTCCCGGGACATTTGGTAATGTTCCGGGACCGCGGGATCCTTCTAAAAAATCGGGACAATCCCGGGAAAATCGGGACAGTTGGGAGGCATGCTGTTACTGAATCACCAGATAAAAAGACAATGAAAGTCAATGGCAGCTTTTACTACAGTGTAGAAAGGAGGAAACAGTTCTCTACTTTTCTTAGGAGTAAAAAAGTGCCATTGACTTTCATTGTTTTCTTAGCTGGTGATTCAGTAACAGTGACATTCTCAGGATTTTTTCTCGTGAATTAAATCTTTTACTACCATGAGAATTTTTTTCTACCTTTATTGAATCGAGGCCAAAGGGTTGGAACCAACCATCTAGTTCTGACTGGCTTCTCCTGTTCCAGCCCCTAGCACAGAGGTACCCAACCACTTCTTGTAAAGGTCCTTTTAAAGGCATCCGCTGGGAGGTGAAGGCCTGGGCGGAGGACTGTTGGGGGGGGGGGGGGGGTGGATAGTTAGAAGTCAGCACACTGGGGAAGGGGCTATAGATTTCCCAGGCAAAACTTGCCCCTCCACCCCACCCAAAAAATCCCATTGGGCACTGGGAAAAACTGGAGCTTTTTGTGTTCTTTTTGGCCACACAGAGGGCCCAAAATGTTACTGGCAATAAGGTCTGGTAACAAGGATGGATAGATAGGGCTGAGAGGAGAGGGGATGAATGGGAGAGAAGCTGTAAAGAGGAGGGATGGATAGACAGAACAGGGAGGGCAGGGAGGGATGGAGAGAGAGCTGGGGGAAGGGATTGATGGGCAGAACTAAAAGGACAGCAATGGATGGGCAGAGCTGGAAGACAGAGTAATGGATGGGCAAAACTGGGGGGTCATGAATGGATGGGTCAGAGAGACTGGGCTGGTAAGGTGTAGAGCTGAGGAGACAGGGATGGATGGGGCAGAGCTGAGGCGACAGGGATGGATGGGGCAGACCTGAGGGGACAGGGATGGATGGGGCAGAACTGAGGGGACAGGGATGGATGGGGCAGAGCTGAGGGGACATGGATGGATGTGGCAGAGCTGAGGGGACATGGATGGATGGGGCAGAGGTGAGGGGACAGGAATGGATGGGGCAGAGCTGAGGGGACAGGGATGGATGGGGCAGAGCTGAGGGGACAGGAATGGATGGGGCAGAGCTGAGGGGACAGGGATGGATGGGGCAGAGCTGAGGGGACAGGGATGGATGGGGCAGAGCTGAGGGGACAGGGATGGATGGGGCAGAGCTGAGGGGACAGGGATGGATGGGGCAGAACTGAGGGGACAGGGATGGATGGGGCAGAGCTGAGGGGACAGGATGGATGGGGCAGAGCTGAGGGGACAGGGATGGATGGGGCAGAGCTGAGGGGCACAGGGAGGATGGGGTAGATCTGGGGGGACAGGAATGGATGGGGCAGAGCTGAGGGGACAGGAATGGATGGGGCAGAGCTGAGGGGCACAGGGAGGATGGGGTAGATCTGGGGGACAGGAATGGATAGGGCAAAGTTGGGGGGACAGGAATAGATGGGGCTGAGCTGAGGGGACTAGATGGTGGGACAGGGGTGGATGGGGCTGAGCTGGCGCAAGGGGGAAATGATTGGATGGGGCAAAGAGACAGAGAAACAAAGTTTGTGTGCACCTTGCAATGCCCCTTCCGCTTCATATTGCAATGCTAGGTGCCAGGGAGCCATGACACTGACTAATCACAACATCACTGATCAGGAGGGCAGCCCTGAGCACAGCAACACAAAAGCAACTGAGTGCAGAGCTGTCAGGACAGGGGTCTGTGAATTTGGCGCTGAGGTCCACGTTTGGACCCCGGTGCGCCAGTTGAGTATTGCTGCTCTAGCACCTTCCTGCGTAGCAAGGGTGACATCTAGTGTCCACATCCCCTTACTGCAGCCCCATTCTCTGCACAGTGCCTGTAACTCAGCAGTGGAGCACAGTCGTGGCAATACATTTCCTGCGGCCTCCGTTCTCCATGTTGTGTGTACTAGTCTCTCCCTGATCTATATGTTTTATATGTTTTATGTGTTATTTTTCCTTATTCCCACAGGTAACTGGAAATGAAAAACCTTACGGCCCCAAACTGTCCATATCTCTCCAGTGCTACGCAATGGCTCATTTTATTCTCCTGCTTGCCGTCTATCAGCATATGTTTGAAGCCAAGCATGTAAGTTACACCAGGCTTCATCCACGGAATAACATTCTCTCCTAAAGTGGACCTAAACCCAGATTTCTCACGCATCTGGGTTTTGCTTTACTGCGGCATCCCGTTCAGCAATTCCCCTGTGTGTATGAGAACCCCAGAGGTTTCCACGTCCCTTCCTCCGCCCTCTCATTTCCACATTCGCTCCATGTTTTGTTGCGCAATGGTTCCTCCTTTTCTTTTCTGCATTTCCTCTTTTCCTCTGTGCCCCTTAATTTCTTCCCTTTTTCCTGTTTTCCCTAAGAGGGTTATTCATCAAGCCATAGCGCCAGGTAACGACTGGCAGCGACAGGTAGCGAACGGTGACCGCCGGGCGCTGTACGCAATACCACATTTCTCAAAGCCATTCTGGTGAGCGACTCTAACTCTATCCATCATCACAGGCGGCTCAGCGTATAGCTCCAGCGCTCTTCCTTCCAGAACGCCTGGTATTACCTGTCGCTCTCCCATACATTTCAATGGACAATATATTTCTTCTCTTTAAACAGGGTTTTCTTTTAATTTTTTTTTTTTTTTTATCAAATCATTGTGTGACCTCTCCTGGCCTAGAAAAAGTCATTTTTGAAAACGTTATTGATTTTTTATTTTTTTATGCAGAATTGTCATTACAGGTCTGGTATTAAAGTTGTTATGTCACAATGTTACAACAATATAATCCCATATGTTTTCGTTTTGATACTGTTGGATATGTGTTCAAAAACGGACTTTAATCACACAGCGTCTGGCGCTCTATGCTATAGCGACCCTATTTTGAGCGCCGGCGCTGTGTGAGACTGTTTTTTTGATGAATATGGTTTGAGTCGCTCACACTGACCAGTCACTACCGTTCCCCCCCATATAGCGCTGTACTGGCGACTCACACATCAATTTCATCAATGCCGGACAGCGAGTGAGACGCTCGGTAACAGCGAACCATAGCCGATCACAGCGACTACCATCGGTCGCTCTGAGCGCCTCGCTACAGACGCTCAAGGTGCCCCCGGGGGCAAGGGACAAAACCCAGGATAGTCAAAATCCTAGGTTTTGGTCCACTTTAAGCAGAAAGTTCTGCTTTAGTTAGTTTCAAAAGTAACCATGTTCTATTTTATACTTGCGAGCAGATATTGTCGGCGGTGACCATCCTGCTGAGGATCCTCTACATCCTGCTGATGCTGACATCTGTGGGTTTCCTGTTGGAGAAAAGGTGGGTAGTACTTGCTTCCGTGCTGCGCCGTCACCCCGACATCCCCCCTCCCCCCACTGTAATTAGCTCTTCTCTTTATTAACAATTAAAGTGTTTTAACCATTTTTCTCTCTAACCCAAAGTGCACACACACCATACCATACCCCCTCACCCCTGGGTAACAAACACACAAGCGGCCGTCAGTGACAGGAGGGATCAGTAGGGAGGTGACAGAACTCTAAGATGAGCCTGGTAGCTCCATGGTGAGAGTTACATTGTGTTACATTGGTACAGCCAGGTTGCAGCTGGTTTATCACGATTGTTTCAGTCAGCTGTGAAACATTGTAAGGCAGTCATTGGCCTGATTGAAATGTAAAAAGCTCACAGATAGCTCACAGCTTTCTGCAATGTGCGCATCGCCTTGCTGTGATGGACAGAACACTGTGATGATTCCCTCCTCTGTATCTGAATGACCAGTGCAGGCGTGCACCGCTGGAGGGGAGTGGCGTAAGCCCATCGCTCATTTTAAATAAAGCTGGGGATCCACCGCACCCCTCCAGCAGTGAACGCGCAGCCACCGGAGGAGAGCGCCGTGGGATCGAAGGTCAGGTAACTGGAACATTGGGGAGCAGGGGATCAAATCAGGATGCCCCAAGGGCAGGAATCGACAGACTTCAGGGCTGGCCACAAAGCTAGTGGGCCGAAACCCACAGAGATCGAATCTATAAGATTCCTGGGCCTCTTAATTGCATCCCCCCGGGGCATCCAGAATCGGGATGCCTCGCCGTGTGAAACCCCCCAGGTTGCCCATAAACTCTCCTTCTTTCCCGTTCCAACGGTGTATGCGCAAGCAGCGGCGCATCCCCGCTATCCCTTTAGCATTTTTATTAATATTGTTTGTTTATATAGCGCCATCATCTTCCATAGCGCTTTACAATGTAGTAATTACAGACAGGGTAGAAACATACAGTACATAGTCTATTTCAAATGCAGTTTTACAGAG
The DNA here is from genome assembly GCA_027917425.1 of Gastrophryne carolinensis. Lineage (NCBI taxonomy): Eukaryota > Metazoa > Chordata > Amphibia > Anura > Microhylidae > Gastrophryne > Gastrophryne carolinensis. The sequence continues at coordinate 21,022,015 of CM051239.1, read as the reverse complement.
TTGACAGTGAATATTCTGAATACAAGATACAATAGGGGAGAGAGCCCTGTCCTTGCGAGCTTACAGTCTAAAGGAAGAGGAGTGGGATCACAAACAGTCATTGAGCTTTGTGCCCTTTAGAAGATTGGTTGGGCCATATTATATGCTTGTCTGAATAAGTGAGTTTTAAGGGCGCCTTTGAAGGTTTTGAGAGTTGTAGAGTGGCGGATTGGGCGGGGGAGGGCATTCCAGAAGATTGAAGTTGCACGTGAGAAGTCCTGGAGGCGGGCGTGAGAGGAGGTGACCAGGGTGGAGGACAGGAGAAGGTCGGCAGAAGAGCGGAGGCTGCGTCTAGGTTGATATTGTTGGATTAGAGATGAGATGTATGGAGGGGCCTGGTTGGAGATGAGATGTAGGGAAGAGCCTGGTTGGAGATGAGATGTAGGGAGGAGCCTGGTTGGAGATGAGATGTAGGGAGGAGCCTGGTTGGAGATGAGATGTAGGGAGTGGCCTGGCTGGAGAGAGCTTTGTATGCGAGAGTTAGAGTTTTGAACAGGATTCGCTGTGGGACTGGCAGCCAGTGTAGGGATTGGCAGAGAGGCGCAGAACTGGAGGAGCGAGAGGAGAGATGGATGAGGCGAGCAGCAGAGTTCAGGATAGATTGGAGGGGTGCCAGTCTGTTAGTTGGTAAGCCACAAAGAAGCATTTGCGAATGTCTGCCGTGGACACGCTCCCTGTTTGAGGGTAGCGGAGAATCCAGCCGCCAGTGCTCGGATCTGCTTGTATTAGACAAGCTCCTGGACGAAGAAACTCGAGCAGATCCGAGTGAGCTGATTGGACAAGTGGCTGCGAGTCATAGGATCGTAAGAGGTGAGTTTGTTTGGGTGACCTCGGGGGTTTCACACAGCAAAGACCAAAACCCAGGGGGCAAGGACCAAAACCCAGGGGGCAAGGACCAAAACCCAGGGGGCAAAGACCAAAACCCAGGGGGCAAGGACCAAAACCCAGGGGGCAAAGACCAAAACCCAGGGGGCAAGGACCAAAACCCAGGGGGCAAAGACCAAAACCCAGGGGGCAAGGACCAAAACCCAGGGGGCAAGGACCAAAACCCAGGGGGCAAGGACCAATACCCAGGGGGCAAAGACCAAAACCCAGGGGGCAAGGACCAAAACCCAGGGGCAAGGACCAAAACCCAGGGGGCAAGGACCAAAACCCAGGGGCAAGGACCAAAACCCAGGGGCAAGGACCAAAACCCAGGGGGCAAGGACCAAAACCCAGGGGCAAGGACCAAAACCCAGGGGGCAAGGACCAAAACCCAGGGGCAAGGACCAAAACCCAGGGGGCAAGGACCAAAACCCAGGGGGCAAGGACCAAAACCCAGGGGGCAAGGACCAAAACCCAGGGGGCAAAGACCAAAACCCAGGGGGCAAGGACCAAAACCCAGGGGGCAAGGACCAAAACCCAGGGGGCAAGGACCAAAACCCAGGGGCAAGGACCAAAACCCAGGGGCAAGGACCAAAACCCAGGGGCAAGGACCAAAACCCAGGGGGCAAGGACCAAAACCCAGGGGCAAGGACCAAAACCCAGGGGGCAAGGACCAAAACCCAGGGGCAAGGACCAAAACCCAGGGGGCAAGGACCAAAACCCAGGATAGTCAAAATCCTGGGTCTTGTTCTGCTTTACAATAGATCTTTTGGCTGAGGCTTGCCCCCAGCCATTCCATGGAGATGGGACCTGATTACAGTAAACGGAGCCATTTGTCGAGCGTTTAATACGCACGGAAAATGGCTTTGATTGGACGAGAGCCCACGCATGTGCCGTTAGACCGGGAAGAAGTGGATACGAGCGCTGATTGGACAAAAGGCTGCGCATGTGTTGTAGCACCGGGGAAGGGTAAGTGAGATTGTGCGATCTGGGGGGTTTCACACAGCGGGGCATCCAAATCATTATTACTATTTTATTAAGTGGACCAAAACCCACCCCAGACTCCAGGGCAGGCATACTCGCTCCCCCCCGGGGAATACAGATTCAGCATGTGTAAACCCCCCAGGTCGCCAAGAAACTCACCATCTTTTCTGGTCCAAATGTGCATGCGCACATCCCCGCTATCCCTTTAGCAGGGCGCGTGCCCGCGCCAGGCATTTGTGAATGGCCAGTCCGGGCATGCTCACTGTTAGAGGGTAGCGGGGGATGCGACCGCCAGCGCGCTCGACTTAGATGAGATCTAGGACGTACGGTGGGAGCAAATCCGAGCGCGCTGACTGGACGAGAGGCTGCACATGCGCCGTAGGACTGGGAAGGGGTGAGTGAGATCGGGCGACCTGGGGGGGTTTCACACAGCAGAGCCTCCAAATCATTATTATTATTTTATTAAAGTGGACCAACACCCAGGGGGGATCGGCCCGGGAACCTATAAGATTCCTGGGCCGATCAGATCCCTCCCCGCGGGGCATCCGTAATCGGGATGTCCCGCAGGGTGAAACCCCCCAGGAAGCCCACAATCCTACCTTTTCCACGTTCCAGCGGCGCATGCGCGTCCGTCGCCGCCTCCCTCTAGCAGGGCGCGCTCGTTTGTGAATGGCCGGCGCGGGTTCACTCCCTGTAAGAGGGACGCGCGGGAGGCGGCGGTGGACGCGCTCTGCTTGTCCGGCGCTGCCTCTCGCTTGTCCGCCGGCGGGGATTGGCTGCAGCGGTCACGTGGGAGCATGGTGAGGTGAGTTTCGGGGCTTTCTGGGGGGTTTCACACAGCGATCGGGGTGCCCCACCGAAGTGGACCAAAACCCAGTCCAGTCTCCTTGTCAGGCATACTCGCTTCCCCTGGGGCATCCAGATTCGGGATACATCGCTGTGTGAAACCCCCCAGGTTGCTCGGAAACTCACCTTCTTTCCCAGTACAACGGCGCATGCGCGAACAGCAGCTGCATCCCCGCTATCCCTTTAGCAGGGCGCGTGCCCGCGCCAGGCATTTCTGAATGGCCGGTCTGGGCATACTCGCTGTTAAAGAGAAGCGGGGGATGCGGCCGCCAGCACGCTCGACTTAGATGAGATCTAGGACGAAGGGGTGGAAGTGAATCCGAGCGTGCTGACTGGACGAGAGGCTGTGCATGCGCCATAGGACCGGAGAAGGGTGAGTAAGATCGGGCGACCTGGGGGGGTCTCACACAGCAGGGCATCCAAATCATTATTGCTATTTTATTAAGTAGACCAAAACCCACTCCAGTCTCTAGGGAAGGTATACTCGCTTCCCCTGGGGCATCCAGATTCGGGATACATCGCTGTGTGAAACCCCCCGTGTTGCTCGGAAACTCACCTTCTTTCCCGGTACAACAGGGCATGCGTGAACAGCAGCCGCATCCCCGCTATCCCTCTAGCAGGGCGCGTGCCTGTGCCAGGCATTTGTGAATGGCCGGTGCAGGCATGCTCACTGTTAAAGGGAAGCGGGGGATGCGGCCGCCACCGCGCTCGACTTAGATGAGATCTAGGACGAAGGGGTGGGAGCGAATCCGAGCGCGCTGTGAATGCGCCGTAGGACCGGAGATGGGTGAGTAAGATCGGGCGACCTGGGGGGTCTCACACAGCAGGGCATCCAAATCATTATTGCTAGACCAAAACCCACTCCAGTCTCCAGGGCAGGCATACTCACTCCCCCCAGGGCATCTAGATTTGGGTGAAACCCCCCCCAGGTCGCTTGGAAACTCAACTTCTTTCCTAGTAAAACGCTGCATCCCTGCTATCCCTCTAGAAGGACGCCTGCCCTCGTCAGGCATTTGTGAATGGCCGGTGCAGGCATGCTCACTGTCAAAGGGTAGCGGGGGATGCGGCCGCCAGGGAGCTCAAATCCGCTCGACTTAGACGAGATCTAGGGCAATAGGGCAAAGGAGCTGATTGGACAAGAGGCTGCACATGTGCCATAGGACCAGGGAAGAGTGAGATTGGGCGACCTGGGGGGTATCACACAGCGGGGCATCCCCGATCGGGGTGCCCGGGGGCAAGGAGCAAAACCCAGAATAGTCAAAATTCTTGGTGCACTTTAGAAGATTTACTTATGCCTCTGAATTTGCTGGATCGCACTCTATTAAAGGAGAGAGGCAGAACACATCACCTATTATAAGGCAAGTTTACTGAATCATATATTTTTATGTCCATTCTTCTCAGACCTAAAGCGGCCATGTTGGAATCCTTGCGATGTGCCGTCTTCCTGCTGCTTCAGACATACGGCTTCCTCTCTACAGACTTTCCTTATCTGGCAGGTGCTTGTGAGGTAAGTGCTGTCACTGCTTTCATTAAGGAAATTTAAAGCGGAACCAAACCCACACAAATCCACCATGAAGATTCCAGGGCCGGCTTTCCCCCAAGGCATCCCAAATCAAGATGCTTGCTCCTCTGTGTGAAACCCCCCAGTGTGCCAGGAATCACTTACCTTTCCTTGGTCCAGTGGGGCATGCGCAGGCTCTCGTCCAATAAGAGCCGCCTGCGGTGACTACGGTGGTTATTCATCAAGGGATAGCGGCAGGTAGCGCCTCGTAGCGGCACGTAGCGTCTGGTGACCGCCGGGCGCTGTAGGCAAAACCACATTTATGAAAGCGATTCTGGTGAGCGACTCTAACAGCGCCATGTAGCGTTGGTTTCATCATTACAGGCAGCTCAGTGTATAGCGCCGGCGCTCTAGCTTCCAGAGCGCCAGGTAAGACCTGTCGCTACCTGTCGCTCTCCCATACATTTCAATGGAGGTTCCTTTTCTTCTGTTTAAACAGAGTTTTTTTGTGTGACGTCTCCTGGCGGAAGAAAGAGTCATTTTTGAAAACTTTTGGGATTTTTTTTGTTTTTTATGCAGAATTGTCATTACAAGTCTGGCATTGAAGTGTTAATGTCACAATGTTATAACAATGTCATTCCATGTGTTTTTCCCTTTGTTACTGGTGGATATGTGTTCAAAAACAGACTTTAATCAGACAGCGTCTGGCGCTCTATGCTACAGCGCCCAGATCCAGAGCGCCGACGCTGTGTGTGTGTGTTTTTGAGTATGGTGTGAGTCGCACTGAGCTGGCGCTACCTTTCGCTTCCTGCTGCGCTGTACTGGTGTTAGAGCGCCCAACATACATCACATTCATCAGTGCCGGCCAGGTTATTAGAGCGAATGAGGCGCTCTGTTACAGCGCCCGATACCCGCTTACAGCGTCTACTAGTGGTCGCTCTAAGCGCCGCTATACAGACGCTCATCTGCTGATACCTGGCGTTAGCAATGAATCAGCCTCTATGTCATTCGCAAACAGCTCTCATTGTTTTTAATCCCCTGCATCTTTGGTCTGTGCTCTCTTATTGATTTCAATAGGGAGCAGGCACTGCCGCATCCCCGCCGGCGCGCTTCCGTCCCAGCCTATCTGAATGGCTGGGGGTGGGAGTGCATGCCAGTGGGGATGCGGCAGTGTCTGCTCGCTATTGAAGTCAATAAGAGCCGTTTGCTGAATGACTTAGGCCCTTATTTAACAAGGGATAGCGGCAGGTAGCGAATGGTGAGCGAACGGAAATGACGTTCACCGCCACGAGAACGCCGGCTCCCCACCACAATCACACATTTATCAAGCCGATCCTGCTTAGCGACTGAGATAGCGCCATATAGCGAATCATTCATCATTATTCCAGCCTCACCCCACAGCGCCAGCGAGCGACCTTGAACAGCGACAGGTATGACCTCTCGTTACCTGGCGCTCTCCAATGCATTTCAATGGAACAATCTTTAAATATTCTTAATTAATTGCTATTATTTTATTTTTTTTTTTTAATGTCAAAAATTCTGTGACCACTTCTGTATTGTTAGATATTTTTTTTAAGGTAAAAAAAAAAAAAATTGTGCAGAAACAATATTACAGGTCTGATATTAATGTATTCATATTACAAAATGTTTTGAAAAACTTTTTTTTTTTTTTTTTCGAAAAATATGGTTGTTTGGGGGTTAAAAAACTACTTTTAACCCATCGCCGCCAGCGCTCTGGGGTTTAAACATGCATTTCACAGCGCAAGAATTTTTGAGCGTGATTTGTTAATGAATATGCTGGGAGCCGTTCGCTATGGCCATTCGCTGTCATGCGCTCCCATACAGCGCGGAACCTGTCAAACAGCGACTCCTAACCCCGTATTCCACATTACCGCACACCGACTGAGTCGCTGTCAACAGCCGAACAACGGCCAAGCATAGCGAATACTAGCGTGCGCTGTGAAAATACCGCTACTGTCGCTCATCTGTCGCTACCTGGCGCTATTAATGAATCGGCCTCCCAGTCACGGCAGCCTGCTCTCATTTGAGGCGAGCCCGCGCATGTGCCGTTGGACCAGGGATAGGTAATTGTTTACAGGCTTTCTCTGTGGACTTCACACAGCAGGGCATCCCAATTCCCAGAACAAAACTCGGAAAAGTCAAATTCCTGTGTTTTGTTCTGCTTTTTAAGTGGACCAAAACCCCCCGCGATCGGCTGGGCCGATCAATTCCCTCCCCCCAGGGCATCCAAAATCCACGGCCACATCCCCGCTATACCTCTAGCAGGGCACCAGGAATTTGTGAATGGCCAGCGCACTCGGATCCACTCGTATTAGATGAGCTCCTGGGCAAAGGGGCTCGAGCGGATCTGAGCGCGCTGATTGGACGAGCGGCCGCACATGCATCGTAGGAAGAAGAAGAGGTTTGTTCGGGTGACCTGGGGGGTTTCATACAGTGGGGCACCCCCCATCAGGGGCAAGGAGCAAAACCCAGGATAGTCTAAATCCTGGGTTTTGTTCCACTTTAAAGTGGAGCAACACCCAGGGGGGATCGGTCCGGGAATCTATAAGATTCCGCCGCCGCCGCCGCCTCCCGCGCGTCCCTCTAGCGGGGCGCGCTCCCGCACTGGCCGTTTGTGAATGCTCGGCGCGGGTGCGCTCCCTGTAAGAGGACGCGCGGGAGGCGGCGGCGGACGCGCTTTGCTTGTCTACCGCTGCCTCTCGCTTGTCCGCCGGCGGGGATTAGCTGCAGCGGTCACGTGGGATCGGGGTGCCCCACCGAAGTGGACCAAAACCCAGGATAGTCAAAATCCTGGGTGTTGGTCCACTTTAAAGCAGACCTTTAAAGTGTACCAAAACAAAAAAAGGATTTTGACTAACCTCTGTTTTGGTCTTTGCCCCGCTGCGTGAAACCCCCCCAGGTCACCCGAACAAACTCACCTCTTCCCGGTCCTACGACGCATGCGCGGGCGCTCATCCAATCAGCGCGCTTGGATCCGCTCAACCCCCTTTGTCCAGGAGCGGATCCGAGCGCGCTGATGGCCGCATCCCCAGCTACCCTCTGACAGGGAGCGTGCCCGCGCTGTCCATTCACCAATGCCTTGTGCGGGCATGTGCCTTTCTAAAGGGATAGTGGGGATGCGGTCGCTGCTCGTGCATGCACCGTTGGACCGAGAAAGAAGGTAAGTTTTCGGGTGACCATAATACAGCTTCAATAGAACAGATGGATGGTGGATCCACACTTCCTTAAAAACGTATCTTTGGCCCTTATTTATCAAGGGATAGCGCCAGGTAGCGAATGGTGAGCGAACGGTAATGACGGTCGCCGCCACAAGAACGCCGGCTCCCCTCCGCAATCACACATTTATCAAGCCGATCCTGCTTAGCGACTGACAGAGCGCCAGATAGCGAATCATTATTCCAGCCTCACCCCACAGCGCCAGCGAGCGACCTTGAACAGCGACAGGTATGACCTCTCGCTACCTGGCGCTCTCCAATGCATTTCAATGGAGCAATCTTTAAATATTCATAATTAATTGCTATTATTTTTTTTTTTTTTTTTTAAATGTCAAAAATTCTGTGACCACTTCTGCAATGTTAGATAATTTTTTTAAGGTAAAAAAAAAAAAATAATAATAATTTGTGCAGAATTGATATTACAGGTCTGATATTAATGTATTCATATTACAAAATGTTTAGAAAAACTTGTTTTTTTTTTTTTCTCCAAAAATATGGTTGTTTGGGGGTTAAAAACTACTTTTAACCCATCGCCGCCAGCGCTCTGGGGTTTAAACAAGCATTTCACAGCGCGAGAATTTTTTGAGCGTGATTTGTTAATGAATATGGTGGGAGCCGTTCGCTATGGACAGTCGCTGTCATGCGCTCCCATACAGCGCGGAACCTGTCAAACAGCGACTCCTAACCCCGTATTCAACATTACCGCACACCGACTGAGTCGCTGTCAACAGCCGAACAACGGCCCAGCACAGCGAATACTAGCGTGCGCTGTGAAAATAACGCTACTGTCGGTCATCTGTCGCTACCTGGCGCTATTAATGAATCGGCCTCTTTATTACTAAAAGATTAAAATCATCATCATCTCCAAGGCAATACAATTAGCAGCAGCAGCAGCAACAATAAAATCCAATGCAGACTCGGGCACAAAAAAGTGTGTGGTCCTCTGACGCGTTTCGGGTCTTTAGAGGCCCTTCGTCATACATGATATAGTTTCTCACAGCGGGAAATCTTGATTCTGGATGCCCGGAGGGGGAAGGAGGGGGGAGGGAATCAATCAGCACAGGAATCTTACAGATTCCTGGGCCGATCTCCGTGGGTTTTGGTCCACTTTCATCAACAACAACTTTAGATACCTTTTAACAATGGCCCCGGTAGATCTGCAATGCCTCTACAATTAAAGATCACTAGGAAGCCATGGAACTTTTTATGATGGGGGACAGGAAACGCTTTGAAGAAGATGCAGCTGCCGCGTGGGTGTGCTCAGCTATTTTCTTCCCCCGTGAAGAAAAAAAAATAAGAAAATGGTCCGAAACAAAACTTTGGGCATCCTATGTGGTTAGTAAGTTGTATAACGCCCTCTCATAGACACTTTTTGTAGCCGGCCGACAGTCCTTCAATTCCTGTTTGAGGGATTTCCTTGCTTCCAGTTGTGTGAGGTTCCTGGCCGGCCTTGCCTGCGCTGCTCTTTTGAGGTCTATCCACAGATTTTCAATGATGGGGTAGCGCCAAATAGCGCCTCGTAGCGGCAGGCAGCATCTGGTAAAAGCCGGGCGCTGTACACAAAACCACATTTATGAAAGTGAATCTGGTGAGCGACTCTAACAGCGCCATGTAGCGTCACATGTATTATTACAGGCGGCTCAGCGTATAGCGCTGGCGCTCTAGGCTCAGGATCGCCATGTAGTACCTGTCGCTGTGTAGCGCTCTCCTATACATTTCAATGGGGTTTCATTAGTTGTGTAAAAATAGCGTTTAGCGTTATTTATTTATTTTGCTGAAATCATTGTGTGACCTCTCCTGGCTGCAAACAAACACTTTTATACATTTTTGGGGACTTTTTATATTTTTATGCAGAATTGTCATTACAGGCGTTATTGTCACATTGTTAAAACAATGTCATTCCATGTGTTTTCGCTTTGTTACTGGTGGATATGTGTTCAAAAACAGACTTTAATCACACAGCGTGTGCTATAGCGCCCAGCTCTAGAGCGCCAATGCTGTGTGTGTAGTGTTGTCTTGAATATGGTGTGAAGCACCTAGTGCCAGACGCTACCTCTCACTCGCTGCAGTGCTGTACTGGTGTTACAGCGCCCAACACACATCATATTCATCAATGCCGCTCTGTTACAGCGCCCGATACCTAGACGCTGTCTACTAGCGGTCGATCTAAGCGCTGCTATACCTGGAGCTAGTAATGAATCAGCCTCGATGTTCAGATCAGGACACTGTTAGGGTCATAGTAAAAACATTAGCTTCTGTCTTTTTATCTTTGTGTTTGTGGATGTTGAGCTGTGTTTAGGATCATTATCTATTTATAGGAGCCATTCTATTTTTATCTTCAGCTTTTTTACAGTTGATGCTACTATGAGGCCGATTCATTAATAGCGGCAGGTAGCGACAGTTGAGCGACTGTAGCAGTATTTTCACAGCGCCCGCTAGTAGTCGCTGTGCTTGGCCGTTGTTCGGTTGTTGACAGCGACTCAGCCGGTGTGCAGTAATGTTGAATATTGGGTGAGGAGTCGCTATTTGACAGGTTCCGCGATGTATGGGAGCGCATGATAGCGACTGGCCATAGCGACCGGCTCCCACCATATTCATTAACAAATCACGCTCAAAAAATTCTCGCGCTGTGAAATGCATGTTTAAACCCCAGAGCGCTGGCGGCGATGGGTTAAAAGTAGTTTTTTAACCCCCAAACAACCATATTTTTTGAAACCAAAAAAAACAAGTTTTTAATAACATTTAGTAATATGAATACATTAATATCAGACCTGTAATATATATATTTTTTTTACCTTAAAAAAAATATCTAACATGCCAGAAGTGGTCACAGAATCTTTCACATTTAAAAAAAAAAAAAACATTAATATGAATTAATTATGAATATTTAAAGATTGTTCCATTGAAATGCATTGAAGAGAGCCAGGTAGCGAGAGGTCATACCTGTCGCTGTTCAAGGTCGGACGCTGGCGCTGTGGGCTGAGGCTGGAATAATGATGAATGAGTCGCTATATGGCGCTATCTCAGTCGCTAAGCAGGATCGGCTTGATAAATGTGTGATTGTGGTGGGGAGCCGGCGTTCTCGTGGCGGGGCCCGTCATTACCGGTCGCTCACCAGGCGCTACCTGTCGCTATCCCTTGTTAAATAAGGGCCTTTTTATCTGCTTCCAGAATTTGCTGAAATTTTATTGAATCCATTTTTGTCTCTTCCCATGAAATGTTCCCCGTGCCATTGGCTGCAACACAACTCCAATGATTGATGGTTATAGAGTCATTTTTTTCCTTAAAGTGGATCAAAACTGGCTCTGGAGTTTATGAGACTCTAGAGCCGGCCTATTCCCTCTTCCAGAGGCATCCAGAACTGAGATGCCCCACTGGGATGAACCCCACAGTTTGCCTAGAATTTTTACCTGTTTCTTTAGCCCACAGCAAATGCACAGCCGGCCGCGGCATCCCTCTCATCCCCTTTTGGCTGTGCACGGTCACGCGCACACGACTAAATGGCTGTGCGTGGTTGCGAGTGATGCCATGCGCCGCCAATGTGTGTGGCTGGGATTCCATTCAGCTTCTCCTATTAATATGCACGGCCAGAGAAGCTAACTGAATGAGAGGCCACGCATGCACCGTTGGACCGAGAAGAGGCAAGTCTAATAGGCAAATGATGGGGTTCACACAGGGTACCATAGATCAGGGTGCCCCAGGGGGACTGATCAAAATCTGGGATAGTGAAAATCCCGGGTTTTGGTCCACTTTCAATTCTGGTCCCTTTTTTTCTTTAAAGTGGACCAAAACCCAGGATTTTGACTATGCTGGTTTTTGGCCCTTTTCCTGGGGGCCCGCTGTGTGAAACCCCCCAGGATGCCTAGACCAGCTCACCTCTTCCCGGTCCAATGGCGCCTTTAAGAGCAGTGGCTGTGACGGCCGCATCCTTCCCTCTAACAGGAAGCATGCCCGCGCGAGGCATTTGTGAATGGGGTTTCACACAGCAGGGCACCCCTGATCCAGGCCAGGATAACCCAGGATAGTCAAAACCTAACATAACTTTGCTCATATTGGCCAGAATGTTCTAGTTTAACCTCCTTGGTTCACAGGACTCCAGAATGCACCAAGCTTGTTCAGATCGGTTGCAAATTTCTAATGCTGAATTTTGTATCGAGAATGCAGGAGAGGTTTTCTTCTGATGACTCTTCCATGAAGTCCATATTTTTGCAGGTGTCACTGAGCAGTAGAACAATGTACCGCAACTGCAGAGTCTGCTAAATCTGCTGGAAGGTCTTTTGCAGTCAAGTGGGGGTTCTGATTTGCCTTTCTAGCAATTCAATGATCAGCTGTCTTTGACGTTTTTCTGGGTCTTCCAGACCTTCTTTTGACCTCCACTGTTCCTGTTGCCGACCATTTCCTACTGGCAATCTGAAACCACATATCTTCCTATAGCCTTCTTCTGCTTTGTGGGCCATAACCATTTTTATTTTCATAGTGTTAGGCAGTTGCTAGGGCTAATAAGCCAGGGCTGCTGTGTTGTTGGGACAAGGTTAGAGGAGTCTAGTTGCTTTGACATTTGCTTCACCTGAACTTGAAGTTACCTGAGCTCACAAATCTCCTTTGGTGCACACGCTATTGCAAGATCCTCTTCTCCCTTTTTACTATAAGATTCTACCAAACCAAAAGAAATACCCTGATATTGCTGAAATTGTGTGAAAGACTTTAAATGCATGCCTTTGGGAGACCATTTAATTTACAACTCTCTTAAAGTAGATCCCAATTTGGGAGGACTAGCTGTGTGAAACCCCCCAGATCACCCGAAAAAAAATCTCCTTTCCCCGGTCCTAGGGCACATGTGCGGGGGCGCAGCCCATCAGCGCACTCAAAAGCCTAATGCAGCCGTGCTCACCAACAGCCTCATTCCCCTAGTGTGCTGCTGTTTTAAAAAAATGTTCATTTGTACATGTACGTCATAGATAAAATGATGCACCTCGCCAGTAAAAATACCACATATGAGGTACAGGTGATTTTTTGGGGAGAAAATAGACAATTGTTATTGCACTTTTTTTGTGCTAAAAAGCTCTCCATAATTAAATTATAATCCACACCCAAAAGTGCACCCAGAGTTAGAATGGAACAAAACCAGAGATTTTGACTTTTGGTTTTTGGTTTACATCTTTCGGCAACCGCCTCTCTTTTCAAATAATGGGGAAGGAGCATGTTCACGACACCGGGTATGCAGGGCATGCGACAGCGTTCGTTCCCCATTGACAACAATGAGTGCCATCTGCTAAATTACGTGTTCAGTGGGCGGCTCTCATTGCGTCTTTAGACCGGGGTAAAAATTAGGATGGCCGCTGGTGGATTTTGTTCCACTTTAAACCTAGCATGACCCCCAATATACAGTAAGTGTAATATATATATATATATATATATATATATATATATATATATATATATGAACTTACTTCCAGAGACTCTCCACCCTCATCCCAGATTTCAGCTCCATAAATGGTGAGCGGAAACTCCACATCCTGCTGAGAGAAGAGGAGCCCACCCTGGAAATAGCCGCCCCAATATGTCTCCACCTACCACCAACTAAGAGGAACATAAGAGGACATGGACTGACATACCCCTATACTGCCCCCTATACCCCACCTCTATACTGCCCCCTATATGTCTCCACCTGCCACCAACTGAGAGATCATGGACTGTAATACCTCTATACTGCCCCAACTAAAAATGGACAATTATAATCTATGGATTTCAAACCCCTATACTGCCCCTTATACGTCTCCAACTCCCACCACCACTGGATTATACCCCAAATCCTGCCCCTATAACCCAACACCCACCCCTTTATTTTCCACATCACCCTCCTCCACCCATTTGTTATTCCCTTTTGCTTTGGCAATGCTAAATGTTTTTTTTGGACCTGCCAATAAAGCCTGTTTGAACTGAATTGAAATATATATATATATATATATATATATATATATATATATTATATCTAGCTTTTTCCTATGGCAAGCCTTACATCCTACATTTTTGGAATGACTTTACTTTAAAAAAACCTCAAGCATCAGAAGCTGCATCCTGTTCACTGAAATTGGCATATATATATATATATATATATATATATATATATATATATATGCATCACAATATTGATTTCATTTCAGGCTACTTTCCTTTTATAGAGGCATTCTGAGGTTTGAAAAAAAACATAAAAAAAGCTGGAAATAATTCTTAAAAAAAAACAGGTCAGCGTATCCCATGCAACTCCAAATTTATTCCAAAGACGGGTCAAAACAATTGGTTTCCCCTTTATGGCTTGCTCTGCATTTCCATGACACTTCATAAACTTTTTCGAACTCCATCTTGAAAACCACTATCCTTCTACCTTGTAAGAAAGACGGGGAACACCTAAGAAAGCTCCGCTGGAGTTTAGACTAGTTTATGAAGTGCCAGAGGAATCTGGAGCGGATCTGTGCTGCGGAAAGCCAGTGCAGGCTCTAGGAAAGGCTCAGTGAGCATAAACATGCCATAAATAGGGGGATGAAATGGGTCAGGCCCAGCCAAACAGCACGCTAATAGCACACAACCCAACTATGTTGTTGGGGGGGGGATGTAACTCTGTGCCTCGGGAAGGAACAATGAGGAAAGCACAGACACCAGGACTGATTCATGCCGGGGATTAGAACAAAAGAACCCATTGTGGTTTAGAAACTGAAAAAAAAAAATACATAAATATATATATTTATATAAATATATTTTCTCTCTCTCTATTTCTCTATTTATAAACACTGTATCTCAATAATATATATATATATACCGTATATACTCGAGTATAGGCCGACCCGAATATAAGCCGAGGCACCTAATTTTACCCCAAAAACCTGGAAAAAGTTATTGACCCGAGTATAAGCCGAGGCACACAACACAGCACACAATACAGCACACAATACAGCACACATACACACACAAGGCACACACAGCACACAACACAGCACACATACACACACAGCACACATACACACACAGCACACATACAATGCACACAACACACTCACTCACCAGTTCAGCTCCTGCAGGATCTTCAGCGAGGCTCCTTCCAGCGACGGTGCGGGAGAGAGGACGGCGCGGGACGACGGCATGGGTCCGCAGGGCAGAAGAGCCGCCTCAGAGGCTTCAGAACTCGGCGGGGAGATCAGTACACCCAGCGCGAGGTGGGTGTACCAAGATGGCGGCCGGCGCGCTCCGCGCCGCCACGTCACGTCGCGTCACTGAGGCCCGGGCCGCCATCTTGGTACACCCACCTCGTGCTGGGTGTACTGATCTCCCCGCCGAGTTCTGAAGCCTCGGCGTCTCGTCTGCCGCCTCGGAGGCCTCGCTCAGGTAAGTCACTGACTCGAGTATAAGCCGAGGCTGCTTTTTTCAGCCCAAAAAGTGGGCTGAAAAACTCGGCTTATACTCGAGTATATACGGTATATATATATATATATATATATATATATATATATATATATATTATATATTAGGGGTGTGAACTAGCAAGAATCTGGCGATACGTTACGTATCACGATACACGTATGACGATACGATATATCCCGATTCTGACTCTTCTGACTCTTTTTTAAAATATTTTATTTTTAATTAAAAAAAATAACATAGGGTCCCCCCTTCCCTGGTTGAAAACCTTTAAATTCCCCCCCAAAATGGTGTGAGGTCCCCCTTACCCAGCATAACCAGCTCGGGACCAGCTATGGGGGATTGTAGAACAGGGCGCAGGGACCAGATTTGGTGGCGTAGCCTAATGGCCTTGGGCTCTTCTGCCCCCCCCCCCCCCGTCCTTTGGGGAGGCAGGTAATGGTAGGGCTCTGGGTTAATGGCAAATCACCCGCTAGCCGCAGGTGACTTGCCAGACCCAGAGTCTTGTGAACTGGTATAGGGGTCACATAGATCCCTTACCAGTTCACAATGGGTTAACAGTAAGAAAAAAAAAAACACCACACAGAGAAAATGTCTTTATTAGAAAAAAAAAAAATATATATATATTTTTCTTTACTCACCTCCGATTGTCAGCTCCTGTGTCCCTCGATGATCCGATGACAGATGCGGTGATCGCCAGCCAGAGGGGGGAGGCAGAAGATCAGAGGATCTCCTGCCCCATCCTCCTTTGGCCGGCGATCATCGCATCAAACAGCTGAACCGCTGGGAGCCAGGATGACGCCCACGGCGGTGAAGTCATCCGCCCCGCCCCCGAAGTCGTGAAGATGGCGGTGCTCATCGGAAAAGCAGGGGGAGTGAGCCTGCCCTGAAGACTGAAGAGCCCCCGGGGAGATCAGAGCCCCCCCCCCCCCCCCCGAGAAGAGGAGAGCTGATCAGATCGAACGAGGGGTCAGGTGTTTTTTTTTACATTTCTTTTACTGATCTCAGAATAGATACTAGAAAGAAAGAATCGATTCTAGTATCGTCGTATGAGATCGATATCGAATCGATCATTGTGAGTTTATATATATATATATATATATATATACACACACATATATTTACTTTAAACATAAGCATGGACACAAATTATTTTTAATTACATAGTTACATAGGCCCTTATTTAACAAGGAATAGCGCCAGGCAGCGAATGGTGAGCGAACGGTAATGACGCTCACCGCCACGAGAACGCCGGCTCCCCTCCGCAATCACACATTTATCAAGCCGATCCTGCTTAGCGACTGACAGAGCGCCAGATAGCGAATCATTCATCATTATTCCAGCCTCACCCCACAGCGCCAGCGAGCGACCTTGAACAGCGACAGGTATGACCTCTCGCTACCTGGCGCTCTCCAATGCATTTCAATGGAGCAATCTTTAAATATTCATAATTAATTGCTATTAATTTTTTTTTTTTTTTTTTTTTTTTAAATGTCAAAAATTTTGTGACCACTTCTGCAATGTTAGATTTTTTTTTTTTAAGGTAAAAAAAAAAAAAAAAAATTTGCAGAATTGATATTACAGGTCTGATATTAATGTATTCATATTACAAAATGTTTTGAAAAGCATGTTTTTTTTTTTTTCTAAAAATATGGTTGTTTGGGGGTTAAAAAACTACTTTTAACCCATCGCCGCCAGCGCTCTGGGGTTTAAACAAGCATTTCACAGCGCGAGAATTTTTGGAGCGTGATTTGTTAATGAATATGCTGGGAGCCGTTCGCTATGGCCTTTCGCTGTCATGCGCTCCCATACAGCGCGGAACCTGTCAAACAGCGACTTCTAACCCCGTATTCAACATTACCGCACACCGACTGAGTAGCTGTCAACAGCCGAACAACGCCCAAGCACAGCGAATACTAGCGGACGCTGTGAAAATAACGCTACTGTCGCTCATCTGTCGCTACCTGGCGCTATTAATGAATCGGCCTCCCCGTTAATACGCTTGAAAAAAGTCCATCAAGTTCAACCAAGGGACAGGGTTGTATTTTAAGTAATTTAATGATGATAAAGGCATTCATATATGTAATTCTTCCTAAGTGTGATATTTGTTAGCAAATTATCAGAACAACCAATAAATTGCAGATTGGCCACTGTACACTAATATCCCATTTGCTATAGTGAAGCTTCCCTTTAAGCCAATAATAAGCCGCTTAATAGTGTTAGGTAAATCTGAACCACAAAGTTTGGGTTCGTACCTAACTTTCCGAGTTTGGGTTCCCGGACACAAACAGTGATTTCAGCCAGAAGTCTGTGCCGGGGTTCGGTCCAACACTAAAGCTGGATGATGGGCTTTTGAGCATAGTGATGGGGGGGGGGGGGGGATTCTGTCACAAAGTCTGCTATAGACTGATTGGGGGGGGGGGGGGATTCTGTCACAAAGTCTGCTACGTAGGTGATGTGGGTGATGAGGAGCCACTGCCTGCTATGTAGCCATAGGGGGGATTCAATAAAGGTAGAAAAAACTCTCATGGTAGTAAATGATTCAATTCATGAGAAGCTGAATCACCAGCTAAGAAAACAATGACAGCCAATGACTTTCTTATTCCTAAGAAAAGTAGAGAACTGTTTCCTTCTTTCTACACTGTAGTAAAAGCTGCCATTGACTTTCATTGTTTTTTTATCTGGTGATTCAGTAACAGTAAAATTCTCAGGCTTTTTTTCTCGTGAATTGAATTTTTTACTACAATGAGAATTTTTTTCTACCTTTATTGAATCTAGGCCCACACCTTGCCAAGGACAGACATTAACACATGAGGTCCCGAGTCTACAAGTAGGCCTGACAGTGGCGTAACTATAGGGGGTGCAAGGGGATGTGACCAAACCTTGGCCCAGGAGATCAGGTGGCCCATCTTTGTTGCTTCTCTACCTTATTTATCATATTAGTGCTCACCTTTAGAGAAAGGAAGCCCCATTTATCCATGCTGTTTTAGTCTTTTGTTGTCTAGTTGCATCCAATTGAGTTGAAAGACAGAAAACGGTTTACTGTATAAGCCTTGCCAGGGCCCCATTTAATATTTGCACCAGAGTATACCCACTTTATATGCTTGCCATTAAATCTGTATTAATTAAATTTATATAGGAATTCATATTATAAAACACACATTCCTTACAACAGACTCTATACATTGCATGGTGATAGATTCTCTTATACATAGGACAGGACATAGCACCTGTGTATAACATGGTGCTATGTCCTGTGTATAACATGAGTTTGCTATACTTTTCCTATAAGTTCGAATAATACAGATTTAATTGCACGGAAATAAAGTGGGTGTGCATTTTATTTTTTGATTTTTACTGTACTGAGGGGCTTGGGAATTCCCCTATGATACATCACCCCCACAACCGGTTATACATATTTCTAGTTACGCCACTGGCCTTGCCTTCTCTTATTTTTTTTCTTATATCCCCCACATAACTCACCCCACAGGTACGACCCTCTGGATGGTTTTGCCACCCTGGTTTTTCTTCTTTCCAGCAATAAATCCAGCAATTTCACCCCCAAGCCTTGGTGTGTCTTTTAGCCTTACTTTCCGATATTAGTTTTGTTTTAGCTCCTTTGGGTATTGAATGAAAAGTTTGGAAATACCTGAAACCCGATTCTTCATCACCAAACCCCAGACTGTACAATAAGTGCATTGTGCCGGGTCCATTGCTTAAAGTTGAGATGAGTGTTATTTAGAGTAGAGCTATAGGCCGCCTGTCTGTTGGGAGCCATGAATCTCCACCGACCTAACAGAACACAATTTCATGCTTTATTCTGTGACTGACAAGCCATGGACTGCAGTCTACATCACACGTCACCGCCGATCCTTCCGTCTCCAATGTTTCCCAACAACTCTTTAATTTCATAGAATCCCCGTTTTGGAAAGAGATGGGTAAAGGCAATTAGACCCCCCCCCCTTCTTAGTGTATAGTTTCTTTCTTACTCTCCAGCTTTTCCTCGAATGCAAAAACAACTGTATTTCCAAAAAACAACTGTATTTACAAAAAACAAAATAGCATAAAGAGTTTTAAGTCTGTATTCTGGTAACTAGGGTCAAGGCATACATAGGTTTCACAGGGCCCCATACCAAAGTTCATAATTGGACCCCCAAAAAAAGATATACTGTAATAACTGATACTGCAGCTTGCTGTGGGCTCCGGTTGGCAGCAGCAGGGTCCGCTCTGGTCCATTAATTGTCCAGGGTGCTGCTGTGCAATATGCTGTGCTATTACAATGTTCAAACAAAAAATATCAATGCTACATACAATGCAATAAGTCAGACTCTGTACCAAAAAGTCCTAATGCAATTAAATGAAAGCAAAGAGTCCAAATACATTTGTCCACTTAATTGCAGAGCATCTGATTACTGGCACCTTGTGGATCACTAAATTGAAATTGATCCACATGGCGCCAGTATTCAGATGCTCTGCAATTACTGTATTTTTCACCATATAAGACACACCGAGGAAAATAAGAAAAATAATATTCTGAACCAAATAATAGGCAAGGTGCAGAATCCTCCAATTACAGGCAGAGTGGCATCCCCCTCCAATTCCCAATAGGCAGCGTGTCATTCCCAATTCCCATAGGCAGTGTGGCCTCCCCCCCATCCCATTCCCATAGGCAGTGCAGCATTTCCCCATCACATTCCCATAGGCAGTGTGGCATTACCCCCTCCCTTAGGCAGTGTGGCATTCCCCCCAATCCCATTCCCATAGGCAGTGTGGCATCCCCCCATCCCCATAGGTAGTGTGGCATCCCCCCATCCCATTCTCATAGACAGTGTGGCATCCCCCCCCCATCTCATTCCCCCCAATCCCATTCCCATAGGCAGTGTGGCATCCCCCCATCCCCATAGGTAGTGTGGCATCCCCCCATCCCATTCTCATAGGCAGTGTGGCATTCCCCCAATCCCATTCCCACAGGCAGTGAGGCATTCCCCACATCCCATTCCCATAGGCAGTGGGGCATTCCCCCCATCCCATTCCCATAGGCAGTGGGGCATTCCCCCCATCCCATTCCCATAGGTAGTGGGGCATCCCCCCATATCTCATTCCCATAGGCAGTGAGGAATTCCCCCATATCCCATTCCCATAGGCAGTGTGGCATTCCCCCATATCCCATTCCCATAGGCAGTGTGGCATTCCCCCATATCCCATTCCCATAGACACCCCCTCCCATTCCCATAGGCAGGATGGCACCAACCCATTCCCATAGGCAGTGTGGCATTCCCCCTCCCATTCCCCAAATAAGCAGTGTGGCACCCTTCCCCCCCCACAGATCCAGTGGTCAACAAGGGGAATCCAGAACCCCATCCCTAACGGATTCCCTTCCTTGTTCCACTTTTTCTGTTTTTGTATTATTTAATTATCTTGCTGGTTGGTGGCAACCCAGAGGTATGGACATACTCACTCTTTATTCCCCGCAGGTTCTCGCTCCTAGTTGAGCGCATTCTGAACGCCCAATAAAGATCCAGGTTAATTGTTGAATGATATCTACATGGAATATATATTGTGAGCGGTTGGGCGATCAGCGGTGACACAGACAACAGTTCTTAAACAGCAAAAACGGCTTTATTTAGCAAATTATCGCTCAGTCCATAGATTGCAGCATAAACGCAGTAAATCAAAAGTGGTTACTTCACCAAACAAATGCAAGTCCAGGGCTGGGTACTCCAGCAAGCTGTCACTTCCAGGTAAGTCCAAATCCACTTTGCAGGGCGTATCAGCCCTCCGCTGCACATCCCCACAAGTCCACAGTTAGGTCCTTCGGCTTGCATACAGTCTTTTCCTTCACCACACGTGCACCTCAGCCTGGGCTCCCTCCTTCAGGCTGGACAATAGACAGGCAGTGTGACTCCTTTTTATTCAGGCTTCCCCTGTAATCAGCCTGATCACCTGTGCACGGCCTAAGATCATGCAACAAACCTGAAAGGGATTGGGGAAAGTGACCTGGGTCCTGAAAACCCGGCACGGATCGTGCCTGATACAGCCTAGCAGGGGAGAAATACACAACATTTATATACAATTTACCACTATATATTCAAAGGGGGTGGGCCAGGCAAGGGGACTGCTATATATATATTTATTTATATATATATATATATATATATATATATATATATATATATATATATATATATATACACACACACACACACATACTCCATGAAGCTTCATTGAACATATATATATATATATATATATATATATATATATATATACAATATATATATATATATATATATATATATATATGTATAAATAAATATATATATATAGCAGTCCCCTTGCCTGGCCCACCCCCTTTGAATGGAGCTGGGGCCGCAAATCACCATCACTGACACGAGGGGATGGTTGCTTGGCTCTAGTACACCGTAATGGTTGGGACATGATCTCTCATGCCAGTACATTTTCAATCTACTTATATTGGGTGAATCCAATTTACGAATGTGCGCAGACACCATCCTAGGTAAAGCAATGCCTTGGCCCCTTTTAATTTCTGCACCATGGCCCACCCGGTCACGTTACGTAAGGCTTCTCTAGTGTTAGTGTAACTTTTTTAGATCCTGGAGGTCACAGCATTGTGGTCGTAAGTTCCTATTTAGACATTATCAGACGAGAGATTTGTTGGAACACGCTGAGAACTTCCTTTAATTGTTTACAGATGGCCTAAACAGTTAGAGAAGTGTAAATAATAAGGCCACATGGATTACAAACGCTTCATTACTTTTTATTAACTCATTTTGCTTTTACATCAACTAATCATCATTTCTCCACTTAGAGCTGAGTCTGTTGCTTGCACTTTCACACCTTCCCTCACTCAGATAAAAAAGAAAAAAGCTAGCCACGTTCCTGCCTGAGGCAAAGTATAAAAAGTTTTCCCCTCCCCTTTTTATGAAATAGTAGACTACATGCATCAAATATGATTGGTGAACACCATTAGTTTTTTTTTTAATACCATTAATCAATTAAGTGCATTAAAAAACAACAAGAAGGCTGCAACAGTGCCCCTATCCCTGCTGAACTACCTAAGGAAAAAAATGGGGCCAGTGCGTGACGCCCCCACCTTCCTCTAGATTAAGGATCCTCAACCCCTTTTAAATTAAAGTGGACCAAAACTCAGAGTGCCAGGTTCTTTGCAAATAAATGTCAGTGTTCAGAAGGTAGATCGGTCTACAATTAGCTAAGCCTAGGATCCTCCCCTTCTTTTGGTATAATTACAAATGCCCTAAGAGTCCATATGGAGTGAGTTGTCTCATGACAGTGACTTAAAATGTCAACCATTCTCGTGGTCAGCAACTTAGAGAATGTTTTTTAGTACTGGAGGGGATAGCCATCTGGACCTGGAGCCTTGCCTATAGCAGAGTCAGCAAGAGATTTGTTTAGTTCGGTGACAGAGATTGTGGTTGGCAAGTCATTAAAGGAGAACAAAACCCACTGTAGCCTGCCCTGGAATCTAAATGATCCCAGAGCTGGCCGCAGGTCTTCCCCTGGGGAATGCAGCCCTCACCATCCAGATAAAAGCCATAAACAGAGCTGTTTGCAGAACATTACATATGCAAGTAAAAGATGCCTTTGGACGGGGAAATGAGTTTTATAAGGTGTTCTGGTGGGTTCCAAACAGCAGGGCATCACAATTTGGGCACAGTGAAAAAAACAGGGATAGTCAATCATTTTAAAAGTTTCTATTTCCATCCTTGACCATGATCTGTCCCATGTGCTAGAGCCTCGACTTCGATATGCACTTAGTGGACCAGTAAGAAAGCACACTAGGAGCGGGGGTCAGTCGCAGTGGAGAAGGCAGTGAGGACTGGAGAACAATTACTGCACTGTAGAAGGCAGTGGGGCTCAGAGAACGTTCAGCAGCAGAGGAGGACTAATTGATGGGAGCAGAGCTGATGGGTTACAAGATGTGATTTGGCATGTGATGCGACACACTGCTAAGGGGTCTGGCGCTGTGTTAAATTCCTAAGCCAGAGAGATCTACAATACATTTCTAGTCTAGCCATCAAGTAACTAGCAGCAGAGGGTGCTAGAAGAACCAGGTTGGGTGCATCTTAAGCCTTCTACTTAAAGCAGAACAAAACCAAGCACAGCGGGCCCTGGAACCTATAATATTCCAGGGCCAGCTGTTAACCTTCCCCCCAAGTCATCCTGAATTATGATCCACTGCTGTGTGAACCCCCCCCCCCCCCCCCCGGGGCGCCAGTAATCACTCACCTTTCCCCGGTCCAACGGGGGCATGTGCAGGCTCTCATCCAATCAGAGGTGCTGCATCCCCTGCATCCTCGATCTGTGCGCGCACTTTCAGAAAGGCTGGGGCGAGATCAGTTGCACCATCAGGGATGCGGTCGTTATCCCTCCCCATTAAAGTCAATGAGAGCCCTTTGCCAAAGGATATAAACACGACCAATATGGGATGCTCCAGAGGCACGAAACAATTCCCAGGATAGTCAATATCCCTGGTTTTGTTCTGCTTCAAGGTTGGATATTCAAATTCATAGCTGGTTCTCCTTAAGCCACTAATAAGGCCACAGCCCCGACCAGTGATGTATCACTCCAGATGCTCTCGCCAATTGACTGTGAAATTGCTGCGAGTCTCTGGTGAGGCGGCTCACCTACAATTTTCACAGTTTGGAGCATCCCCTCCCGGAACGCAGGGCTGACACGCCATCCTCGGCAGACTCGCTCATTATCCCTTTCCTGCCTGCAGACGGTTTCTGCAGGACGGATGGTCTCTGGAATCCATTAGACGTATCATCCAGTGATGTGATTCACACGTGAAAGCAGAAGAGTGAGGCTGCTGCAACCTCAGGTGCAGAGCGAATAATGATGCTCCACTCTTTACCTCGGGGCGGCCCTGTCTAGGCAAAACGCCTGCACTAATACTGGCCAACTGTTTAGGATTGGTTGTAATAGAAGTCAATCCCCATCAGCCAATAGAGGAATTTACACCTAGGACAGATCAGCCAAGGGCAATCAGTAAAAAATGATCATACACCATCATGCAAGGTTCGGATGCCCTTACACAGATGGCACATATAAAAAAAAAACAATCCTGACCACACACATAGGCACAGAAGATTTTTGTTGGCTCCTTCTCTGATTTCCTAACATTGCTTCTTATTAGTGTATGATCCTGGCATGTTTTCTTGACCATGATCCTGATCTTCCTGAACTGATTTAGTCCTGTCTACCCATCTACTATTCTGAGCTGAACAAACCTTAGCTGGTTTACCCGGGGCTGGATTATGAGGGGGGAGCAAGGGGCACGCGCCCCTGGGCCTCTACCACTTGCACTGAAAAAGGGGCCTCCGCCAAACTTTGGGTTAAGGTCTGATCCGGGTTTTGCAGTCTGACGGACGGCATGCCAGCAATGAAGCTTTTGGTGGTGATGGGGGCCTCCGAATGGAAAAGCCTTCGTTTGTTTTTGAAAATCTGGTCACGGGGTGGAATAAAAACCTTCAGAGCTTCTTTTTCCCCCGGAGGCCAGCCCAGAGTGCAGTAGAAGCTAGCACTTCCTCTCTTAAGTACTGTGGTCGATACTAGTCTGGCGCTCTGATATTCTGATCTGCAGATTCAATTCCCATCCTGCCCAGCCTGACCACTCACTGTTTCGTAGTATTGATGCCATCCGCCACAGGAACTATGCCACGCAACCTCCATTCACTGCAATGAACAGCGGTGCCCCCTCCATTGCAGTGAATAGAGTAGCTGTGCCAGCATCACAGGGGAGGGCTTTTGTCCTGAAGGATTCCTGGTGACTGGCAATACGGCCTTGATGGCACAGGCCAGACGGGCAAGTGCCAGACTACCACTGATCAGTTACTTGGCTGCACATTACTTTAAAGTGGACCAACACCCAGGATTTTGACTATCTTTTTGACTTCGGTGGGGCACCCCGATCGGGGGTTCCTCACTGTGTGAAACCCCCCAGAACGCCCGTAAACACTCACCTCCCCACGCTCCTACGCGGGCGCTTGTCTAATCAGAGAGCTCAGAGCCGCTGTGGTATGCACGTACAAGCAGCGTCCAACCACAGCGTCTCTGAGCGCTGGAGGCCGAGTCTCGTGCTTCCTTCTAACAGGGAGCGCGTTTGTGAATGGCCGGCGCGGGTGCGCGCCCTGCTAGAGGCAAGCCCGAGACGTGGCCCGCGCATGCGCCGTTGGAACGGGGTTAAGGTAAGGTTTGTGGGCGTCCTGGGGGGTTTCACCCCGCGTGACATCCCGATTTCGGATGCCCCTTGGGGAGGGATCTGATTGGCCCGGGAATCTTATAGATTCCCGGGCCGATCCCCCCTGGGTGTTGGTCCACTTTAAAGGAGAAAAACATACTCTACTGCAGGCCTCCACCAAATTTTGTGCCCAGGGGCCTCCACCACTCTTAATCCGGCCCTGTGTGTACCTGTCTACAATTCTGAGTTACCTGAACCAATCTTAAAATGTCCACCCAGTTACGATCCTGAGCAGCCTGAACTGACTTTAACCTGCCTACTGATACTGAGCTTCCTGGGCCAAACTTGGCCTGTATGTTTATGATCCTGAGCCCTAGCCTGGCTACCCAATTATGATCCTGGCAGAGCTTCAGGTGTAAAATGGTGCTCCAAGTGTGGGAGCACCTAAGACGAGCATTTACTGAACCAGAGGGCTTGGAGTTTAAGAGCAAGCCTAGCCTTTTCCTTTGCATGATCATGGGGATGGCTTGGTTCTGCAGGGCTTGGAATCTGGAGGCTACAGATGAATGAGAATGCACAAATGCCAAGATGGCGCCAGAATATCTTTCTCTGATCCCTCCTGTTGTGCCTTTGTTCCTGTATTCCTGGTAGATCTTTGCTTTTATGTTGCCAACCTTAGCTTTGGATACCCGACCACCTACCTTGCTCGATTGTTGCTCTGAATACCAACCATGAACCACAGCCGTCTGCCAACTTCTTTTGCTTATGGACTTGACCTTGATATGGCTACGGTCTGCCTGCCTTAATCCTCTTGCCCAGTCAATTGGCTATTGGGTGACTGATGTATGTCTGTCTAGGTCCTCTATTTCTTGGTTGCACAATCTGGGGCTTCCCCGCAGCCCAGCCTATCCCCTCTTGTGGATGGCTCCAGGAAAGACAAGGTTTGACCTTAGACTCTGGGCTTTGAGTTTAGTGTTTGCCTTTGGACAGTAGTCACCCTGATCATTTTAGCAGTGGGGCCCTGATCCACCCCCAATCAGAGCTCCTCCTCTGGACAAGGACAAATGACAGAAGTGCAGGTGCAGGAGGGAAGGTGGTCAAGACTACCAAGGTTTGCATATGGTAGACAAAGCCAAGGTTGAGGACAGGTAGCAAGAGTGAAGTCAAAAGTCAAGCCACAGCCAATTTTAAAAAGAGTAGCCCAAGCAAGTATGAGTCAAACACAGGGTAGCAGGTGCAATGCAGGTTTCAGGATAAGCTCACACTAGATAATGCAGTTACGAGGAGGACTTCAATTCCAAACTTGATATGTACAGATTGCTTGGAGAATTTTGGAAACCATGGACAGATGTGCACTAGATAGTGCTAGTGAACTATCAATGCCTTGACTGCACCAGAGCAATTGAAAGTTACCACCAGATATTTGCCAATTGTGCACTGCACATGTTAAGGCTTATATAGGAAGATCTAGGCTGATCCTAAGCTGTATGAACTGACCTCAGCCTGTCCAAATCCCAACAAGGATTCTCAGCTTCCTTCCCAACTCAACCTTGGGCTCTCTTCTAGTTTAAGACCATTGGGCTGCCTGGACCAACCATTGTCTGGCAATTGCCTGTCTTTCTGTTTCTGATTATGAGCTGCCTGAACTGACCTTGGCTTATCTAATCTTATATAATCCTGAGCTGCCTCAATGACCTTGAACTATGTTCCACAACAATCCAGTGTTCAGTATTTTCTGGGAAACGCCAGTACTTCCAGTGCTACTGTACCTGCATTCTGCTTTAAAGAGGACCAAAAAACAAGATTTTGACTATCCTGGGTTTTGGGGTGCCCCGCTGTGTGAAACGCCCCAGGTCGCCCGAACAAACTCACCTCTTACTGGTCCTACGAAGCATGCTCGGCTGCTTGTCCAATCAGCGCCCTCTAATCCACTCAAGCCCCTGCGTCCAGGAGCTTGTCTAATGCGTACGGTTCTGAGCGCACTGGCGGCCACATCGCCCGCTACCTTCCAACAGGGAGCGTGCCCGCGCCCATTCACAAGTGCCTGGTGCGGCCACGCGCCCTGCTAGAGGGACAGCGGGGAGTGCGGCTCGCGAACACGTGCAGTTGAACTGGAAAAGAAGGTGCGTTTATGGGCGAACTGGGGGGTGTCACACAGCGGGGCATCCTGATTTCAGATGCCCCGGGGGGAGGGAATCAATCGTCCCGGAAATCTTATAGATTCCTGGGCCGATCTCGGTGGGTTTTGGTGCACTTTAAGCAACAGCAAGAGTATCATTAAAAACCAAATTAAGGAAACTAAAGTGATTGGCAAATCAAAAGATAAATAATAAATATCAGTAGCTTACCTTACATTCAGTGGCTTTAGTGCTTCAGTGGACCAAGAATGGAAACTGCCTCTTTCTGCAGCTCTGAAACCCCACCCTCCTCTCCCCTCTCTCCTCTAACGCTTATAACAGTGTGCTTACATCACATCTCCAATTCTCTAATCCTTTAAAGATAACGTAGGTCTTTTTGAAAACAGTTTGAAGTTTAGGACAGTGCAACTGTAGCCCGAGACAATAGGACAACAATCAGGCTTGCCTTTAGTATAACTATAAACCAATGAATGGAAGAGGGGTTATTAGATCTAAGGCGTCTTCCCTTTGCTACAGTTGCCCTTTAAGTGATAGGGATCTTAGGACCTTGCCTTAGGGTTGTATAGGTAAAGTGGACCAAAAGCAGCCATGGAGCCAGGAGACTCCAGGGCTGCCTGATTTCCTCTCCCATCTTGAACTGGGATGTCCGCTGTGTGAGCTGTGTGTACTCGGGCTGTTCACGGCCACGCCAGCCAAATCTGAATGGCTGTTGTGGCCACTCACAGCCGAAGGATGCAAGGGATGCCACATGCTGATCATCTTAACCATCTGGAATTTCGTTCAGCTTCTTCACAGCACATTAATATGTATGGATGGAGAAGCTGATTGGAGGAGAGCTGCACCTGCATCATGGAAAGTTAAGAATGGCAGGCGAACAGTGAAGTTTCACACAGTGGGATGGACCAAAACATGGTAAAGTGAAAATCCTGGGTCCACTTTAAAGAGATTCAGCAGCCAAATAAAAAAGGGTACTTACAGCACCCTTTAGGTGCTGCCACCCCCTCTCCATTCATTTCAATGGATGGAGTGTGCCGAGGCCTGGCAAGCCCCCCCTTGTAGTAAACAGAGAGGGCTTGACTGATGGCAAGGGGCGGGACCTGCCAAGCAAGCCCTGGTAATTAAAGTTGAGGCCTTGGAGCGACGCAGGCTGCAGTGATCAGGTAAGTTACTGCTCGCCAGACTAGCAACGATCAGCTGGGCAGGACAAAAGGTAAGTACCCTATTGTTCTTTACTTTGTCTATCCAATGGCTTCAAGAGGTTTATAAAAAGGGGCTAAAGAGCATACAAGTGGGCCCCATAGAGGTAGGGGTTCTTTGCCCGTAGGACACCTAAATGATATAGAACTGTATGGGGATAGAGGAGGGTTGCAGACTAGCGTAGTGGGTCCCTAAATAACAAGGCAGCAAATATGGTGTTCTTAGGTCAAGAAATGGAGGTAAAGTGGCATCCTGGCAATGAGGCTGTAAGTGGCCAATACATTTCTCATGGCAGCCTTGGTAATAATGAGCGATGAGCCGACTATGCCAATAAATAGATCTAGGGTTGCCCAAAATAATTAGGATTTAGGTACAGTACCATACCTGGTCTATTCAAATCTATAGGGAAACATGTGGGATGGGTTTTTCCTGGAATCCAAATTTCTTAGGAATACCCTCAAATGCCTGAGGAACATCTGTATCTAAGGCAGGGGCGTAGCTAGAAGGGGGCAGGGGAGGAAAATGCCCCGGGTGCACTAAGTAAGGGGGCGCCAAAGGCAGGCCTGAACACAGGTAGGGGGGCGCCATTTCAAGTCTTTGCCCCGTGTGCCAGAAAGCCTAGCTATGCCTCTCTCTAAGGCTACGTTCACACCTGTCTGGTCATGTTTGTGGCCTGGAATTTCGTTTTGCACTTGTTATTTTTGTCCTCATTTTCATTTGCGTTTGCTTATTGCATCCCTGTTTCAAGGGATGCATTTGCGGCCAGGACGCTGGACTCTTTGCGCCCACATTATTCTAAGTATGTCACACACCCCGCTTCAAGATAATCATTACATGTGGGTAGTATGGTCTGAAGAGGGCGATCTGCAGAGATGATTGGAGGAAAGAAAGCCCCTCCCAGTCCATAAATACCTGGGACCTCCCACTCATTACCCAGTTTTCCATCTCTGCAGACGGCGAGCAAGTCAGAAGATGATGTCTCCTCCTTGCACAGGGGGATTTCAGGTAGCCGGGTTTATTCCCGGCCCGCTTTTCTCTCTATTTCCACCCGGTTATGTCCCAATACACATGCCTCCCAGTCTAGGCTGTATCCCGGGTGAGGGTAGAATGGCACTTTTAGTGCTCTGGAGCCATGCTCCACCGCGAGACCCTGTACCAGAGGGTAGGCGGTTATCCGGGCTGGTGACCCTGGTTTGGGATGCCCTGTCCCTTGGCCCCCCTTTCCTAATGCCCTTCTCCTGTGGTGGTGGGGATAAAATGTCGGGGGCCACCTTTTTTACCTCAGAGTTAGGATTTATTTATTGAGCATTGTTTCACTTTAACAGCGGCGCTTGCTGCTACTGGCGCCAGAGCTGAGGAGAACTTTTCTCCTCAGAAGTTGTAGTTGGGGGGTGGGGCCGGCTGTTGGCACTGGCTTGTCCCCCTGGCTTTACTGTTTTTTGTTGCGGTGACTACCGCAATGGCCATGGCGCGGTTATTTGCGCTGGCGGTTCCCTTAATCTTGTGAGGGGAGATCTCCCCTCACGCGCTGGCCACAGTGGGCGGGGCCGGGCGATTGCGCGTCGCCGCGGCCCGCACCCATTACATCCCTGGGGTCTTTGTGGTTACCGGCGCCGCGGCTGCTGTTCTTGCCATGGCGCCGGTATATGTGTGCGCTATAGTGTTTTTCTGAGGTAATTTACCTCACACATTTTGCCATTAGGGGCGGGGCCGGGCTGTTGAGCGTGACGCCACGGCCCGCCCCTGTTAGGCAGACCCACTGCGGAGCCCGCTTTCCGCTCTGTAAGGGGGCGGAGCTACGCATATCGCGGCCACGCCCACAGGATCCTCTCTGCCTCTGTGAGCTGCGTGTGTGGTGGATGCCATTTACCTCACGCAGGAAGGCACAGTGAGTGGCCCTATGGGCCCCCTATATTTCTATATATATTTACTTATATGTAACCCTTTATATCCGACAGTCTTTCAGGTAGAACGCCTTAGGTTTTAAGGGGTCTTCTTCCGGTCCTTGGGTCCCTGGGTTAAATTCCATGTTAAAATCCTCCCACTTGGGACAATTATAAGGGCATCCCGGGTTGCTTACTAGCGTAATTCCCTCGGTCATTGCGACTACATATAAGTTCACCGTATGGAGGCATCCCCAGATACCGGGCTCCCCTCGGGGCAATCCCGGAAGTGCATGGGCTGTGGGGTATCCCTAACAGGGGATGACGTATTTCTATGTATACCATGTGCACAGCAGACTATTACACGGCAGTTAGAACCCCAGGCGTCTGGGTCAGCACCGCCGGCGTCATCCCCTTCCCACCCCATCTTGGCCGGTGTCCCGTGTGACGTTGTCACGGGTGGGCAGTCGCAATCTGATGTGTGTGCTAGATTGACTAATATTGAAAAATGTATTTCTTCTGCGGTTGCCAAGAAGGCTCCAGCTAAGAGAAAGCATTTGTCACCGGTCCCACCGACATTTGAATATGATGATGAGGATCGCCTGGATTGGTCAGATTACACCCCTCTGGAGGAAGGGGAGCTATTTGACGAATCGGATTATTCGGACGACCAGCAATTTGTTGGCGCGGGCTCTGAGAAGGGGTCAGGGAGTTCTTTGGATACTCCTAACGTCCTTACTCAGATGTTTGAGGTTCTGGCTATTTCTCCTCCGGAGGTTGCTCCTCATCAACAAGGGGAGTTTTATGAGGAATCCAAGCCGCGCTTGGAATTCCCTAATCAAAGGCATTTTGATAAGATTATTTCTAAGGAATGGGAGAGGCCGGCTCGGCCCCCAGGCATTTCTCAGAGTTGGGATAAAAGATATCCTTTCCCTTCGGACACGGTTAAGCGCTGGACGTCCCCCCCTGAGGTGGATGCACCAATTCAGGGGTTATCCAATTCAGCCGTTTTTGAATAACCCCGATTGCTCTTCTCTTAAAGATGGAGGGGATAAACGAATTGACCAGATGGCTTGTCATGGTTTCGCCAGTATTGGGGCAGCCATACGGCCTTTTTTGCGCTCCGTCTCTGCTGGTGGTGGCTACCAGGTCGGTGGTCAGAGACTTGTTGTCATCTTCCGGTTTGCACCCGGACAGTGACGAATTTCTGGGACTTAAACGTTGTGAGTTATTCTTGTCTTTCATGTTAGCCGCCTTGGGGAGCTTCTGCTCTGATGGTGACTATAAGGCGTTCAGTTTGGTTGCGCCAGTGGGCGGCCGAGTTTGGGTCAAAAAAGTCGCTGACGTCTCTCCCATTCGTGGGGCTACGGCTTTTTGGAGAAAAATTGGATTCAGTAACTAAGGGGGTAAGTTACCTCAATGCAAGAAGCAACGATGTCCCTTTCGCGGGGCGGCTTCTTTCAATCATTCCTTTCGCGGATCCAGAGCAGGAAGAGGATTCGCCTTCCCTTCCACTAGAGGAGATTCCTGGAATAGGGGCAGAGGACGTGCCCGCTCAGGATACAACTGGGGTTCAAAACCCAAAACCTGAGAACAAGCCTGCTCAGCAATGAGGGGGTGCCCTCACCCGTGCGGGTGGGGGGACGGCTGCGACACTTCTGGAGTTCGAGGCCCGTCCTCCTCCGCTTTTCTTCAGGTCTAGGGTGCCCCCGGAAGCACCTGGCGCACAGGGGCTTCGGGAGGCGTTTTCAAGTCTTCTGGAGATAGAGGTCATCTCGCCAGTGCCCCTATCAGATCAGGGTCGGGGATTTTACTCAAATCTGTTCACGGTCCCCAAAAAGGATGGCTCTATCCGGCCCATCCTGGATCTGAAGATCCTCAACAGGTTTATCAGGCTGCAAAAATTTCGCATGGAATCGCTTCGTTCAGCTATCCGCGCTCTCCGTCAGGGGGACTTCATGACGTCCATAGACATCAAGGACGCTTTCCTCCATGTTCCGATTTTTCCCGCGCACCAGAGATTCCTCAGGTTTGTGGTGGAAGATCGGCACTTTCAGTTTGTAGCTCTTCCTTTTGGTCTCACCACAGCTCCAAGGGTTTTTCACCAAGGTGCTCGCTGGGGTGATGGCTCTTCTTAGAGCGCAGGGAATTCGCATAGTGCCATATCTGGACGATCTCCTCATCATGGCATCATCATTCAGCCAAGCGGAATTGGACACCAGGACGGTAATATCCACTCTGGAGAGGTTCTGCTGGGTGATCAACTACCCCAAGTCCTCCTTTTACCCGTCCAGGATAGTATCCTTTCTGGGAATGTCTCTGGATACAGATCAGGCCAGAGTGTTCCTTCTTCAATCCAAGGTTCTTTTGATTCAGGAATTGATTCGGTCGCTCATGTCCATTCCTCGTCCGACCATTCGACTAGGAATGAGACTGGTGGGGTTGATGGTGGCCTCCTTCGAGGCAGTCCCCTTTGCCCAGTTTCACACGAGGACGCTACAACTCCATCTATTGTCTGTCTGGAATAGATCTCCTCTGTCGCTGGATCAATTCTTTCTGATGTCTCCCCGGGTTCGCCGACCACTCAGGTGGTGGCTTAACTCAACCAATCTGTTGAAGGGCAGGTCTTTTCAGACTCCTCGTTGGGAGGTGGTCACCACGGATGCCAGCCTCTCAGGATGGGGGGGCTTCTGGAAGGATCTGCAATTTCAGAGGTTGTGGGGACCCCTGGAAGCCCACGAGCCTATCAACATTCTGGAATTGAGAGCCATCAGAATGGTTCTTTTTCGTTTGACTCATCTCCTGCAGGGCTTGCCGGTCCAGGTTCGGTCGGACAATCGGACGGCGGTTGCCTACATCAATCACCAGGGAGGGACTCGCAGCAGGAGTGCCCTCAGGGAAGTGTCGTTGATTCTGGACTGGGCGGAGAGCCACGTCCCGTGCATCTCGGCAGTTCACTTTCCGGGAGTAGAGAACTCGGAGGCGGACTCTCTGAGTAGGTGGTCAGCCCGCAAGGGGGAGTGGCCTCTCAGTCCCAAGGTGTTTCGTTCGATTTGTATCAGGTGGGGTTCACCGGTGGTGGACCTCTTTGCCTCCCTTCACAATCACAAACTTCCGGCATCTGTGTCTCTGGCGAAGGTTCCGCTAGCCTTCGCGACGGACGCCATGTCCCTGAACTGGAGGGATCTGGGGTTTCTGTATCTGTTCCCTCCGTTTCCCATGGTAGCCAGAGTAGTGCGCAAGCTGGCTCTGGAAGGAGCGTCAGCAATTCTGGTGGCTCCAAGGTGGCCAAGACAGGTTTGTTTCGCAGACGTGGTAAGGTTAGCAGAAGATTAGTTCGTTCTGCCCCTGCTGCCGGATCTGCACACACAGGGTCATCTACGTTGCCCCAATTTACCAACGCTGGCTTTGACGGCGTGGCTGCTAAAACCTCCATCTTGAAGGAGGAAGGTCTTTCTGATGCGGTTATTCAGACTCTTATTAGCGCTAGGAAGAGGTCTTCTTCTTCCGTTTACTATAGGACTTGGAGGTCTTATATTGATTGGTGTGAGACTAGGGCTTTCCCTTGCAGGGAATTCTCTATTTCTAGAATCCTGGAGTTCCTGCAACACGGTTTGGATATAGGACTCCAACTTAATACTCTGAAGGGGCAGGTGTCTGCCCTGTCGGTGTTTTTCCAAAGATCTTTTGCGCTTCATCCGCTGGTTAAGACCTTTTTCCAGGGGGTTACGCACGTGCGGCCCCCTAGGAAGGCTCTGATTCCGGTTTGGGATTTGAATTTGGTTCTTTCTGCTCTTCAGGGTCCTCCCTTTGAGCCCTTGCATGATTTTGCCTTGTCTTCCCTTACTCAGAAGGTGGCCTTTTTGGTAGCTATCACTTCTGTTCGGCGTGTTTCTTAATTGGCGGCTCTGTCCATTCAGGTCCCGTATTTTGAAAGACATCAGGACAAGGTGGTTTTCCGTTTTAACCCGGATTTCCTTCCTCAGGTGGTTTTCTGCCTTTTCACTTAAATCAAGACATTGTTTTGCCCTCTCTGTGTCCTAATCCCAGTAACGAAAAGGAGAGGGTCCTGCATTCCCTGGATGTGGTTCCAGTTGTGAAGTACTATTTGGTGGTAACGTCTGCCTTTCGTAAGACTGATGCCTTCTTTGTGGTACCCTCTGGGCCCAAGAAAGGTTTGGCGCCCGCTAAGTCTTCCATCAGTAAGTGGATTCGTCAGGCCATTGTCGGGGCCTTTTCTGCTAAGGGGAGAAATCCTCTCCTTCGTGTTACAGCTCATTATACTCGTGCGGTTGGGGCTTCCTGGGCTTTTCAGCACCAGGCCTCTGTTGAGCAAGTTTGCAAGACCGCTACCTGGTCTTCTGTTCACACTTTTTCAAAGTTTTTACAAGGTTGATGTTTGGGCCTCAGCGGATGCTGTTTTTGGCCGCAAAGTTCTGCAGGCTGCAGTAGTTTAAGTTGTGCTTTATGCCTTGTTTTGGATCCCCGCCCTTTATGGACACTGCTTTTGGATGTCCCACATGTAATGATTATCTTGAAGCGGGGTGTGTGACATACTTAGAATAATACCATTTTGTGAATACTCACCTTGTAAAATGGGTATTATAAGTATGTCACACACCCCGCTTCAACCCGCCCTTTTGTATTCTGGATCCATCGTTTTGTGAACTTTGCGTTGTTATGACTAATATTTGGCTCTTCCTGGTCCCTTGCCTTACTGCTTTCTTTATACTGGGTAATGAGTGGGAGGTCCCAGGTATTTATGGACTGGGAGGGGCTTTCTTTCCTCCAATCATTTCTGCAGATCGCCCTCTTCAGACCATACTACCCACATGTAATGATTATCTTGAAGCGGGGTGTGTGACATACTTATAATACCCATTTTACAAGGTGAGTATTCACAAAATGGTATTTTTCCCCTCTCTGCCACACCGGAGAGGTGTGAAGGGGGCCATAGCGGTGCCATTGATGGATATTTTTTTGCGGTACCGCTGCATCTATCGCAAACGCAGAAACGCATGCGGTACCAGACTGATGTGAACCAGGGCTTAAGCTAGAGCTTTCTATTAACAGAATTATATATTTTTATGGTGATGGAATAATCCCACTCCTTTTAAACAACTTTATAATAAACTAGAGGTTTGCTTTAAAGCAGACCAAGCCTCCTGGGCATAAATGAAGTCTAAATGAATTGCCTGT
Organism: Gastrophryne carolinensis; assembly: GCA_027917425.1. Taxonomy (NCBI): domain Eukaryota; kingdom Metazoa; phylum Chordata; class Amphibia; order Anura; family Microhylidae; genus Gastrophryne; species Gastrophryne carolinensis. Next base: position 20,986,493 of record CM051239.1, on the reverse strand, counting down.
AGCCTCCTACCTGAATCTAATGGTGCATGTGCAGGCCTTTGACTGCATTCTCAAGAACCCCTCCATTTGATGTGCTCGCCCCCACCAGGCATATCTCATGAGCTAGTGTCAAGTGTTCACAGTTGCAGGGGACCGGGAATCCTTTCATTCAATATTGCACAGCAATCAATGCTGCTTGGGGGAGAGCAGGGATTGAGGCCAGATTTTTGGCAATCCTAAGGCTTTGAGACAGCAAGCCAAAGTGGGATGCCCCAAGTAAAGTAGACCAAAACTCAGAAGGTTGAAAAGCATGGGTTTTGGTCCACTTTAAAAAAAAAAAACTTTCAGAATTTATACATTTATACCATTTATATATAATGCTAATCTCCCCTTAATATAAAATACAAAATAATAATCCCCAAGTCACCTATTTTTATCTTAAAATGAATAAACTTCCCCATAAATTACCCATCAATTACTCCTCTTCATTACTATAATTCACAAACACACAAAGATTTTCTTTCAGGTTTGGTAACAGATCCAGTGCTCCCTAGTGATAGATCCCCTTTTAAAATGGTGGTTCCTCCTCTCCTTATAGCCCGGTTCCTCTTCAGTGGCACATCTTCTTCTGAGGGACCCTTAGGGTGTCCAGCTCCTCCTGGCTGCCCCTCTACAAATGGCTACCACTCCAGGGCCCACTACCCATTCCCGGACATCAACTTTACACCTGTCAGGACAGGAACTCCTCACTCCCCAACACCCAGACTCCCACATACCCCTCCCCAGGGACCAATCAACTAAGGCGGCCAAGTGCTGCACTGGATTCCAGATGGGGGATCAAAGTAAAGGTAAGATTTATGGGCGCCGGGGGGGGGGTTATGTGTGGTCTGCCTCTAGTGATCTGCCTGTCGTATAGCAGTGAAGACCAGCACACACACACCACGCGTGTTAGTCCGCATTAATCCACATATTCTATTTTCCTATGGGGTCATCTAGTGTCCTCCTTTAATAACTACACCCCTAACCTTTATGGTTGACCAAAACCATAAATCTTGGGTTTTGGTTCTTGCCCCCGGGTCACCCGATCGGGGATGCCCCGCTTTGTGAAACCCCCCAGGTCGCCCGAACTGACTAACCTTTCCTCGGTCCTACAACGCATGCGCAACCTCCCGTCCAATCAGCAAGCTCGACTGCGCTGACGCCTACTTGGCTTAGCTAGTCTAGCTGAGCGTGCCAGTGCAGCATCCCAGCTACTTTCTTACAGGGGTTTCACACAGTGGATCATCCCGATTTTGGATGCCCCAGGGGAGAGGGAATCAAGTGGCCCAGGAATCTTATCCAACATCTGTGGAATTTGATTCACTTTAACATAATCTTCCACCCATCCCACCTTGAGTATCCCAGGGCTACCCCTCAACTCTAGAGCCTCCCTTCCTGGATGAACCCATAGCCAGGGGACTATCCTATTACAATAACTTTTTGTTTTTCACCTATAGCTTTTTTCACCTGGTTCTGAACTGACCCTATTGAAAAGTGTAAGTGAATGGCAATTTTTACTCCAAAATGGGAAATTCAGCAATTTTTTTTGTCACTGGAAGTGCCCTTTTTCTCCGTGTACTTTTTGTACCTGGTGCTGAATTGACCCCTAAGGTTTTTTTTTTCTTACAAAAAAACTCAACTTTGACAAAATTAGGTGTTGACAGAACCAAATCAAATAGGCAAAATGTGTCTGGCCTAAATGTAACTTTGTCCTGAATCCACAGGACACTAGCAATAGTAATACTAATGACTGTAACTTCAGTAAAAAGTTTTGGGGGTCCACAGTCCTGCGGGAGAGCAATGATCTGTTCCAGCATGAAAATACACTAGGGGCCTTATTCATGAAGCTCTGGCGCCAGGTAGTGCCTTGTAAGCGTCAGGTAGCGTCAGGTGAACGCCGGACATGGCGCGCAATTACACATTTATGAAGCCGAATCTGGTGAGCGACTGGAACAGCGCCATGTAGCGTCCGATTCATCATTATCCCAGGATCAGCATACAGCGCAGGCGTTCTGCCTTCCAGAGCGCCACGGAATGGTGCTCTCCCATACATTTCTATGGACGATCCTTAAATGCCTTTCCTGATCCCAATTTTTTTTAAATATAATTTTAAAACTTTTTGACATGTATCCTGGCCTAGAAAATGCCATTTTTGAAAACCATTTTGATATATTTGAATATTTTTATGCAGAATTGTCCTTACATGTCTGGTATTAAAAGTGTTCATGTTAGGGGGGCAGAGCTAGCCATGAGGCCGTGAGGACGTGGATGCTGCCAGCTCCCGGCCTTATTAGCGATTATAAGCGTACCTGAAGCACTCTGTGGTGCCCTGACATCTGTGCCCTGTGTAGGAAACCGGCGGGTGTCCCCCTGCGTAAGCGGGACCTAGCTGCGGTGAGCAGGGAGACGCAGCAACGGTGGATTCCTCAGCGGCGAACGCGAGAGCTACAGCGCGGCCGCCATCTTGTCACCTCCTCCGTCTGTCTGGATTGCGGGGACCGTGCGGGGCCTGGAGGCTTGAGCACGCGGAGGGCGATCACCTCCTCTCCTACCCCTGGGATCGCGAGTGGCGTGCGGAGGACGGGTCGCGCCGTGCACGGGGGAGCGCCCGGACAGCCTGCCTTCACAGAGCCGAGGAGCTGAGCAGCGGGACCGGAGGTGTGCGGCGGAGCGACCGGTGAGTCCGATCCCCGCCCGGGGGCTGTTGTTCTCCCCCCCTTTTGGCTGTCACTTTCCCCCGTACCCCGCAGGGAGCGAGCAGCGGGACCGGAGCGGGAGGAGCGGCCGCCATTTTACCGCGCCCACATACAGGGTCCTGTTTGGGGGCACTGAACACTGAGCCCGACCTGACTAGGTTGATACCCCCCCCTCCCCCGAGAGTAGAAGCTGGGAGCATCGAGCCGGGATCGGCCTTAGGATCATATCAGCCCCTTCCTCCCCCTCCTGCTCTGATCCAGAGGTGGCACACACGGCTGTCTCTTGCACCGGGACATTAATCTGCTCCTACAATAACATCAAGGGGTCTGGACGCCTGGGGTTTGATGCACACTGAATACACAGCTGCCTTGATTTGCATCCACAGCTGGAGGGCTTGCGTCTCCGGCCTCCCCTCGGTCCATCTTGCACTCTCCTCCCTTCAAGAAGTAACCCAAGGCCCTTCCTGTGCTTCACCATCACTGTCATAACTCGGCCATTCCCCGTTTCAACTCGAATCGGCCCACCCCTGCGCACTATATCATAGCCGGAGTGCCTAAAGTGGGAGTCTACGATTCTGCAGTGCCTGCACAAAAACAACTCGGGAGGAACACCGTCACGACTTGGGACACCCCGGCAACTCTAGTGCTGAGTAGCACCATAGCGCCCGAGCACGATGGGTGGAGGCAACAAAAATAAGGATTCCAAGGCACAGACCAGGGGGTCTCTAGCGGCCAACCAGAGCGACCTTAACCGATACATCTCAAAGCCTGCAGAGCAACCCAGGGACCCGGGCCCGTCGGGGAGTCCACCCCGAAGCGATGCGGGGGGCTCTGACCCGGGGGGTCTGGGGACCTCGGGGCCGTCACCAATGGACCGCACGTTATCTGAAATCTGGTCCCACTTGCGCTCCATGCCTACTAAGGAGGACTTATCTATGATCACACGCTCAATTAGCGAAAAGTTATCCGAAGAAGTGGGCCTTATAAGGGGAGATCTCCGTCAACTGGATTCCAGATTGGATAAGGTGGAACGGGAGCAGGAGGAGGATAGGTCGGCTATACAGCAGCTGACGCTTCGTCTGCAAGCACAAGAGACAGCGAATACCAATCTAACTCTCCACCTAGAAGACTTGGAGAATCGGAATAGGCGGAATAATATCCGCATTCGAGGTCTCCCAGAAGCTACGCGAGCGGAGGACTTAATGCCCACTCTGCAGGGTATATTCTCTGCGTTACTAGGAGATCGAGCGGACGGTGAATCTAAGATTGAGATAGATCGGGCGCATAGGGCCATTGCCCCCCCTCCGCGGCAGGGGGACCCCCCAAGAGACGTCATATGCAGAATCCACTTTTTCCAGGAGAAAGAGGCAATTATGGCAGCGGCTAGGAGGAGGGGGCCTCTGGACTTCGACGGGGCGGACCTGCACTTCTACTCTGACCTCTCGCGGACCACCCTGGCGAGAAGAAGAATCCTGCGCCCACTGCTGGATATGCTTAAACAACATAATGTGACTTATCGTTGGGGCTACCCTTTTGCTCTGATCGCCTCAAAGGGCGGCAGAACCCTTACGCTCCGTAGGCACGAGGACTTGCCGGACTTTCTTAAACAACTTGGCCTTTGACATGTCCAGATCCCGGATTGGCTGGGCCCTGCCCTGGACCCGTATCCCTTGCGGGCCAGAGAAAGAAGAGCTCCCCGACCTCCCGACGTGTGAGCCAAGCTGGATAAACCACTGCCCCCATCCCTGCTGTTGAGTGGAGGACATTGTCTCAGCTGTCGGACTCCCTTGTTCTTCTTCATACTACATGAGGCGTTCGGTTTGCGCCCAGACAGGTCGTATTCACACGTATATAAGTCTCTAGACTATGTTTACTGCCTGTTTTGCCTGTTTTGATGTTCATACTATCTGTGGCGCCCGTTCGGCCTGGGCAGTGCTGCCCCTTGGTTGCGGATCTGGGAAGTAGGTAGTTCAGCAATGATAGCTGGGCGCCTGCACTTTAATCCCCCGTTTCGGATTGGGCGATCGGGGAGCGGCACTGTACATGCGGGGGCGGACGCCTTGATGGGCCTGGATTAGCTGTTTGGGGCTGAGCTGGCACCCAGATACCCTGTTTTTGGTTTTAAAATCAGGAACGCAGGTGCAATGTTATACTTGAACAATTTATACGATGGCCGGGAGTCGGCGTTGGGCAGGTCTGAGTGGATTGTATCTTACAGCCCACGCTTTCGCTGCAAGCGGCGACCGACTTCTCGGCCCCCACTGGGAGGGGCGTGGCGGACTCATTACACCTCCTTCTGGGGGGGGGGTGGGTTCGGCGCGGCCCTCTGTCGGTCACGGGTGGGGCCTTCCCCACCCTTGAACATACCGGGCTTCCGGGTCTTCTCCCCATCAGCCCTTTTGGGCTCGGGGGATACCCTTGGAACCTCGTAGTCTGATACTGGTTAGAGTTTAAGTTAGTGGGAACTGTTCCCCGTTCTGGGACGTTTCCCAAACGTTTCTTCTCTGCTTGTTCTTTCTTTTCTTCACTTTTTTCTTCTCCCTCTCTTCCTCCCCCCCTCTCCCTCCCTGGTCTGCCCCTCTTCCCCTCATCCTTCTTTACCCCCCTGTCCGGGCGCCTCCTCTCCGGCCGGAGATCGGGTGGCGATCGGGACGCCAATACCTCAGGTGTCCCGGGTAGCTCACCTGAGCCGAGGCATTAGGGGCGTTGGGCATAGCAGTGATGATCAGAAACGGTTGTGCCTCGCAAGGTGCTTCCCACACAGGGATGCCCAGCCCCCCTCTAACTAAAAAGCTTAAGGTGATATCGTTGAACGCTAGAGGACTAAACACGCCCCTTAAGAGATCCAAGCTAGCTCAGGAATTGGCCAGACATAAAGCCAACTTTGCATTTATACAGGAGACGCATTTTAGGGGAGATGGGGCTCCCAGGCTGTCCTCCAGGTCCTTCTCCCAATCCTACACGAGTAATGCACCGGATGTGAAGGCGAGAGGGGTGGCGATTCTGATCGCTAAGAACACTCCCTTCCGGGTCTCGGAGAAAATAGCAGATGAGCAAGGGAGATACCTAATCATCAAAGGATCCCTGTTCAACAAAAAGTATACGCTGGCTGCCGCTTATGCCCCTAACTCCGGACAGGTAGTTTTCCTAGAATCTTTCTTAGATAAGCTCATGGCCGTGCAGGAGGGACCCATCATACTCGGGGGGGACCTAAACGTAGCATTGGATCCCCTTTTGGATTCATCCACAGGGCGGTCGGCCCTGGCGTACGCGGCATTGAAGAAAATTAAGAGGATCCTTCAAAAAGCACAGCTTTGTGATCCGTGGCGAATCACCCACCCCAACACTAGGGATTATTCCTTTTACTCTGCGGTCCATGCCTCGTACTCCAGAATCGACTATGTCCTAGTATCTCATTGCCTTTTGCCACACATAACAGATACCAAAATAGAAACTACAATTATTTCAGACCATGCCCCGGTGGCCCTTTCTGTTAACCTGACGGGGGGATCTAAGGGGGAATGGATGTGGAGGCTGAATGAGTCTCTTCTGCAGAATGAACTGCTGGTCCGTACCCTTCAAGATGCTATCAAGGAGTATTTTGAACTTAATAAGAGCATTGACACCTCCCCATTTAATAACTGGCAAGCCCACAAGGCGGTAATTAGGGGAATACTCGTTAGGCATGCCACTCAGCTGAAGAGGGATAGGGAACAGGAACTACAGAAACGACTGGAGAGGGTTCAGAAGCTGGAGAGATCGCATAAAGCCTCACTAGCCCAGAGCAACCTCCTGGAACTCTCCGAGGCCAGAGCAGCTTTGAACTCCCTCTTGTCTGCAAGAGCCGCTTATATCATTAAACGCTGTAGGAGACTTTATTTCGAGTGGGGGAATAAAAGTAGCGCACTATTAGCGAGGGTGCTCAGAAAGCAACAGTCATTGAATTACATTGAAGCTATTATCGATGAACACCAAAAGAAGCTTCACAACACCCCAGATATTGCAAAGACCTTCCAATCCTTTTACCAAAAGCTATATAACATTCGTTCTAGCGGGGCTGACCCGGCTCTGGGGCAATTGGCGCAAATGAAGCAGTACATAGCGGACTCGGGGATGCCGGTGTTGCGGAGGGAGGAGAGGGAGGCCATGGAACGGCCGATCTCTATGGAGGAGCTGGGGGCGGCGGTGCAGGATTCACAGAATGGGAAGTCGCCAGGGCCCGATGGGTTTACGGCCTGTTACTATAAGAAATTCCTTCCTCTTTTGGGCACACACTTTCTTTCGGCCTTTAACTCTCTTCTAGCGGCCCCGGGCCAGGCCACCCTCCCGAGTGAAGCGCTAGCTGCACATGTCACAATAATACAGAAACCCGGGAAGGATCCGCTCGCCTGCGGAAGTTACAGGCCCATTTCGTTATTGAATGTGGACCTTAAGCTCTTCGCAAAGATCTTGGCCAATAGACTGTCGGGGTTGCTCCCGGGGTTGGTGGACGGTGACCAGTCAGGCTTTATCCCTGGGCGGGAAGCCCGCGATAATACGACCAGAGTATTGAATTTACTCCACAGGGTTAAACAGACTGGGGAGCCGGCTGTCCTGCTGTCCACCGACGCCGAAAAGGCCTTTGACCGGGTAAATTGGCAGTTTATTAGAGCGGTTCTTGAACATATTGGGATGGGACCTAAGGCTTTACAACTGATCATGGCCTTATATTCAGACCCCTCGGCAAGGATAAAAGTAAATGGTACGCTGTCGGGCCGAGTGGACATCAGGAATGGTACCAGGCAGGGGTGCCCCCTCTCCCCTTTGATTTTTGCGCTGTCAATGGAGCCTTTCTTGTGCAAAATAAGAATGCAGGGGGACATCAGGGGGATCACAGTGGGACCAGACACACACAAGATCTCGGCCTATGCGGATGATTTGCTCTTCTTTCTCGCGAACCCGACAGTAAGCATCCCGGTGCTGCTAAAGGAATTCGAGAGGTTTGGTAGGTTCTCATTTCTGAAGATCAATTATGACAAATCAGAAGCGATGGGGGTGAACCTTCCCGCAGGAATGGAGGCCCTCCTTAAATCTTCCTTCCCGTTTAAGTGGCCTCCATCCGCCATCACGTACCTAGGCACCAAAATTACCAAAACAATGGATGGGATTTACGCGGCAAACTTTGGCCCCCTTTACTCCAGAATTAAAGCAGACTTGGCGAACTGGGACCTCCCCACTTTCTCATGGCTGGGTAGAATAAACATTATCAAAATGACGATCTTACCGAAAATTCTTTATTTGTTCCAGACCCTCCCTATACAAATCCCTAGAGCATACTTTAAATCCCTGGACTCACTCTTCCTTAAATTTATTTGGCAAGGACGAAAACCGAGAGTTAAAATGCGCCTTCTCTTTAAGCCAAAGCAGGCGGGGGGACTGGCTTGTCCGGACTTATTTCAATATTGGCGCGCAGTCCACCTCCAGCGCATACTAGATTGGCACCATCACGGAACAAAGAAGAAGTGGGTGGGGTTGGAGGCGAACTGGTTGCAAACCCCAATAGAAAATGTGGCTTGGGTGGCTGAAGTGGGGAAGTCCCTGGGTAAAGACCACCCGCTCATAGCTACCTCCCTTGGAGTTTTAGACAAAGTTAGAGATAGGACGGGGATATCTCCCTGGCCGACGCCCTTGGTTCCGTTGGTGCGCAATCCATCCCTCCCAATTGGCATTCTCCCTCGTCTCCGAGAGATCTTCACTGAAAGGGGTGTCCCGAGAGGGATGGACCTCGTCTCTCCCTCTGGTTGGACACGACTGGAGACTCTTAGAGAGAAATGGGATACGCCTTTATTTGACCAATGGCTTCTCTTTATATTCCGGAGTTTTCTCCTGAGTCTGGGACCCAGACAGGCGTTGACCAGGACTCTTACCCCCTTTGAGCAAATGGCTGGCGCGCGAGACCCCCCTCTTAAGCCGGTGTCCCGACTTTATGCTCTCCTAGGGAACTCTGAGGACAGCGAGAGGCCCCGCTTCTGTGCGGAGTGGGAGAGGGACCTGGACATACAGCTGACAGAGGACCAATGGAAATATATATTCTCAGCAACCCATAGGACCTCCATTTCCTCCAAGATACAGGAAACAAACTTCAAATGTCTAACAAGGTGGTACTATACCCCGGAGAGATTAAATAGGTTTGTCCCGACCATTTCTGGTGAATGCTGGAGGTGCCGGCAGGAGATCGGAACCTTCTTTCATGTGTTTTGGGAATGCCCTAAGATAGTGCCCTTTTGGCAATTAGTAGCGGAACTCGCAGGCGAGATCGTGGGCCGCCAAATACCCTGCGACCCCTCGCTATTCCTTTTGCACCTGGCAGACGTTCCTTTGAGGTCATATAAAAAGTCGCTTCTGAGGCATCTCATTAATGCAGCAAAGACCATCATCCCGCGGCTGTGGAGATCCGAGGCGATCCCTTCAGTGGTGGACTGGGTAGGAGAAATCAACCGGATTATGGAAATGGAGGAATTAACTGCCTCTGTCCATGGGAGCTCGCAGCATTTCTTACAGACATGGACACCATGGCTCCTCTATAAGGAGTCAGATAGATTCATACAGCTTATGATGGCTGGCTCGCAGGCCAAATCCTGACCCTACCTGTGATTATGCTACCTTGTGTCACTCTCAACCTTTAGTCAATCTGAGCCGGAAAGACGGGGGGATTTGGGGGGCGCCTCTTGGTGTCTCTTGCTGGAGTGGTGTCGCCCGGGGTGCCCTCCCTTTGCCCCCCCTCCCCCCCCCCCCTCTCCTCCCCCCCTCCTTCCCCTCCCCTCTAAACCCTCTGGCCTCCCCCCTTCTTACTGTCTTTTTTCTCTTTCTCATATTATAATTATGCTACCTCTACTGGACGGGGCCATATCATTTCCATGCAAGAAGAACGGATCTGTGGTAGCGGTGGTCTTCCTCCGGTGCCGGGTGGTCCCGCGGCGGGAGCCACATTACTGGCCTCCGCCGGGGTGCCGCACGGGTCCTGGCGGACGATAGCCATAGTCGCAACCTGGTGTCCTCGGCCTTTCTTCTGATTGTATGCGCGTTAATAAACATCTAATTATTGCACTAGTATGCTCATTGAATGTTTTCCACTAGATGGCCTTACATGTCCATGGCACCGTACCTGCTTCTTTATCTTTGTTTATCTTTGTACTGGTTGTATATTTTCACTTGTATAAATTTGAAGAATTTGAAAAATAAAGAATTAAAAAAAAAAAAAAAAAGTGTTCATGTTACAATGTAATAACAATGTCATTCCATATGTTTTCGCTTTGTTACTAGCGGATACATGTTCCAATACAGACTTTAATCACACAGCTTCTGGCGCTCTGGGCTACAACTACATGATTTTGAGTGCTGGCGCTGTTTGAGGCTGTTTTTTTTTGATGAATGTGGTGTGAGTCTGTCGCACCATTCGCTCCCATACAGCGTAGTACTGCGACTCACACATCATATTCATCAATGCCGGGCAGCAACTGAGGCGCTCTGAAACAACTAACCATGGCCAAGCACAGCGACTACTAGTGGTCGCTCTGAAATCCGCGCTACAGACGCTCATCTGTCGCAATCTGGCGTTAGTAATGAATCAGCCTGTGAATCAACTCAACTTTGCCAAAATTAGGTGTTGACAGAACCAAATCAAATAGGCAAAATGTGGCCGGCCTGAATCCACAGGACACTAGCAATAGTAATACTGATGACCCTAACTTCAGTAAATAGTTTTGGGGGTCCTGCGGGAGAGCAATGGCCTGTTCCAGCATGAAAATACACTGGGTTGTTTTGCCTTGTGTGAATTTATTCTTTTATCATTTTATGTTGACCTGTAACATTTCCCGCACATGGTATCCCTGTATCTTTCTCCTCCGCAATGGCTTCTCAACCCTAGAGATGGCTTCTGGTGATTCACTGAATTGACTCACAGTGGCCCCTCCTGGTCCAGAGAGAGACGCACTGCAGCCACTTGGGGAGAGGTGAGTGTGAGTCAGCAGACTATCTCTTCTCCGCTGACCTCACCCTGACTATATGAGCTGCGCAATGATGACATCACTTGGGTCACAGAGGGTGAGCGTTAAATCAGCACTTTCCCCTTAGGAAGGGAAAAGGGCAGCAGCCAGCTTCTTAAAGGGCACTTCCAGGACAACAACAACCACAAATAAGATTCTGGAAGTGATTTACTCACTTACTAAAGAAGTTACTTGAAGAAAAATAAAAAAAACACTGCCTATACTTACCTTCCCCTCAAACCAGCTAATCCAGCATAATGAGTATTTGGCACAGCTACTTCTTCAGTCAGATAAAATTGAATTGGGAGGTCATGATCCCCTGCCGTCAGTGGCTTCCCACGTGTTTCGCTTACCTGGGTTTTGGTGCGCATCACAGGAGCACGCCGGTTTAGGATGTGAAACTACCAGGATCATCAGTTTACTTGCCTCAATCCACGATTCCAAAGAGCATGGATGGGTTCTAGACCAATAAGGACTCGCCATTGTGTATGATAATGTCCAATAATGTGCTCTGAATGTACAGATATATATATAGAGATACAGATATGCTGGCGGTGGATTTCTCCAGAAGCATGATCATGCCTTCTGGTATCAAATCCCAAGGTGAGCATATGGGCTGGTTTCACTCAGTGGGCATCCCACATTGGGTTGCAAGCTGTAACCCGGTCCTGGAGACATTTAGACTTTTGAGCCTGAGGACATAAATAGGATATGAGAGAGTACAACAGAGCTTAAAATCAAGTAAAAGAATATAAGAAAGAATTACAGAAGGCAGACGAGTTTACAAAAAATCACAGAGGAAGGATACAGAAGAAAGAAAAGCTTACACTCTATTAGGGTATAAGGGAGGATACAGAAGGAGAAGAGCTTACAATCTATTAGGGTATAAGGGAGGATACAGAAGTAGAAGAGCTTACAATCTATTAGGGTATAAGGGAGGATACAGAAGCAGAAGAGCTTACAATCTATTAGGGTATAAGGGAGGATACAGAAGCAGAAGAGCTTACAATCTATTAGGGTATAAGGGAGGATACAGAAGCAGAAGAGCTTACAATCTATTAGGGTATAAGGGAGGATACAGAAGAGGAAGAGCTTACACTCTATTAGGATATAAGGGAGGATACAGAAAGAGAAGAGCTTACAATCTATTAGGGTATAAGGGAGGATACAGAAGGAGAAGAGCTTACAATCTATTAGGGTATAAGGGAGGATACAGAAGGAGAAGAGCTTACAATCTATTAGGGTATAAGGGAGGATACAGAAGGAGAAGAGCTTACACTCTATTAGGATATAAGGGAGGATACAGAAGGAGAAGGGCTTACAATCTATTAGGGTATAAGGGAGGATACAGAAGGAGAAGGGCTTACCATCTATTAGGATATACGGGAGGATACAGAGTTGGAAGAGATTACAATCTATTAGGGAGAAAATACAGAAGGAGAAAAGCTTACAATCTATTAGGGTATAAGGGAAGGGAGGATACAGAAGGAGAAGAGCTTACACTCTATTAGGGTATAAGGGAGGATACAGAAGGGGAAGAGCTTACACTCTATTAGGATATAAGGGAGGATACAGAAGGAGAAGAGCTTACAATCTATTAGGATATAAGGGAGGATACAGAGTTGGAAGAGATTACAATCTATTAGGGAGAAAATACAGAAGGAGAAAAGCTTACAATCTATTAGGGTATAAGGGAAGGGAGGATACAGAAGGAGAAGAGCTTACACTCTATTAGGATATAAGGGAGGATACAGAAGGAGAAGAGCTTACAATCTATTAGGGTATAAGGGAATTTTTATTGGTAAACAAACAAACAAAACTCAGCTAATCAGCATTATTACATAATATAAAGAAAACGTATACTTGTATACAATAAACATACCACAGCAGAATACTACATACTATACATTATCTATCGTGTCTATACTCTTAATGGTTAATCAGTGAAGATACATCAGGTTACAGATCAGGGGTTAGGTCCCATCATTATGTAGAGCAGTAACACATTAAACACCATCATAGATCTGAATCATCAGAGTCGTCCTGCCTGCCAGTCACTTCCATATCAGAGTCTATAGGGTCTATAGCTGCTGGTGACTTTTTCTTAGTCGGTGGGTCCTCCTCTGACCCTGAGTCACATTCTCTGGCTATACGCTTTAACTCTTGCTCCAGCTCCATAGTATCGTGCCCAGAAATATCTGGACCTGACTCAGACAGTATGTTATATCGGTTTGATGTAACTGTCACTGCTGTATCTGTTCTGCCCTTGTGCTTTTTCCCTGGCTTTTGGACTAAGGACCATGCGCCTTCTGGTCTGCAGGTGGACTTGTCTTTTTTCTTCCCTCTCTTATCACCAGGGGCTTTACTATCTGCAGAAGAGGCTGGAGCAGGGCAATGGGCCATAGCAGGGGAAGGTGCTACAGGTGAAGATGGGCTATCGGCTTGCTCCGGTGCTGGCCGTGGGATGGCGGCCACAGGCTGTGGGGTTACATATGTCTGATCTCTTATCTCAGTTGTCTCAGACCCTGGCCTTGTTACTATCTGCCCAGACATCAGAGCCTCCTCCTCTGTAACCTCACCTGCTGCCACCAGGTCCTCCACAGCCTGGCTATAGAGGTTATGGAAGGCCTCCGAGCAGTCCTTATGGTAATGACCCATCTGGCCACACAAGTTACACCGGACATTTGTGCTCATGGCGCTGGTGTGACCAATCTCCCCGCACAGGTTACACTTCACTACAGTACACACTCCGGTCACATGACCGGCCTTGCCACACTTAACCCTTTAAGTGCCAGCCTACCTGGAGTTTTTGTCACACTCTGTTGCCAGACCATTTTGCACTATTTTGCGCTCCCCATGTTCAAATGTGATTTTTGAAGGGATTTCCAGGGATTTCCCAGGAAAATGATATATTGTTTTTTTCAGCAGAGTCTGAGCTTTAACATGAAATGTCTTGTTTGTCATTTGTTAGGTGTATTCTTAATATTTTTGGGTGAAATATGTGCAAAAAAAAAAAAAAAAAACTAAATTTTTACATATTGTAGTTTTTTTTGGAATAAAAAATGTAAGTTTGTCAATAAAATCTTATTGCGTGTGAAATCCCAATTTCTCCCGGTTACAGCGGTACCACATATGTATTGGTAGACACCCTTTCCTGCCCAGGAGACTCCCCCAAACTGAAACAGCGCTTTAGGAGATTTTCAGATAAAATACAACTATGCTATGCAATATGCGCAACTTGCGTTTTTTCCAGAAAAACAACCCTTTACATTTGAAATACCCCCAACAAACTATATATTCTCTGGAAGTACACACCTCAGGCTTTCTAGGCGTACCAAGCTTGTGGATGTGGCCATAGTTTTCTGGAAGTAATCCCTCAACGTAATCTTTGGTTGCAAAGAGTTTCCCTAAAAAAAGGATAAAAAAGCAGAATCAAAGCCACATTTTCCTAAAAAAACTATATACAAACAAGAAAAAACAAGTTTAATCTGAAAACGCAACATCCCCCGAACAGAACAACACCCAACATGCATAGGTTCTGTCAAGGGAAGAGTTGCCAAACACCCCAAAGTAAAGCATGTGCGTAACGGTAATTTTACTTGAAAATTTCAGCTCTGCAGACAAAGTGCGCACCTTGCGATTTTTCAACCAAAACAACCCTTTACATTTGGAATATCCCCCATAAACCATATATTCCCTGAAAGTACACACGTTAAGCTTTTTAAGGGTACCCAGCTTGTTGTAGTGGGCTCATCTTTCTGGAATAAATTCCTCAAAGAATTCTTTGGTTGCGCAGGGTTTCCCTAAAAAATTTATAAAAAAGCTGAATAAAAAACACCTTTTCCTAAAATATAAATATGCAAACCAGAAAAAACAAGCTAAGTCTGAAAGCGCAAGGTCCCCCGAACAGAACAATACCCAACATGCATAGGTACTATTAACCCTTTTAATTGCCAGCCTACTTGAGATTTTGTCACCCTCTGTTGACAGGCCATTTTCCCCATTTTGCGTCATGTTTTGCGACATGTTTTGCGCCATTTTTGCTGTAACTTTCAGAAAAATTATATATATATTTTTTGCAGCAGAGTTTAGACTTTAACATGAAATGTCTTGTTTGTAATTTTTTTTTTTTTTTTTACAATATTATTAAGTGAAAAAAAAAATAAATAAATAAAAAATTTTTTTTAGAAAATTGACTCCTTTATTTTAAATAAAAAATGTATTTTATTAAGGAAAATCATATTGCATGTGAAAGCCCCATTTCTACCGATTAGAACGGTACCACATATTTATCGGTAGCCCCCCGTTCCTGCCCAGGAGACCCCCCTAACTGAAACAAGTATTTTATAACATTCACAAAAAAAATACAAATACCATACACACTACAAAGGGTTAAATCGGGAAAAAAAATGACATAGGGTCCCCCCTCCCAGGGGAGGGAGACCCCATTTTTTTTTTGATTTTTAAGGGTTAAAAACCCTTAAAAATCAAAAAAAAAATTGACGTGGGGTCCCCCTTACCCAAAGTAACCAGCCCGGGACCAGCTATGGGGGCTTGTAGGCACAGAGTGGGGGGGCCAGCTTTTGTGGCCCCCCCACCCTGCAGCCTACGAGCCCACATAGCCCATGTGGGCCCGGGCTCTTCTGCCCCCCCCTGGCCTTTGGGGAGGCAGGTAATGGGGGTGCCAGGGGTTAATGGCAAGCCACCCGCTAGCGCAGGTGGCTTGCCATCTCCCCAGCCTTGTGAACTGGTATAGGGGTCATGGACCCCTTACCAGTTCACAAGGGGTTAAAAGTAAATAATGACACAGACACACATAAAGAAAAAAATATTTTATTAATTTTTTTTTTTTTTTTACACTGTACTCACCTCCCATCCTGGAGCCCTCTGTCCCTCGGCGATCACTGGCTTCTGCTCACTTGCTAGAAGCCTTTTATAGCTGCTGGATGACAGATTACAAAGGGTTAATCAAAAAAAAAAATGACATAGGGTCCCCCCTCCCAGGGGGGGGCGGACCCCATTTTTTTTTGATTTTTAAGGGTTAAAAACCCTTAAAAATCAAAAAAAAAATTGACGTGGGGTCCCCCTTACCCACAGTAACCAGCCCGGGACCAGCTATGGGGGCTTGTAGGCACAGAGTGGGGGGGCCAGCTTATGTGGCCCCCCCACCCTGCAGCCTACGAGCCCACATAGCCCATGTGGGCCCGGGCTCTTCTGCCCCCCCCTGGCCTTTGGGGAGGCAGGTAATGGGGGTGCCAGGGGTTAATGGCAAGCCACCCGCTAGCGCAGGTGGCTTGCCATCTCCCCAGCCTTGTGAACTGGTATAGGGGTCATGGACCCCTTACCAGTTCACAAGGGGTTAATATTAAAAAAAATGACACACACACAGAGAAAAAAAAAATTTTATTTTTCTTTTTTTACACCATACTCACCTCCGATCCGACGTCCCTCGCCGCTGTCCCGCGCCGATCACCTCACTGACAGATGCCGGTGGTGATCGGCGCAGGGCGGGTGACAGGCGAGGGGGCTCCGATCGGAGCCTCCTCACCTGACACCCGCTCTGCTCCGATCACCACCGGCATCTGACAGATGCCGGAGCTCGGAGGGGGTATAGGAGGAGCGGGATGACGTCATCCCGCTCCTCCCACAATGGGCGGAGCTAAGCGGCGGCGGCCATCGCCGCCATTACAAGAGGTGAGGACCCGGAAGAGGGTCCTCACCTGAAGACTGCGCAGCCCAGGGGGGGGATCGGACCCCCCCCTGGTGAAGAGGAGGCCCGGACAGAAGGCTCGGGCGCGGAGGTGAGTAAATGACAGTTTTATTTTTTTTTTTTTTTACAGCGGCGAGTCAGCGCTGGAAACGGGGGGGGGGGCGGCTGGTTTCGGGCCCCCCCCTGAAGACGGAGGACGACGGGGGGGCGATCGGATGCCCCCCCAAGGAAGAGGGGACCCCAGGCTTCACAGGGATACCGGAGGTAAGTGATTTTTTTTTTCTATTTTTTAACTGTTTGGGGGAAATGCCAGGCACGTAGTTTCTACGTGCTTGGCACTTAACGGTAGGAGAAGCAACCACGTAGAAACTACGTGCTTGGCATTTAAAGGGTTAAAGCACAAGCGGGGCTGACCGGCATAGAAGCACACCCCCCTCTCACGGCCAATAAAGAAGGAGTTGGGCAAATGTAAAGTAACATTACTGTGCTGCCTGAGCTTCACCAGCACCCTCCAGCCTCCCGTCCAGATCCCATCATCATCAAGACACTTTGTCAGGTCAGACACCATATCACAATGTCTCCTCAGCCATATCACAATATCCTGCGGGGGGACGGACTCATTCCAGAACAAGATATTAACGCTCACAGTACCCGGCTTTGATACCGGGATAAGGATAAACTGGTCCCATCCCTCAGAGCCCCTAAACTTTGTCACACTTGCCCAGAACCTGTCCAAGCTGGCCATGAGCTTGAAGCTTATATCGTAGTCCTGCCTCTCCGGGAGGTTTATGACGGCCAATATATCTGCAGGTGTGAACCCCATCTGGTTACACAGAAACTCCCGGATCACATGTCTCCTGTCTGGCAGATCTTCCTTTGCCCCCTTATTCTTAAATCTTACCACGTTCCTCCTCTTAAATGCCTGACCGATGTAATGTAAGCCGGGGCTAAAAGATGGGGCACCGCGACTCCAGGCATTCTGAGGAGGCGCGTGGCCAGATGCATTGCCAGTATTGTCACTGCGGGGTCTGGATTGAGGGAGACCCGCTACCTGTGGCTTAACACCTATGGGAGGAAAAACATTATTAGTACATGCAGACGATTCAGTTCCATTACTATCGGGGACCGCAGGCTGTTCATTGTCCAAAACAGATTGTAATGCATTGCGACTTGCTTTCTTGTTTTCTCGATTGGGGACAGTTCAGAGGTGTCACTATGTCCTGGCTGTGACCTCGGGCTTGCAATTTGGGGAGTCTCCTCAACTTCCATAGTGTCACTGGCTGCATCACATCCATTCTCAGGCTGGGGGAGGGCGCCTTGTGAAACACAGAGTTCATTGCTATTCAGGGATTGCTCACTGCTGCCCCCTGGGGGTGGTTGGCTTACTTGGCTGGCATCATGAAAAGGGGCAGAATCTTGCAGCACTGGGGTCCTGTACAGCAGCTCCTGTGAGGATGTCTCCTGCTTTGATGGTGAGGGGGGAGCTGAGCTGGGTTCAGGTATCTGTCTGTGTTTTAGGAGCTTCTGAGACTCCTCAAACCGATCCAGGTTCTTGTATCTCTCTGCCATGGGCCCCATTTGTTTCTCAAGTGTCTCAATGTCTCTAGTATTTGTAGCAAGCTGTGTGCGGCAAGTCTCTATCAGCTCATCATAGAAGGCTGCGGTCCGGGGATTCGCAATCTTTAGTTTATTCATTCCCTCTATGTGTCTTTGCAGCTCTGTCCTGGTTTCTCTTAAGTTGTTCATGTTGTTGACTAAATCTGGAATCTTGTCTGCAAGCTGCAGCTCTGGTGCACGCTCTATCTCTTTAAGACTTGCCTTGCGCCTTGGCTTTTCTGCTGGGTCTTTGAATGTCTCTGCTGCTCCAGTCCTGGGAGACTTGTGGCCATTTGCCCCCATCTCAGCATTTGCCTTGTCTGATAACTTCTCAGATTTATGTCGTGGCAGGTTTATCAGATTTCCCCCCAGTTATGGGGTCACCGGTGGCCGGCTGGGTCTTGGATCGCAGGGCTCGGGACTCTCGGCTCTCACACACATTCTGCTGCAGGTTTTCCTGCATTGTCAGTCTTTCCAAAGATGTCCTCCTCAGCTTGTGCTGCTTCCCACTGCCGGCAGGTTGTTGGATCTCCTTGCCTGGATCAGCGCAGTCACTTTGCTGGGGCTGCCGCCCTCCCTCCATTACATGCTGCACACAGACACTGCTACACGGCCCATCATTATTATCCATCACTTCCATTCCAGCTTCACTTACTTTACTGTAACTTTCTTCCATAAAGACTCTTCCACCTTCATTGTAATCCACCGCGGTCAGCCGGTCAGCAGCATATTCAGTAGCCAGAGGGTCTCTAACATGGACTCCAGATTCAGACCCAGAAGCCTGGAGCTCACCTGGGGAGCGACCCCACCCAAGGCAGCCAGGCCCTGGGCTAGAGCCAGACATTCAGAGCACCTGCAGAGAGCTCACTCACACACCTCCTCCCACCTTAACGATCTATTAGGGTATAAGGGAGGATACAGAAGGAGAAGGGCTTACAATCTATTAGGGTATAAGGGAGGATACAGAGTTGGAAGAGATTACAATCTATTAGGGCATACAGTAGGATACAGAAGGAGCTTACAATCTATTAGGGTATAAGGGAGGATACAGAAGGAGAATAACTTACATTCTATTAGGGTATAAGGAAGGATACTGAAGGAGAAGAGCTTACACTTTATTAGGGTATAAGGGAGGATACAGAAGGAGAAGAGCTTACACTCTATTAGGGTATAAGGGAGGATACAGAAGGAGAAGAGCTTACACTCTATTAGGGTATAAGGGAGGATACAGAAGGAGAAGAGCTTACACTCTATTAGGGTATAAGGGAGGATACAGAAAAAGAAGATCTTACAATCTATTAGGATATAAGGGAGGATACAGAAGGAGAAGAGCTTACAATCTATTAGGGTATAAGGGAGGATACAGAAGGAGAAGAGCTTACACTCTATTAGGGTATAAGGGAGGATACAGAAGGAGAAGAGCTTACAATCTATTAGGCTATAAGGGAGGATACAGAGTTGGAAGAGATTACAATCTATTGGGGTATAAGGGAGGATACAGATGGAGAAGAGCTTACAATCTATTAGGGTATAAGGGAGGATACAGAAGGAGAAGAGCTTACAATCTATTAGGATATAAGGGAGGATACAGAGTTGGAAGAGATTACAATCTATTGGGGTATAAGGGAGGATACAGATGGAGAAGAGCTTACAATCTATTAGGGTATAAGGGAAGATACAGAAGGAAAAGAGCTTACAATCTATTAGGGTATAAGGGAGGATACAGATGGAGAAGAGCTTACAATCTATTAAAGTATAAAGGAGGATACAGAAGGAGTGGAGCTTACAATCTATTAGGGTATAAGGGAGGATACAGAAGGAGAGGAGCTTACAATCTATTAGGGTATAAGGGAGGATACAGAAGGGGACAGCTTACAATCTTTTAAGGTATAAGAGATGGTGGATGGTAATAGAGCTTATACTGTATTAGGGTATAGGTGAGGATATATAAAGTAGAGAAGCTTACAATCTATTACAGAGATAATATTTCAATTTTTTTTAGATATAACAAACGATAAAGGAATTACCCATCCTACCTGTCCAAGGGGCGGAGCCATGCAAATCATCCCTTTATGTCCCTGTAGCATTCTAAGTTTCCAGGACTGCTAAAAGTTCCACTGCTGAGATGTGGTCTAAGTCCAGCCCTTCTCCGCTGGTCCAGAGTCCTCCTTTAACTTTGCATGTATGTGTGTAAATCTATAGGGGAAGTGGCAAATGAGTGTTCTGTTTCGGCGAAATGAGAAGTAAATGAGGTGTATATTCACAAACGGCGAGGCGGCTTAATTCTGGTGCATGTAAAGCATTCCCCCTAATGAGCGTTTAATGGGCTCTGGCTGAAGCCGCAGCTCTGTGCATGGCAACACTGCCGCTCTGTTACTCCACAAAAGATGCTTTATTCCCGCTATGAATAATTGCGCAGCAAGCCGCCTACAATTACGGACGCGTGTTTTGACTGCGTCGAGTAATTGATGGAGTCATTTATGCTTTACATTTTTATTTTCATTATTTGTCAGTTTTGTCAACAGGTAAGAGTGTATTTCCTGGCAGGAGAGGCTAAAAATTTGCTCGACAAGAGGGCTTGCTCTGCCGAGAGCGGGTTGGGGGACCTCAGACATGCCTTTGAACACAAACATTCCCTCTATAGTGGCACAACACAGACAAACTACTTCTTGGTAAAGGTCATTATTAGACCTAATCCTCCATACTGTCAGAGGGGAAGCCTGTAATAGTAATAGTGCTGTGAGCCGTGTACGGGTGTGGGCTCCCCGGGATGCAGCGAAGCTACGGGCGGGAAAAGCGACACTGACACCAGTGTTTGTAAATCAAACTTTTTCTACAAAACAGTATCAAACCCACTTCAAAAAAACAAATGGGATGAACAATAAAAACTTGATGACACACACTCAGCTTGGGCTGAGAACCCCTGTGCTACACAGCCTGATGACCCTGATTGGATGTTGCAGCAAGCACTGGTAATTTCACCTACTAGTGGGCGCACTAGAAAGTCCCACCATACCTATTTATACCCTATGGCTGGAACGGATGTTTGTGTGGGTGCGCACTGAGGGTCATTGGCGGTGCAGTACAGCTGCTTACAATCCTATAACCATAAAATATAGAAAACAACTCTCCCTCCCCAGCACTAGCCCAGAACCCAAAAGAACAATGTTGCTCCCGGAAGAGTGAGTGATCCACTGACCGAGGATGGAGATGTGGCGCAGTTGTCAGCTCTCACAGGTAAACTTTTCCGTTAGTTCAGAAATCCAGGCAGCAAACAGGGAAAAGGAAAAACTCTGTGGGCCTATGTAACTCCTATTTAACTAATAGGCCTAGTCTCAGTCTGTACAGTTAAGCATGCATGCTGTGTGATTACTGAGCAATGGTATCTTCAGGCCAGGCCGCAGCAAGTCTCTCTCACATCCACAAAGAATAGCAGGCTGGCTCCACAGCTCTCTGTAGCTGAACTCGAGGAATCCTCTGCTACAGGGAAAGATCCGGATTCAATCCTGCTATACCACGTCTCCGCACGACACGCAGAACTAACCACACAGACTTCTGCTCTCTTTCAAGATGGAGGAGGTCGCTTCACTTCCTTCTTCTTGTTTCACACACACCAGCAGAGTCATTTCCTCCCTCTGATTGTAACCCAGCGTGGGGGAAACAGTGGTCCCTTGTGGCAAAACAGCAGCACAACAGTCTCCAGATAATGACATTGGCTTTACTCTCTTACAGTGCAATAGTGACCATTGTGTGCCAATACACACATGGAATTCTTTGTCCGCATTTACCCATCCGTGCACATGTGAACAACACAACTCACTCAATACACAAAACTGTGGAAACTAGAGTTTAATGTCTCTAAATGTAAAATCATGCACTTGGGTAGAAGGAATCCCTGCTCTGAGTACCGTGTGGGCAGCACTGTGTTAGCCAGGACCTCGGAGGAGAGAGATTTAGGGATACTGATTACTGATAGCTGCAAGATGAGTGGACAGTGTAGCCAGGCAGTGGGAAAAGCAAGCAGGATGCTCGGCTGCATAGCTCGAGGCATCACCAGTAGGAAGAGGGGGGTTGTGATGCCCCTGTATAGAGCCCTCGTAAGGCCACAGCTAGAATACTGTGTGCAGTTCTGGAGACCTTACCTGCAAAAAGACATTATTCAAATAGAACGGGTCCAAAGGCGGGCAACGAAAATGGTGGAAGGACTTAAACTTAAAACTTATCAGGAGAGACTTAAAGAACTTAATTTGTACAGTCTGGAGGAAAGAAGGGAGAGGGGGGACATGATTGAGACCTTTAAATATGTGAAAGGATTGAATAAGGTTCAGGAGGGAAGTGTTAGGGCAGACTAGATGGACCGTATGGTCTCCTTCTGCCGTCAACCTTCTATGTTTCTATGTTTCTACACCAGTGAATAAACACCATGTGAGTGACTATACACAACTGATTACAAACTAAGAGCCAATGAAGTTCACACGTGCCCGGAGCGGTGGGCTGGCCCAAGGAGCAGTTGGGGGTTAGATACCTTGCTCAAGGGCACTTGACATCCAGGATCTTAATTTCAGTTTCTTCCCTTGCAAACTGGGAGAGGCCAACCATAGGTTCTCCCTGCAGTTTCCAGAACTTTTCTCAAGGTTCACCTGAGACCCCAAGGCCTCTGAGTAACATAAGATGGCCCAGGACAACCTCTGCACCTCACCTGGGTCAGACACCACCACTGTCACTGTATGGATAATCTGCATAGGCCAGTACAGTAAATGGTGCAGCACAGGGTGCTGGCACTCCCTGAACATCACACTTCTGCAGAGTTCTTAGAAAAGGGTCAATGGCAAAAACATAGAACAGGGGACTCAAGGGACAGCCTTGCCTCACCCCTGCTTCAACCTTAAAACTGCCCCCCACCAAGCATTTATTAGAGGGAAACTCTCCCCATCCCTGTACACGGTTCCAACCAACAAATACCTCTGGGATGCCATACTTAAGCAGGACCTCCAAGAGATACTTGTAATCAACTCTTTTGAATGCTTTCGTCTGGTCAAGGCTGACAATATACTTACTATATCTAAAGGCCTTGCACCTCTTAAAAACCTCCCTTAGCCTCAGAGATGCTCTGGCCTTTAACTATTCCATACTGGCAGCTTGGAACGCACACATGAAATTCTTTCTCCAAATTTACCCAGTGGTGGGCTGGCCCAAG
This sequence comes from Gastrophryne carolinensis, assembly GCA_027917425.1. Lineage (NCBI taxonomy): Eukaryota > Metazoa > Chordata > Amphibia > Anura > Microhylidae > Gastrophryne > Gastrophryne carolinensis. The sequence continues at coordinate 20,963,252 of CM051239.1, read as the reverse complement.
GAGCATTTGGGGGTTAGGTGCCTTGCTCAAGGGCACTTCGGTCATGTCCCATGGTTGGGAATCGAACCTGACCTGCAGCCACCTTCCAGTCACAAGGCTGTTCCCCTACCTCTGGGCCATAACTGGCTTGGGCTTCCCCCACCTCCACTGACAGGCGATGACAGCTCCATCCAATAGGGAGTGATGGCATCCTCCTTACTGCCTAACAAATTATAACTTTTTTTATTGAATAAATGCAATCAATCATACAATTGAAATAATAACTAAAGAAAAGGAAACAGCCCTGACAAATCAGCATTACAAGAAAAAGCCTATATACAATGTTATATACAGCCTATATCACTATAATATACACAATTCCGCAGGAAAACTAAGCGACCCCGTCACTCAAAAATCACCATTGTTACCAAAAATCTATGGATCATAAGAGACAGAAAGCGGATCATTAACCTGATTAGATATACAGGGTCCAAACAAAAATCCTCTCTGTTCTTAAACTGGACCTTCACTCTACATAAATAGTCTATCGTATATGCCCCCCCCCCTGTACATACAGATTGTTCACATTAAATAGCATCCTACCTGCATCTACTTTAAACATCCAAGACGGCAGCACAGGCAGCCTGCAAACAGGAAGTGTCTTCTGACTGTGTCGCTCTGCATTCTGGGATTGCTGACCTTTTCCTGACCCCAGCTCTGCTCCGTCTGTGCAAAGCACAGCTGTAACCCTGCCCCCCTGCACTTTTGCCCCCTCTCCTCTTCTCAGCATGTGATGCCTCTTAGGCAAGATAGCGGCGTCTGTATCTTAGAGTCCTAAAAGGAGTTGCAGCCCAGTGGGGGAAAGAATAAGTGACTAAAAACGTAAATTATATTAATTTTAGATGCTGGGGACTCTGACTACCACTAGAGTGCTCTACAACGGTCACCTAGGTAGTCCCCTGCATAGTCAGTGAATCAAAGGTCAGGAACAGGTGCAACATATTCAATTCCAATCTAGGGTCAGCAACAGGAAGAGAGCCGAGAGTCAGGGAATTTAAAGCCAGGAACAGGAACGAAATTTTGGGCTAGTAAAATGTCCTCAAAAAAATAAAACCTGCAAGTACAGGTGCCTTGATTTATTCCTATAGATATACCATGACTTCGAAGAATGAAAACTTTGACATACTTATGCATATCTGCCCATCCTACAAACAAGCTTACACACTTCAGGCTGTTTTTGGAACAGTTCCATTTATCCTCCATAACACTGACTCAACGTTTGCCTTCATTGTGACCCTGGGGCTTCTTTTCCTCATGATAGAAGTAGCTACAGTACATACATCTGGAATTTTGTTTACATTGTTTTTTGGCTGTGATGATGGTGAAAATGGCCATCCCTGGAAAATGTGGATTACTTTTTTTCCACAATGGTCCGGCTTGTACAAGTCTCTGGAATTAATAGTCTTTTTAACCTGCATTTTCAACATTCGATATCCTTAACTCCTCTGTTAGGTCAGGGGAAAATGTGGAAAGTTCCGTCCCTGAACCACAATTGGGGCCGGAGCTGTCTGCTACTTGGATCAGTCGCTCTTTCCTAAATTATTGTAGTCTAGAGCGAGGCTTGGCAACTGTAGTTACCCAGCTGCAGAGGAACCGATAATCCCAGCATGTCTTTGTGAGTGGGTGGATGGGAGTTACTTGACCCGGATAAGTCTCAGGAACAGGTTATTGTACAGTAGTAATGTTTTTTGTGTGTGGTGGAAAGAAGCCCACTTCCAGGAGAAGCTTTGGACTGGGCAGTCACCCAAAGAGAACCTAAAGGGACAGTCCAGGTAATGGTAATAATACCGTAGCAGGGATCTCATCTGAAACCTGTCCCATGTGCCTCTTCTGCAGTGCACTGTAGATACTGTAGCAGGGCTCCAAATCTTGCCTCTCCTTTCCACTCCTCAATGACCATGCTCCAAAAGTGGTCTCACATCCCCCATCCCTCAGTGTATCCAGAGTGAGCAAGCCCGGCAAGGTGAGAGAACTGTGGTGAGTTCGGAGCTGGGTGACCCACCCATACTGACCTAGGTACCATCTATACTGTCCAGGCACTCCGGCCCATTTAGACCATTATGTGACCCATCCAAACCACCCTGTTCAAAGCTCTCCTTAATTATCATTCATCATACACCACTATGTGACCCAACTAAACCTTTCCATTTTACAACCCAAGGACAACCTTATTTATCCATCAGGCTACCCAAACCACGCTGAGCTCACATTTGCTGTCCAAATTATTTTTAATAATTGTGAGAAACCCCATTATCGCTATACTGAAATAGCTTTTGATCCTATGGAGCATCAGTGATACCTCTATTTGCAGCCAATGAGGTGGCAAAATTTTACATGAATTAAAGGAGGCGTATTGCGAAATTGTGTATTAAAAAGCTATATAAACACATCGGCTATTGACAGGAGGAGTCAAATATACACTCAAAGTTAATAAAACTCCAGCCAAGCTTGTGGTTTCCTCTTCCAGGGTGCCAGGTTTGAGTGTATCAGGGGAGACAGAACCTGCCCCCCTTATTTCATCTTCCTTCAAGAAAAAAGCCCGGCCGGGTAGGTCTTGATGCCCCCAAGTGCCCTTGCTATCCAGCATATTTATATAGATTTTTTTCATTGGCCTATTTTTCCCTTGATAGTCCTCCTTTAATAAGAGCAAGGACTAATTTACCCTTTTTGGGCAGTCACTAAAATATAAAGAGCAGTATCAATGCTTTCCTAGTGTTGGGCATCAGCGGTTTCTAGAATTAGGAAGAATTAGTAGGTAAATACTGTCAGGAGGGAGAAACATAGAAATTTCCTCAAATTATGACAAAGTAAGGAATCACTGGGAGCCAAGTCTGGACTGTTGGGTGGATTGTTAAGCTCCATGAAGCCACCTACCCTGATAGCAGCTGGTGATTTGCGAAACTTGCGATCTGGCACAACACACTAGCTAACAACTTCCATGATGTTTCTTTATGACTGCTTCATGTAATGTCTTCGTTGTTAAAGCATAGGTGCCTCCCATAATTGTCATCTTGGTTGACATGAATAAGAAAACACCTTCTGTAATCCCCCCCCCCAAAAAAAATGTTGCCATGATCTTTCCAGCTGACTGCTGCACCAAAAAATTCTTTGGAGTTGGTGGTCCTTTGTGTTTCCTTTGCATGGACGCTTATTTGGTCTTAGGTTCACAGTGTTGGATCCATGTTTTATCACCCATAACAATGTTAGAATAGAAGTACTCCTGGCTTTTCTCTAAGCTTGTATAAATTCTGACTTAATTGATGGCGACATTTTTTTGCTCAGATGCCAACATTTGTGGCACCCACTGGCAACTAACCATTGACATCATCAAAACATTTTTGATACTGATTTATGAAAACATAAATGATATTGGAAACCGACTACTAAAATGGCAACTAAAATGCCTAATTTAATTCCTAATTCAATAAATTAGACTTTTTAAAAGTTCGATTTAGGCGATTCGCCAAATTTTCCCAAGAAAATTTTGTGTTTAACGAACTCGCTCCTAAACCAATAAAATAATAAGCTTACCTCAGTCCCAGTTTCAGTGCCGGATGACGTCCTCATCCTCTGTCCGGCTGTTGTATCTTCAGCGGGACAGAGGACACACATCCTCTGCCCTGCACTGGGCTCCCAGCATCTAGCTCCCCGCCGCAGGGAGTTAGCTTACTCTGTTAAAATGAAAGGTCCCCTAACCTGCAGCAAGGAACAGGATGTCAGAAGTCGGGCACAGAGCAGCTCTGGTAAATAGGTGGGGGGGATAAAATATTTTTTCATTGTGTGTGTTTTCTTTTTACATTTAACTGTCTGTGAACTGGTAAGGGGTCCTTGAGACCCCTATACCAGTTCACAGGGCAGGAGGGGCTGGCAACCTAACCCCCCGCTCCATTTCCCGCATCCCCAAAGCCCATGAGGGCTATGGGGGCTGGAAACCTTTAGGGCCTGGGGGCCGGCCTTCGGCACCCTTTAACTTAGTTTAACCCTTTATCTTTAATGGTGTGGGGTCCCCCCAACCATCCAAGTAAAACTGGGCATTCTGCGGAGAGCGGCCCGGACCGCAACCAGGGGACAACAAGGTGAGTTTTTAATTTTTAATTTTAGGATTTCAGGGAAAAAATCAGTCGGCATGAATCACAAAAAACTCCCTGAAATTTGGACTAAACTCCGGTACTAATAGTTTGGTTTGCTCATCTCTATTCATGAGCTATAACACTGTCCAGTGTCCAGTGATCTTCCAAAATCTTGGCATCAACAAATGGCACATTTCCTCTGAACATGCATCAATAATCTCCCTGAATTTGAGTCAGCTTCAGTTGATTCCCTACATCATTTACACTACTTGAACCACATACATCAATCATCCTTCCATGGATTTCTTTAGTAAGAGATGGGCAGCATCTGGACCTCTGGGTTTTGATCTAATTTAAAGTGGAACAAAACCCACGCCGATCGATTCCCTCCCCCGAGGCATCCAAAATTGGGATGCCCCACTTTGTCTCGAAACCCACACCCCAATAGCCCTGAAATCTATAGGATTCAAGGGACACTGAATTCCCTTTCCCAGCTGTGTGAAACCCCCCAGGTCGCCTGGAAACTCACCTTCTTTCCCGGTTCAACGGCGCATGCGTGAACTGCGGCCGCATCCCCACTATCCCTTTAGCAGGGTGCGTGCGCGCACCAGGCACACCGTTAGAGGGTAGCGGGGGATGCGTCCGCCAGCGTGCTCGAATCTACTCACCTTAGATGAGCTGTTAAACAAAGGGGGGGGGGCTGGCGTGCTGATTGGATGAGAGGGCTGCGCATGCTCCATAAGACCAGGGACGAGAGAGTGGAATCGGGCGACCTGGTGTTTTCACACAGCGGCGCATCCCTGATCAGGGTGCCCTGGAGGCAAGGACTAAAACCCAGGATAGTCAAAATCCTGGGTTTTGGTCCACTTTAAAGTGTAGTAATATGTGATTGTATTACTCCTGAGAGTTGTAACTCCAGAGAAATAAGGAATTCCATAAGTGGAACACCCCCTCATTGAGGGATGGATGAAGCCAAGCCCCCTCATGGAGGGATGGATAGGAGATAGGTTGTAACAGTTAAAACAATATAAAAAATATATAAAGTGGACCAAAGCCCACCCCAAGGGCCCTGAAATCTATAATATTCCAGAGCCGCTAGATTCCCTCCCCCTGGGGCATCCAGATTCAGGATGCCCTGCTGTGTCAAACCCCCCAGGTCAGGAAACTCACCTTCTTTCCCGGTCCAACGGCGCATGCACCAGCTTGCTTGGACAAGAGGGCTGCGCATTCGGCATAGGACCGGGATGGGTGAATGAGATTGGGCGACCTGGGGGGTTTCAAACAGTGGGGCAACCCCGATCGGGGTGCCCCGAGAGCAAGGACCAAAACCCAGAATAGTCAAAATCTTGGGTTTTGGTCCACTTTAAATAGGCAAATGAATCATTTATTGCTGCAGATCTGCATGGTAAACCTCAAAGAGGGACCAATGAGAATATCGAGGGACAGGGGGACACGAAGGCACAGTCCCTCCTAACCAGGGACACTTGGGAGTTATATTCTAACTCCTGCCACATTACATGTCTCTGTGATCCCCTTGTTTAACCCTTCATTCTCTTCCTGCTGTGATCTCTCACATGGTGCTTGTTTCCTCTCCTCCTCTTCCTCTGTCCAGACTCCAGAAAAGCAGTTGGGGCCTCAGAAAATACACAATTTCCTCCTCCCACTCCTCTATGGCGCTCTGCATTGTGTGCTGGATATTAATGGCCCTTTTGGCTAGCAGCAAACACGTTAACTTGTGACCTCCGGCTTCTTGAGAACGCTCCCCACCCTCGTTCCTTTCTTCCCACCTCCCTGATTTGTCAGCCGGCCATCGCTGGCAAGAAAATATTTCTCAATCCTTGTCCCAGGAGCTTTCACTTCCCTTCCAATACACCTACACGCTGCTATTAGTGCGAGACCCTAACCCAGCACTCTGTCTGCTCCCCCCCCACCCATATAACTGCAACTAACTGCTGCTGAGATACTAATGTGCAGATTAAAACATTTCCAAACTCACAGGAGATATTTCCTAACAGTCAGGGCAGCCATCAGGGGCCCAAGAGCACACCTCCCAAGTGTCCCTGATTTGGAGGGACTGTCCCTCTTCCAAGTCCATATCCCCTTGTCCCTCATTGTTCTCATTTGTCCCTCTTTGAGGTGTAACATGCAAATCTGCAGCAATAAATAATTTATTTGCCTATTCCAAGTGTTTATATTGTTGTAACTGTTACATCCTCCTCCTATCCATCAATCAACGAGGGGGCGTGGCTTAATTTAATAAAGTTAGAAGGTATGTCCAAGAGAGACCCCTATCCAGACAGCACTGCTGGCTGCCACACTGTTTCTGATGATGAATGAGTGTCTTCCCCCATATAAGCAATAGTATACCTTGGGTTTTGGTCTTTTCCCCTGGGCACCCCCGATCGGGAATGCCCCGCTGTGTGAAACCCCCCCCCCAGGTCACCCAATTATTACTATTGTTTATTTATATAGCACCATCATCTTCTGTAGCGCTGTACAAAGTACACTAACCCCCCTTTCCCTGGTCCTACGGTGCATGCTGGCATATCATGCAATCAGCACGCTCGGATCCGCTCACACCCCTTCGTTTAAGGGAGCGTGCCCACTGGCTGCATCCTCCGCTACCCTCTAACAGGGAGTGTGTCCACGCTGGCCATTCACAAATGCCTGGCTTGGGTGCATGCCCTACTAAACAGGAGAGCTGGGGGGGCGCTCCAATTTAAGATACTTAGTTAAAGCTGACATAACGTACACCCTGCCAGAAAGGACCCAATCCAAGGCAACCTGGTCCACCCGCTCTCACCACTGCTAAGCTGAGCAATCTACCATTTGGACCCCTGTAAGACACACGCCAGGCAAACAGCCATGTAGGAGGCGCAAGGGAGGAATCTTTGGGCCTTGGGCCAGTTCCAGCTTCTTTCGTTCCAGTCTTTTTTTAAAACACTTTTAGACTTTCATGATGCATCGTCTCGAGCCCCTTCATCCAGGAGCTCGTCTAATGCGAGCGGATCTGAGCACGCTGGCGGCCACATCCTCCCTACCGTCTAACAGGACGCGTGCCTGCGACAGCCATCCACAAATGCCTGGGATGGGTACGCACCCAGCTAAAGGGATAGGGGAGGGGTGCGGCCGCTGCTTGCACATGCACCATTGGGAGTTTTTGGGCGACCTGGGGGGTTTCACACAGCTCTGAGTATGCCTGCCCTGGAGTATCACAGACTCCAGGGTGGGTTTTGGTCCTCTTTAATCCTCTGTAGGTTATTGCTGCTAGCCCAACACTTACTAAAATACCAGATCCAGTTCCGCGTGTCCATTCAACAGCTGATGGACCATCCCATGCTATCATCACAGGAACTACAGGAACTGTCATAGTGCCTGTGACAAAGGACACAGGGCGGTCCATCGGGCATTGAATGAACACGGGTGGCTGGACAACGGTGGTGGCGACTGTGCAGGACTGCAATTGGGTGATCTGGTAAGTGTTTCAGCGCCGGACTATCAGCGATTGCCTGCGGGGGATTAAAGGTGAGTATGGGGGGTTGAATGACTGTAACGCCTTAGCCCAGTGCTACCATATAGCTTATCTATGAACTAGGATATCTAACCCTAGTACATGTCTCTCGCCCAGTCTATGCCTGAGCTAAGATATGGTATCTAAAACCTGACTGTAGTAACTATTTAATCAACCCACCACAGATTTCCTAATAGGGGTCTGTAAATAGTTGCACACTGCATGCCCACATTGGTAGATGTTTAGCTGCTGTGCACAGCTGTTTCTTGGACCTGGATATAAAATGTTTGGCTAAAGCAGTCTGGATGGGACAGACTGAATAGATTCTAGCAACTCTGGCCACGGTCGGACTGGCCATAGGTAGGAATAGGTGAGCCGCACTGCTTTCGGGCTGCCTGGGCTGCTACCTTTACTAACACTCCCATCCAATCCCAGCCGCCCATCCCCTTCCCCACTATATCCCCTCACCCAAGCAACCCCAGCCCATGTCCTCACGCTAATGATATAGCTTCAGTCTTGGAGCCAAGCAACCCCAGCCCATGTCCTCACCCTAATAATATAGCCTCAGTCTTGGAGCCAAGCAACCCCAGCCCATGTCCTCACCCTAATGATATAGCCTCAGTCTTGGAGCCAAGCAACCCCCAGACCATGTCCTCACCCTAATGATATAGCCTCAGTCTTGGAGCCAAGCAACCCCAGCCCATGTCCTCCCCCTAATGATATAGCCTCTGTCTTGGAGCCAAGCAACCCCCAGCCCATGTCCTCCCCCTAATGATATAGCCTCAGTCTTGGAGCCAAGCAACCCCAGCCCATGTCCTCCCCCTAATGATATAGCCTCTGTCTTGAAGCCAAGCAACCCCCAGCCCATGTCCTCACCCTAATGATATAGCCTCAGTCTTGGAGCCAAGCAACCCCCAGCCCATGTCCTCACCCTAATGATATAGCCTCAGTCTTGGAGCCAAGCAACCCTCAGCCCATGTCCTCCCCCTAATGATATAGCCTCAGTCTTGAAGCCAAGCAACCCCCAGCCCATGTCCTCACCCTAATAATATAGCCTCAGTCTTGGAGCCAAGCAACCCCAGCCCATGTCCTCCCCCTACTGATATAGCCTCAGCCTTGGAGCCAAGCAACCCTCAGCCCATGTCCTCCCCCTAATGATAGAGCCTTAGTGTTGGAGCCAAGCAACCCCAGCCCATGTCCTCACCCTAATGATATAGCCTCAGTCTTGGAGCCAAGCAACCCCCAGCCCATGTCCTCCCCTAATGATAGAGCCTCAGTCTTGGAGCCAAGCAACCCCCAGCCCATGTCCTCCCCCTAATGATATAGCCTCAGCCTTGGAGCCAAGCAACCACCAGCCCATGTCCTGTCCCTAATGATATAGCCGCAGTCTTGAAGCCAAGCAACCCCCAGCCCATTTCCTCACCCTAATGATATAGCCTCAGCCTTTGAGCCAAGCAACCCCCAGCCCATGTCATCCCCCTAATGATATAGCCTCAGCCTTGGAGCCAAGCAACCCCAGACCATGTCCTCACCCCACTGATATAGCCTCAGCCTTGGAGCCAAGCAACCCTCAGCCCATGTCATCCCCCTAATGACATAGCCTCAGCCTTGGAGCCAAGCAACCCCCAGCCCATGTCCTCACCCTTATGATATAGCTTCAGTCTTGGAGCCAACTGGTTGGCTGGCCAGCAAGCAGCAGAGATACCATGGGCAGGCCGGGTGTCAGTAAAATCCAGGGCTGGTTTTTGGCCCCAGTCCGCCACTGACCCTGGCTGTGGCAGTCCTTATGTTTTTGGACACGTATAAATAAGTGCGGTGTGTGTTACAGTTTTATATGTCTCTTTCTGGCCTAAGCTACGTTTTCATATGAAAGTATTCCACGCGTACTAAACTAGATTCCTCGGTCCGGTCTACTAGTTTCATTCCTTGGCCACTGCCGTCCTTCCTGTTGTGGGAAATTAGCGAGGGGGAAATGTGAATTCTCTTTTCTCTTAGGAGGATCTCAGAGTGTAAAAGAACTTACTAGAATTCTGAAGAAGAGAAAATATACTGGCGAGGCTCCGGGGACCAATGATTTTCTCTTTCTTCCTTGGAAAATCACTGAACCGAGGTTGCAGAACGCCAACGAAAGAAAGTTTTATAACCGGTCTTTTCTTTGCTGAGCTGTAAAAACGTTTGAGTCCCTCCTGCTGCAACTGCGCTCGGCGTCCCTGGAATCTGCACATTGCCTCCCTGCAAACGCAAGCCCTTCATTGTCTTTAATAAGGAATGATAATAGAATCTACAGCCGCAGGGTGACCGTGTGACCCCTGATGGCCCCCTAGAGATGGACATTTGCAGGGTGTTAAAGCAGACCTCCATTAAAATTAGAAGTCTGCTCCTCTCCCCTGGGGCATTCTGATTTGGGATTCACGCACACATTTAAAGCGGACCTTCAGCATGATTTGATGAAAAGCCCAAAGCCTTAAAAAACTATTCCCCAGCATCTAAATTTAATATATTTTAAGTTTTTAGTCACTTACTTATTATTCTTTCCCTCACCGGGCTGCAACTCTGTTCAGGACTCTAGGATATGGGTGCCGCCATCTTGACTTGACTTAGAAGCATCACAAAGTACAGGGGGCGGGGTTATAGCTGTGCTTTGGACAGACAGAGCAGAGCTGGGGTCAGGGAAAGGACAGCAATCCCAGAATGCAGAGCGACACAGTCAGAAGACACTTCCTGTTTGCAGGCAGCCTGACACTCCATTACCCGCTATCTTGGATGTTTAAAGGCTCATCATGCAGTAGATGCAGGTAGGATGATTTTTTATGTGAGCAATCTGTATGTACAGGGTGGCAGAAACATATAAGATAGGCTCTTATTCAGGGTGAAGGTCCGCTTTAAAGTGGACCAAAACTAGGGATTTTTACTATCCTGGGATTTGGTCCGTGCCCCGCTATGTGAAACCCCCCAGGTCGCCCGAACAAACTCACCAATTCCCGGTCCTACGACACATGTGCTGCCGCTCCTCCAATCAGCGCGCTCAGATCCGCTTGAGCCCCTTCGTCCAGGAGCTCATCTAATTCAAGCGGACCTGAATGTACTGGTGGCCACTTCCTCCATCCCCTCTTAAAGGGAGCGTGCCCCCGCCGGCCATTCACAAATGTTTGGTCAGACCCCCTGCTAAAGGGATAACAGGAATCAGGGGGATTATAACAATTAATGGTGGGCTTCTTATCAGCCCACCATTAATTGTTATAATCCCCCTGATTCTTATTTCGCAGTATACGATTTTACGACTTAGCTATTTTTCATGTGTGTCAGTATAAAAACAATTCTCACTCCTATGTAGTTTCTGTATAAATGTGTGTCTAAGGCCCTTATTTATGAAGGAATAGCGACAGGTAGCGACTGGTGAGCGATATGTAATGACGGGCCCGCCACGAGAATGCAGGCTCCCCACCACAATCACACATTTATCAAGCCGATCCTGCTTAGCGACTGAGATAGCGCCAGATAGCGACTCATTCATCATTATTCCAGCCTCAGCCCACAGCGCCAGCGTCCGACCTTGAACAGCGACAGGTATGACCTCTCGCTACCTGGCGCTCTCCAATGCATTTCAATGGAACAATCTTTAAATCTTAATAATTAATTGTTATTAATGTTTTTTTTTTTTTTTTTATTTTAAATGTGAAAAATTCTGTGACCACTTCTGCCATGTTAGATATTTTGTTTAAGGTAAAAAAAAAAAAAAAAAAAAAATTGTGCAGAATTGATATTACATGTCTGATATTAATGTATTCATATTACAAAATTATTTAAAAAACGTGTTTTTTTTGGTTTCCAAAAATATGGTTGGGGGTTAAAAAACTACTTTTAACCCATCGCCGCCAGCGCTCTGGGGTTTAAGCATGCATTTCACAGAGCGAGAATTTTTTGAGCGTGATTTGTTAATGAATATGGTGGGAGCCGGTCGCTATGGCCAGTCGCTGTCATGCACTCCCATACAGCGCGGAACCTGTCACCCAATATTCAACATTACTGCACACCGACTGAGTCGCTGTCAACAACCGAACAACGGCCAAGCACAGCGACTACTAGCGGGCGCTGTGAAAATACTGCTACAGTCGCTCAACTGTCGCTACCTGCCACTATTAATGAATCGGCCTCCCCGTTACAGACCTGTATTATGCCTGAAGAAGAAGCTTGAACAGCTTCGAAAGCTTGCATTTTCAATCTTATTGAGTTAGCCAATAAATGGTATTACCTAAACCTTGGATTTCCTGCTTACATCGATGGCTAACACGGTACAGCAACTTACTGACACTAGTATGGGTCAGTGAAAGTCTCTTTATCTTGTGGAATAATGTGTTATTAGTATAGACCAATGCCAGAGGCTGTGATGTAAAGCTACGGAAGTGCCAAGGCTTGGCGACAGTTATAGACCATACGGCACATTGGCATCCCTCATGTCCTATCAGCAGGTACATCATTGTATGTGCCCAGGCGTTGCCTTGTGTTGGGATGGGCCCACCGCGCCTATGATAAACCTCCCATTACGTGTGCGTTTCCTGTAGCCAGAGCGCCCGCTTATCCAGCAAGCTTTATATGAGCTGATACAATTGGCAGCCCCCAGGTGGAAGCTGTCGCAGGACCCGCGTGGTGCCTCCGCTTATTGTTATTTCCAAGAATGGGGAATTATCGCTTGGAGCTGACGACAATGAGTTTTTACAGTCCTCGCTGTGCAGCGGGATGGCCAGAATGGAGTGTTTCAGAAATAATAACTTTTTTTTTTTTAGTTGCTAGAAGTGTTTGTAAGAGAAGCGGGGCAATTATTTTCCTACTAGGCTGCTCAGCAATATAAATAATGATCGGGTTGTTTCCAAGTCAGGTCTTGCGCTCAGAATGTAAGAGAAAGTGCGTTCAAAAAGAACCTACCATTTTGTAGTTGCCTTTATGTGCGGTGGAGGCCCCTGGGCAAAAAATCTAGTGGAGGCCCCAGATAGAGTGTTTTTTTTCCCTTTAAAATAATAATAATGGACCAAAAAACCCTTTCGGGGATGCCCAGCTGTGTGAAACCCCCCAGGTCGCCCGATCTCACTGATCCTTCCTTGGTCCTACGGCGCATGCTCAGCATCTCGTCCAGTCAGCGCATTTGGATCCTCTCCAGCCCCTTTGTCCAGGAGTTTGTCTAATGCGAGCAGATCGGAGCGCGCTGGCGGCTGCATCCCCTGCTACCCTTTAACAGGGAGCGTGCCCACGCCGGCCATTAACAAATGCCTGGTGCGGGCACGCGCCCTGCAAAAGGGACAGCATGGCTGCAGCCGCTGCTCGCTCGTGTGCCGATAGACCGGGAAGGAAGGTGAGTTTTCGGGTGACCTGGGGGGTTTGGCACAGCAGTGCATGCTGAATCTGGATGCCCCAGGGGCGTGAGTATGCCTGCCCTGGAGCCTCATACATACCTACCAACTTTTCAGGGTGGGAAAGAGGGACATTTGTTAAATTAAGCCACGCCCCCTCATTGAGGGATGGCTAGGAGATAGAATATAACAATTAAAACAATCTAAACACTTAGGCAATAGGCAAATGACTCATTTATTGATGCAAATCTGCATGTTAAACCTCAAAGGGGGGCAAAGGAGAACAACAAAGGGCAGGGGGACACGGATTCAAAAGAGGGACAGTCCCTCCAAATCAGGGACACTTGGGAGGTATGGAATATATACTGACCCCTTCTCACCCGGGCTATGCTGCTGCTGCAGTCCATTACCCATATATTTTGCTTTACCTTTTCCTTAGCAGTTGGAAGTGCCCCCCCCCCCATGAATGAGCCCAATATGGGTCCCCTCCCGCCCCTTCGCCAAAGAGCTCGCCTAATGCGAGCGGATCCGAGAACGCTGGCAGCCGAATCCTCCGCTACCCTTTAACAGGGAGTGTGTCCATACTTCCCAAGTGTCCCTGATGTGGGTGGACTGTCCCTCTTTGGTTTCCATGTCTCCCTGTCATTTGTCGCTTTCATTTGAGGTTTAACATGCAGATCTGCATCAATAAATGATTAATTTGCCTTTTCAAAGTGTTTATATTGTTGTAACTGTTACATCCTATCTCCTATCCATTCTTCAATGAGGGGGCGTGGCTTAATTTTAAAATTGTCCAACCCTGAAAAGTTGGAAGGTATGTGTACCCGCACCAGCCATTCAGAAATGCTGCATGCCCCGGGGGAAGTGGGTAGGCCTGCCCTGGAGTCTCATAGACTCCAGGGTGGGTTTTGGTCCACTTTGACCTAAGGCCAGCTCTGCTATAGTCAGTGAATCAACATCTTAAAGTGGACCAACAGTCAAAAAGGACCTAAGCCAGACCAACTCAAGCAGTGCTCATATACACCCCTCCCCAGATCAATTTAGATTGCTGCACATAAAAATGTATTTACCCTTTTCTAACTCTTGCTGTGGTAAATTTGAAAAACAAAATGGAGGCTCATGCATTTGCAGGCAACCTGCAAACAGGAAGTGCTGCTGGGCTTCCTGTTACTGTGCACTGTCAGTTAAATCAGTTGAATCCAGGCAGCAGCATGGCTGAGATTCTGGGAGAGGAAACTCCAAAATGGCCGCTACCTTTCTTTTCCAACTGTGCCAGGCTGTTGGTCCAGTTTAACTTGATTCCAGGCTCGGACTGGCCCACAGAGGAACAGAAGAATTCCCCAGTGGGCCACATCTCAAAAAGCCCCCCCCCCCCCTACAGTTTGACATAACGAGCCCTAAAAATAAGCAGGTAATATCTGAATGTAATTCAAACAATATTAAATGATAGTACCAGCAACCACCCAAATAGTTCCAAAAAGCAGCATCTCCTCCACCACAATTAATAAATTCAGCCAAATTCCATGAATTCATATTTATTGAGTATTATCCATTAAAAAAATCACATAAAGGCACACAAATTTAAAAAACATACATCACAGACAATCCATTTTTGGGGGTATCCCTAACGGATCCATAATTAGGATCCCGGTCCTATAGCGCATGCGCGAGCGATGGCTCAATCAGCATGCTCAGAGACGCTGATCTAAGACGACGTCTAGGGCCGCACACCCCGCTTCCCTCCAACAGGGAGCGTGCCCGCGTCGGCCATTCACTGTGACGTCTTTGTTCATTTTACAGTAAAAACAGGATACAGTTGACTAAATTAAAGAGTGAAACATGACACATATTTATTGAGTATTATCCATTAAAAAATCAATCACATAAAGACACACAAATTTAAAAAACATACACAGACAATCCATTTTTAGGGGTATCCCTAACGGATCCATAATACAAGCAACAAACCCCCAAGGTTAATAAGAATATTAAGAATTAATTAAAACACAATTAATCCAACTATAAAGTGCAAGATGCAAAAATGTGCGAATTCCTGTGCCAAAATATGTAAACGTGCCTATAATATTCCCACAATAACCAGCAAAACTAATGTGGCAAGAAGAGCAAGACGCTAACTGTGCAAAACTGCAACAAGTAAATAACACATCACCTGAGTGTGGATCCCGGGATGCCCCCCCCAAAAAAAGGTAAGTGCCAAGAGATGATCCCTAATGCGTTTCATAAGCCCCAGACCCAGGAACCATCATTTAATATTGTTGGTACTTCAGGAGCAATAGTTTCCAACTGCAAGCAATATTGATCATTGGTCTTTATTCATTGACTGTGTAGTGCGTAATATATATATTTATTTGTTTTAGTAATATCTGAATGTACCCTGGGGTGGGCTCTAGAGGCCCCAGTCTGGCCCTGCATGATCCCAATCACAATATATATTTTGCCTTGCCTCCATACTTCTGGCAGCCAAGTCCCTCATCCGGAGCCTCCAGAAGAGCTTCTCCGTGTTGATGTTTTGAAATGTATTATTTACTCAGAGCGAGAAAAGCACAGCGTGCAGCCCGAGAGCATGAGAAAGCCGAACACGCACAACTCCGGGCCAATTTCCTCCCATTACCATAGGGACTGACTGTCAGTGCAAGAGAACATCTTCACTCGCCGGCTGGGGAAATAGCTGCTGGAGTTGTTGGTGTGGGAAAGCTGTAGGAAGAGAGGGAGATGAGTAATCCTATGTGGGCAACCATTAAATCATTTAACTCTTCCCTTATGCTGCTATAGCAGGAACATATGGGGGTCACCGATACCTTTCATTGGCTGACTAGATTAAAGTGGACCAAAACCCTAGGATTTTGACTATCCTGGGTTTTGCTCCTTTGGTGTGAAACCCCCCAGATCGCCGAAACCAGCTCACCTCTTCCTGGTCCTACGACGCATGTGCGCCCGTTGGTCCAACCAGCGCACTCAAATAATTTAACTCTTTCCTTATGCTGCTATAACAGGAAAATATGGGGGTCACAGATACCTTTCATTGGCTGACTAGATTAAAGCGGACCAAAACCCTAGGATTTTGACTATCCCGGGTTTTGGTCCTGTGTGAAACCCCCCCAGATCGGCCAATCTAACGCACTTCTTCCCAGTCCTACGGTGCATGTCACGCTCGGAGCTCGGAGGCCAGCAGCTCTGACAGCGCTGGCAGCCGCATCCCCCGCTTTCCTCTAACAGATCGCCCAATCTAACTCACCTCTTCCCGGTCCTACGGCGCATGCGCGAGCTATGGTTCAGTCAGCACGTTCAGAGACGCTGATCCAAGACGACATGTAGGGCCAGCAGCTCCAAGCGCGCTGGTGGCCGCATCCCCGGCTTCCCTCTAACAGATCGGCCAATCTAACTCACCTCTTCCCGGTCCTACGGTGCATGCGTGGACGCTCGTCCAATCAGCACGCTTGGAGCCAATGATCTAAGTCGGCGTCTAAGGCCAGCAGCTCCGAGAGCGCTGGCGGCCGCTTCCCCCTCTTTCCTCTAACAGATCGCCCCATCCTAACTCACCTCTTCCCGGTCCTACGGCGCATGCGTGAGCTATGGTTCAGTCAGCACGCTCAGAGACGCTGATCTAAGACGACGTCTAGGGCAAGCAGCTCCGAGCACGCTGGCGGCCGCATCCCCCGCTTCCCTCTAACAGATCGCCCAATCTAACTCACCTCTTCCCGGTCCTACGGCGCATGCGCGAGCGATGACTCAATCAGCACGCTCAGAGATGCTGATCTAAGACGACGTCTAGGGCCAGCAGCTCCGAGCGCGCTGGCGGCCGCACCCCCCGCTTCCCTCTAACAGGGAGCGTGCCCGCGTCGGCCATTCACTGTGACGTCTTTGTTAATTTTACAGTAAAAACAGGATACAGTTGACCAAATTAAAGAGCGAAACATGACACTGTACATAACATGTCAGCATTTATATTGGTATTGACGCTTTAGTTTTGAATACACTTTGAAGCCTTACAAAAGATACTATTTGGTTTAAGTTATTCTGTACTAGTTTCTCTGGGACACACAATACTCTAGTTGCGCCACTGTCAGCACCTACCCTTTTTTTGCCCCTCCTTCTCTCCTCTGACCTATTTAAAGTGGACCAAAACCCACGCCAATGGACCTCGGGCACGCTCCCTGTTAGAGGGAAGCAGGGGATGCGGCTCAGAGCGTGCTGATTGGACGAGCAGCCGCGCATGTGCTGTAGGATGGGGAAGAGGTGAGTTGCCATCAGCGACGATCTGGGGGGTTTCACACAGCTGGACACCCCCGATCGGGGTGCCCCAGGGGAAAGGAGCAACACCCAGGATTGTCAAAATCCTGAGTTTGGTCCGCTTTAAATACACGGTAACAGGTCGCATGTAAATCCCAACACATTTGCTTTGCCTACGTTGACCATAGTCATATATGGGTTGCGCTGCGTGCGTGTTGTGGGTCAAATGTCAAATGCATTTGCCAAAAAGCACAGAAAAGCAGCACTTAGATGTGAAGAAGTCCATTGCTTTCAATAAAATGTCCTTGTACTGCGGCACGCCTAGAAAAATTATAGGTAGGTGTCCGCTCATGGTGGTACCGCTGCTACAATGTTCCATTAATACCTAGAAAGGCAAGTTAAGTCAACCAAGTGTTGTATATAAACCAGCATGTATATGGTCTAATGTTTGGGGGGTCCTTCAGTTCCCCTTTTTCAAGGAAACATGAACGTGTCCCCGAAACGTTGGACCATATCTCAATGCCAGCTTAAAGGTGTGAAAGCATTCTAAGGCCCAAGAGGCCACCCAATAACAGCTGTGGCTTCTCGCAGTGGCTTCACCAGAGGCTGCCCAGTGGTGGTTCTGAATAAGCCACAGGGTGATTGCTTCACGGGGTCTCCTGGGACTGACTGCAGACCATAACAGCGAAAAGATGGTGGTGAAGTACCAGGAGGCAGGTGAAGGACCCAGCAGAGAATCACGACATAGGAGGGTTATATCAAGGAAACCAGTGGCAGCAATGGGCCTAATGGTGTTGGAGCATGAGAAATTGGTAATTACAGTCAGGGCCGGATTAAGTGTGGTGGAGGCCCCTGGGTACAAAATCTGGTGGAGGCCCCAGATACAGTATTTTTTTCCCTTTAAAATAATTGTCCAGCCAAGTAATTTATTGGTGGTTGTCTAGCACCCGCCTACTTATTGGAACATCAGATCGAGTCCCTTGTGCCCCCCTTGTGCGGGTGCTGCTGCTTTGCCATTCTGGGTGGGGGGTAGTGTAGTCGCCCGGCTGGTTCCCTGCATTGAGCTGCCAGCGGCTGTGCTTGGTGGCTTATGTGCAGTGACAGCTCTGCACTCATCACTGTAGCATTGCTGGCGGCGGCTTTGCTGCTCTACACTCTCCGCCCTGCCCTATGGTGGCTTCGGCTGCGGGTTTGCAAGAACAAAAAGGCCCAGGCACGCCCCCACTGCTGCCGATAGCTTTGTTTCTGCGGCCCGTCAGACCAAAGACTGAAGAGCCTCCTGGACCAGACCATAACCCAAAGGTTGGTGGAGGCCCCCTTTGCAGGACAAGTGGTGGAAGCCCCATGGCGCGCGCGCGCCCCTTGCGCCCTCATCATAATCCGGCCCTGATTACAGTTCAGCAATGAGTATAGGCACTGGACGATGGTCAGATGTGGCATTGGTCATGGCTGAGCTTGTACAATACCAAGCTCTGTTGCAGGCCAACAGGGGAGTAGCTGGGGGGAGCAGGGGGAGCACTTGCCCCGGGTGCAGCAGGTCAGGGGGGCACCAAAGGAGGACCTGAGAACAGGAAGGGGGCACCATTTCGAATCTTTGCCCCGGGTGCTAGAAAGCTTAGCTACTTCGTTGCCATCCAATGGCACATCCGGCCACATGGAGCGCCAATCCCTGCGATGTTCTTGCACTGTATCTTGCTGTGAGTTAGGCAGAGCCCCAGTTGCCTCTCGGTGAGAGGTAATAATTGTTAATCATGATTTCCTTATTACTGTAAGAAATGCGCCGCTGCCACAGACAAGAGATTTTACAAGAGCGCTGAAATCCAGGAAGATTAATTATCAGGAAAGGACAGACCAGCGACTTGTGAGGCAGACGGGGAGAGCGCAAAGTAATGATCACATTAATAACGCTGCCAATTACCCGGCCGCACCGGGAGACTCGGGATTAGGGTACCAGAACATGAACGATATCATAAAGCGTAGGCGGCAAACGCAAGGAGCTGCGAACAGCCACGCACAGCAACTATATATCGCATAGGTCATAGACACAGCTGGGGATAGCTTAGCATTGGCCAGTTCTAAATGCCCCTCTCCCCAACTCTCCCCAACAGCTCAATTTTAGATGTATTTTTTATTTTATTTGTAGTTACCTTTTGATGTTTCGGCTATTGCTCCCTCTCGTGGCCTCTTCCGAATTAAAATGAAAGTTCTCATTAAAGTGGACCAAAACTGTTATTTTGCCTATGCTAGGCAAAGGGCATTCCAGAGGAGTGGAGTGGCACATGTAAAGCACGGCCGTATTTAGGCGCTTTTAGGGCTCAGTGCCCCCCACCCCCATTTATCCTGATATGCCTACTTACCTAAAAATACCCCCCCCCCCATTCTTTCCCTGGATAAAAGGTATAGGCCCCGGCTTCTGATGAGAAAAGAATCCGGCACAGGTATATTTGTAAAATAAGTATACAAATGTTTTTTTTTAATCGTTTTCAGGATGGCTCTAATTTGGGTGGTGTTGGCAAGACACCCATTAAGCTTTAATAAAGTTTGAATGTAGAAAAGAGACAAGAAAAAAGGAACAAGAAAATGTGAAAAAGAGAAAGATGGGGGCAGTGTAAAGAGGAATATGTACACAAGGTGAAATGAGATGGAGAGATGTAGAAAAGAAGGTGATGAAGGGAAGGTAAAAAGAGCGGAAGGCAGAGAGAATGTGCATAATAAAAAATGTGAGAGCGAGAGGCGCTCACAGAGCTTTGTATGTGAAGGGATGTGTCATTATCTCCTGGCACCTCCTTACACATCTCTGTGCACCTGTCCACCTGGCGAACCTGATTGGCTTCTGATGGTCATGTGGGGCCAGGGCATGTAGAAATAATAAGAGGCATGGTTATACCTCGGGTATACGTGGCATCCCACATCGGTGCCTCCCCACTCAGGGCCACACTAGACACCTTTGAGTACTTGATGCTCACACTGGGCCAGCTAGGGCTTGTAGTTACCCAGGTCATAGAGAGGAAGATCATCTACATCATAGAGAACAAAACCCCAACTGCTGCTTCCCCTCTGCAGGTCTGGGTAACTGCAAGCCTCAGCTGCCCCCAGGGGAACAACTAGGCCCAGCTGCTCTAGGAGGAACAACAAGGGCCAGCTACCCCAGGAGGAACAACAAGGGCCAGCTATCCCAGGAGGAACAACAAGGCCCAGCTGCCCCTGGAGGAACAACAAGGCCCAGCTGCCCCTGGAGGAACTACAAGGCCCAGTTGTTTCCTCTCCCCAGCCCTGGGAAACTACAAGACTCAGCTGATTGTGGAGAAACTACTAAGCCCAGCTGTCCCCAGGGTACCAAAGACATGGCCCAGTTGCTCACCAGCTATAGGCCTGGAGAACTGCAAGCTCCAGCTTGGCAGACACCCCCCTGCCACAAAAAACCAGGAGCACCTACTTGAGTTTAATGCAGACAGATGGAAGAACAGAGAAACGAGCAGTGATGCAGAGGCAGAGTTGATAATGTCCTTCCTGGCCAGGCTGTCTTCCTTGTAAGACTTAGGTCGCACCGCTGTCCCCAGTGGTAAAAAGACTAAACTGCAGGATGTAAGCAGCCTCTGTAAAACGCGACCAGCCCAGCACCTTACCAGCCCTGTTCACATTTATTTTACAATCTAAAAATGCGACCCTTAGCAGTCATGCACCCCTAGACACGTGCCTACAGATGCCTAATGTTAAATACGGTCTTGATGTGAAGTCCTGGACTCGAGAGCGGGAGGAAGTGATCAAGGTAGTGGACACAAGAAGGTCATAAGCAGAGCAGACACTGTGTCTGGGTTTGTATATTGTTGGTATATACTGATGAAATGTACGAAGGGGCTTGACTGTAGAGAGCCTTGTGGGTTAGGGTTAGGATTTGGAACTAAATCATTTCAGATATTGGCAGCCAATGGATTGACTGACAGAGAGAAGCAGCAGAGGAAAAGTGGGAGGATAGATAAATGAGGAACGCAGCAGAGTTGAGGATCGATTGCATGGATGCCAGTTGGTGAACAATAGAGGAGGGGGTTGCAGTAGTCTAGTCGGGAGATGATCAAGGCATGCACTAGAATTTTAGTGGTTTTAGTTGTGAGGAACTTTAAAGCTGCATAAAACCCACCGGTGTGGTACTGGTGTTGATCTCCAGCGCTATAAGATAGACTGGGGGTTATGCAGAATGCTGGAGCCAGTCCACACATAGCGCCCATAAATCTCACTTTTACCATGGCCCTCCAGCGGGAATCCAGCGGCACAATTGGCCGCCGGCACTCACATGGGCAGGATATTCCGGCGGCCGGAATAATGGTGCCACTCACTACCCACGTGAGTGCCAGGCGCCCAATCGCTGTGCTGGATTTCCAGCAGGGAACTGAGGTAAAGGTAAGATTTACAGGCGTTCTGGGGGGTTATGTGTGGTATGTATCCTATAGCGACAGGGACCAACACCCGCGACACATGGGTTTTGGTCTGCTTTAAGTATTGTGGGGCAGATGTTCTGTCAGGGGACGGAGTAGCCCCCACAGCCCTGATGCTGGGGCTATAAGCTTTGCAGGAGCAAAACCTGGGTTGGAGGGTCTTGGCCGCGGGGGTACAATGGTACCAGGTATGGGGGGGGGAGACCTGGCAAGCAAGGAGCTGGGGGGGAGGGGTGTTAGAAAAGAACAGGAGTCATTTCTGGCACAAGGTCTGGGTGAGATGCCAGCCAAGTTGGCACCATTGCCAGTCCGCCCCTGCCTCGTTATTGAATCCAATAGCCACTGGTTCGGTGATATCTAACACCACCATACGCTTGCAGCTCTTCCTTTCTGTGCTCACACATTCTATTCATCCACATCCTTGAAATGCCTGCATTGTTAGACCAGGAAACGAGGCCGTTCTCTGCCACCGGGGAAAACAACTCTTATGGGGACCTATTATTCCATCAAAATCCAGAGTTTAATTTCAATATTTTATGCTTTGCTAATCTGAAAGAAATGATCTAACGGGGTTATTTGAGGAAACATGAGACGTCCTTCTCAAGATCAAGGATGCTCCATCTGTTGATCTTTCACCTCTAAGTTTCGTATATCTCCATCATGTTTATTAACGACGACATTCCAGGAGTACTCGCAGGCTCCTCTGCTCCCCGCGTCCATTATGCTAAGTGCCTTCCACCCCATTCTTCTGCACACCTGTTTAACGTTCCTCCCGTCCCAAACCTGGAAATAAATCATTTTTTCACCGAATTCTTTTGTTTGAACGGAGATGACAAAGATGGGATGACATTTCTCCACTAGAAAATGTTCGCAAGAAACCAGGAAAAGAATCAAAGCAAACGTCACCCCGATACCTCTTCCCCCTCACTGCTGATTAATCTGCTCCGTCATTACTTCAGACAGAAATAAGATGAAATAAAATAGGAAGGTCTTTATTGGAGGGTCCCGGGGAGATTCTCAGGTTTGATGATTAAAATCTCCTGCGCGGTCTTTGATTTATCACAGTCATATGACGATGAATAATGAACAGAGGAACTGGATTTGAAGCTGTTTTCATCACCTGGGGTCTGAAGATGGCTGCATTACTGTACGCAGGGTCTTGGCTTACAGAACACCGTCTGGCTATTAGGAATGTTTCTGATCTGTTTTTTAGAGTCTAATGTGGAGTGGAATAGTCCTCAGCTTACCCTGTCCTGCTTAGACCAGGTTAGCGTCCTAGCTTACACTTGAATATTGGTGCATTTGATTGGGAGAGCAATTTGTTACCCTTGGCCAGGGGTTGTTTGGTTGATTGTGGGGGAATGGGGATCACTGGCGCAGGAGATAACTGGAGCACAAAGTGGGCTGCAGGTAAGCCCCAGGACATGCAACTAGAGGGCCTAGAAAGACACACAGCTGCCACCTGATAACCAATTAACTCAGACAGGTGGATTTGGCAGGCAGATGGCAGGATCACCAAGTATGGTTTCTGAACAAGGGACATAGACAGTATCCAAAGCAAGGGCCAAATAGCTGGTGGCAAGGTTTGTAGTCGGTATCCAAATAAAGGGTCAAAGGCAATTGCCAAGGTAGTCAAAGCAAGGGCCGAAAGCCGTATCTAAAGCAAGCGTCGAAATCAGGTACCAATGCTTGTAGTTGGTCTTCGCATATGGGACGAAGGCATGTGAAGAGATTTATAGTTGGTATCAAAAGCAAGGGTTGAAGGCAGGTGGCAAGGTTTGTAATAAGGATCCAAAGCATGGGTCAGAGCCAGGTGGCAAAGGTTGGTAACTGGTATACAAAGCTGTGGTCAAAGGCAAGTGGCAAGGTTCATAGTTGGCATCCAAATAAAGGGTTGAAGATAGTTGGCAAAGCAAGAGTCAAAGACCAATGGCAAGATTCATAGTCGGCATAGAAAGCTAGGGTCAAAGGCAGGTGGCAATGTTTGTAATCGGTATCCAATTAAAGGGTAAAATGCAAGGCAAGGTATCCAAAGTAATGGTTGAATGCTGGTGGCAAGGTTCGTAGTAAATAACCGAAGCAACGGCCCAAGGCAAGTGGCAAGGTTCATAGTCGTTATCCAATTGAAAGGGAGGTGGAAAGGTTTGTAGTTGGTATCCAAAGCAAGGGTCGAAGGCAGGTGGCAAGGTTCATAGTGAATATCAAATTAAAGGATCAAATGCAGTTGGCAAGGTATCCAAAGTAAGGGTTGAATGCTGGTGGTAAGGTTCGTAGTCAATATCCAAAGCAATAGCCCAAGGCAGGTGGCAAGGTTCAAAGTCAGTATCCAATTGAAAGCAGCTGGAAAGGTTTGTAATTGGTATCCAAAGCAAGGGTCTGCAACAGCCAGATATAGAGCACATAGACTCTCTGGGAGCTCAGTGGCCAAGTGCGGCAGGAGGGGTCCCAAGAAGATCTTATGGTGCCATCTGGCACCTTGGCATCCTATTTATATTTGGAAATGATGCCTAGAAGTACCCGTTGTGAATATCTTTAAGTATTGCGATATTTCTGTGCATGTGCAGATTCCGAGCGGCCCCATGATCACGCCTAAAAAGGTCTAAGACCCAATTCGACTAAATTCAAAGTGATGTCATGAGTAAGGACTGGACAGTCTGAAACGCGTAGACAAAAACCTCAGCTTCTATATTGTCCTTTAAACCGCTGTTACTGTGGACGGACTTTTCTATTTCTATGGAACAAAGCGTTGGAAATTTTATTCTTGGCTGGCGTGTTCTACATTTCATAAATTCAAAGTGAGCTTCACCTAAATTAGCCCTGACATATATGATAACCCTAAGAAAGGCATTTGTGGGCAAACTAAAATACCCTTAGGAATGAGTAAATTGATTTGGATAGAAAATTGGCTTGCATTTTCTAAAAATGTGGGTCAAAAACTAATTTAAAGCAGAACAAAACCCTCTGAACTTGTGAAATATATTTGGCTAAAGCCCCTGCCAATACTCTCTTCTTAAGGTGTAGGACTAGAAAAGGATATTTACGCTTCAAATTGTCTTGAAACACTGATTGTTTTTGCTGTTCCTCTGTAAGATGGCAGGAGATCAATCATTGCATAGGTTTGGCAATGACATAATTGCCACACACAACAGTGGAAATGAATGGAGGAGGAGGAGCTTTACAGCTAAAACAGGCGCCATTATCTAGGATTAGAGTGAAGGGGGAGGAGTGGAAATTTGCACATGGTGCTCTTCATGTGGGGGCCATTTAAAAATGTGGGCTTTGGTCCCCTTTAAGCCTCTGCACACCTAACACATGTTAAAAAGGGACCCTTAGTTTTAATATATTACAATACATATATAAGCTGTGCAACAATGCCAAGATAGTCCCATCTATAGGCAGTTCTACCAAGTTCCAGCAATACAAATACAAATTGAATCCGGATTACACTGCTGGGTAAAATACTGTGGCTTGGAAGTCTGCTGTGGCAGTGGAGTAAAGCAGTTATCTAGCAGCACAATGCAGAGCAGTTACTAGGATTTCTGGCACCTGGGACAAGGATTCAAATTGGCACCTCTACCTGTTCTCAGGCCCCCCCTTGGCGCCCCCCTGACCTGCTGCACCCGGGGCAACTGCCTGCTCCCCCCCAGCTACGCCCCTGGCACAATGTCCGGGTTCTGTCCTCCGCGGCTCAGGAAAATTACATAAATTGTCACATGACAGTTTGTCATGTTGCACAGCCACACAGTAGTGAGGCTGGAAAAGAGTTTTGAGGACTGATGAGGCGTCAGAAGCTGGGTAAAGTGTTTGACACGCTTCCCAGAGTGCTCTGCATAATTTGAATCAAGCAGATGGGGCGTGGCTTCTGCATTCCCCAGCTGCCCACATGGTAAATATGAGCATGTGACTTCTACAAGAACTTGTTATTCTGGGTGCCCATGAGGAGCTGCTAAACTTTTTGTGACCATTCACCTCCTCCCTGCCCCTCCTGAGTCATGACAGCCGACTCCTCCTTATCCTGAGATGTGTCCTGAGCTCCATGAACTTGCAATGATGTCACTGAATGGGTGGAACATGGGGGTTTCCCGGGTAATCTTCCTCCATATCCCGCCACTCATTTGTCACATGGGGGGTGCTAGTGGCTCCCCCTCTGTGGTATAAAAGCTTCCCTGGACAAAAAGAAATGTAACACTCTGCACACTCATACTATTGAAAACTCACTTAAAAACATGGACTGTTAGTTAAACCAGACCTTCAGCATGATTTAATGAAAAGCCTAAACCCTTAAAAAACTAAAATTAATATATTTTTAGTCTTTAGTCACTTATTGATTATTGTTTCCCCCGCCGGGCTGCAACTCTGTTCAGGACTCTAGGATAAGGGCGCCGCCATCTTGAATTACAAGCATCACACATACTGAGGAGAGGAGAGCAGGGGCGGGTTATAGCTGTGCTTTGCACAGACGGAGAAAAGCTGGGGTCCGAGAAAGGTCAGCAATCCCAGAATGCAGAGCGGCACAGTGAGAAGACACTTCCTGTTTGCAGGCTGTCTGATGCTCCATGAGCCGCCATCTTGGATGTTTAAAGGCTCAGAAAATGCAGTAGATGCAGGGAGGATGATTTTTAATGTGAGCAATCTGTATATACAGGGTGGGGGAAACATATAAGATAGACTCTTATTCAGGGTGAAGGTCTGGTTTAACATAGATTGCAATTAATGTAAAAGCAAGGTGGCCACAACAAGCCATGACAAGACCCCTTTGATTGCTATATATTGAGCACATCCCTTCCTTTTTGTTATAAAAGCCTCCCTGCCCCGACGGCCTGGCATTAGCTTGGCGGGATGCCAAGTATGTCCCCTCACTACAGCAGCTGCAATAGTGGTTCCCCGACATCAAGAAGATCACAGGCCCTAAGACCAGGAGGGAGCCCCCAAAACCAGCTGACCTGCAGAGAGGACAGCATATGTGGAAAGACTGTTTGGGCCCAAGGGACCCCTATACAGTCCACACGTTATGGCAGCCGGAGCTAAAGTATGCAGCATTCAGGATTACCTTCAGGGCTTCCAACCTGGGTTGTTCCTTCTCTGAGTCATCACTAGTAATCAATAGACCACTTGCGAGTGTCCCAGGGTGGAGGTCCACTTTAATTTGACTTTTTTACAAGCCTTTGTGCAGCTGTGTTTGGTATCGCTTTTCTAAATTGTTTTCACTTAAACAGTTTTGCTTCCACCCTGGCTGCGATGTATCTGGAACAGCAAAATGGATGCGGTTATTCCTGACTTCCTGAAGAACCTAAAAATCCTTCTTTCAGGCGTATTTTCCTTCAGCTTGGCCGTACGCGCAATGTAACTCCAACACTTATTCAAACCAGCTGGATATTAGCGCCTGCCATCAGATCTGCTGCTGTTATCGGTGGCCAGCACAGGTAGTCAGCAAGCGGACGATTGACCGGCTTCCTGTGTATAATCTCCAGAACATGTGGAGGGGCCGTTATATTACTCCCAATAACAAAGCTTTCACATTCTGCTGGGAGCCATCCTGTGAGGATACAGGTCACAGCTCAAGGTTTGGAAGGAATCCGTACAGGAGATCCATGTCCCAGTGGAACACTGACCATAATTCCCTAAACTTCCCTAAGGCTGCATGCACATCTCTGGCTATTGCCCAATAACAAGCTGGAGATAGGGGTATATGCAGTGTGGGACTGGAGAACCCAGGGGTCAGCAGAGGAAATCAGTCTTGGGACCACCAGAGAAAATCATTATTGGAGCCACCAGAGGAAATCATTCTTGGGCCCACCAAAGGAAATCATTCTTGGAACACACTAGAGGAAAATAATTCTTGGGACCACCAGAGGAAATCATTCTTGGGACCCACCAGAGAAAATCATTCTTGGGGCCACCAGAGGAAATCATTCTTGGGACACACCAGAGGGAATCATTCTTGGGACACACCAGAGAAAATAAATCATTCTTGGTGCCACCAGAGGAAATCATTCTTGGAACACACCAGAGGAAATCATTCTTGGGACAAACCAGGGGAAATCATTCTTGGGGCCAGCAGAGGAAAACCTTCTTGGGACACACCAGAGGAAATCATTCTTGGGGCCACCAGAGGAAATCATTCTTGGGACACACCAGCGGAAATCATTCTTGGGACACACCAGAGGAAATCATTCTTGGGGCCACCAGAGGAAATCATTCTTGGGACACACCAGAGGAAATCATTCTTGGGACACACCAGGGGAAATCATTCTTGGGGCCAGCAGAGGAAAACCTTCTTGGGACACACCAGAGGAAATCATTCTTGGGGCCACCAGAGGAAATCATTCTTGGGACACACCAGCGGAAATCATTCTTGGGACACACCAGAGGAAATCATTCTTGGGGCCACCAGAGGAAATCATTCTTGGGACACACCAGGGGAAATCATTCTTGGGGCCACCAGAGGAAATCATTCTTGGGGCCACCAGAGGAAATAATTCTAGGAACTACCAGGGGAAATCATTCTTGGGACTACCAGCGGAAATCATTCTTGGGACACACCAGAGGAAATCATTCTTGGGACTACCAGCGGAAATCATTCTTGGGACACACCAGAGGAAATCATTCTTGGGGCCACCAGAGGAAATAATTCTAGGAACTACCAGGGGAAATCATTCTTGGGGCCACCAGAGGAAATCATTCTCGGGACACACCATAGGAAATAATTTTTGGGAGCCACCAGAGAAAATCATTCTTAGAGCCACCAGAGGAAATCATTATTGGGGGCCACCAGAGGAAATCATTCTTGGGACACACCAGAGGAAATCATTCTTGGGACTACCAGGGGAAATCATTCTTGGGGCCACCAGAGGAAATCATTCTTGGGGCTAGCAGGGGAAATCATTCTTGGGGCCACCAGAGGAAATCATTCTTGGGGCCACCAGAGGAAATCATTCTTGGGACCCACCAGAGGAAATCATTCTTGGGACTACCAGGGGAAATCATTCTTGGGACACACCAGAGGAAATCATTCTTGGGGCCACCAGAGGAAATAATTCTTGGGGCCACCAGAGGAAATCATTTTTTGGGCCACCAGAGGAAATCATTCTTGGGGCCACCAGAGGAAATCATTCTTGGGACACACCAGAAAAAAACATTCTTGGGACACACCAGAGGAAATCATTCTTGGGACACACCAGAGGAAATCATTCTTGGGACACACCAGAGGAAATCATTCTTGGGGCCACCAGAGGAAATAATTCTTGGGACACACCAGAGGAAATCATTCTTGGGGTCACCAGAGGAAATCATTCTTGGGAGTCACCAGAGGAAATAATTCTTGGGGCCACCAGAGGAAATCATTTTTTGGGCGACCAGAGGAAATCATTCTTGGGACACACCAGAGGAAATCATTCTTGGGACACACCAGAGGAAATCATTCTTGGGACACACCAGGGGAAATCATTCTTGGGACTACCAGGGGAAATCATTCTTGGGACTACCAGGGGAAATCATTCTTGGGGCCACCAGAGGAAATCATTCTTGGGACACACCAGAGGAAATCATTCTTGGGACACACCAGAGGAAATCATTCTTGGGGCCACCAGAGGAAATAATTCTAGGGACTACCAGGGAAAATCATTCTTGGGGGTCACCAGAGGAAAGCATTCTTGGGGCCACCAGAGGAAATCATTTTTTGGGCCACCAGAGGAAATCATTCTTGGGACACACCAGAGGAAATCATTCTTGGGACACACCAGAGGAAATCATTCTTGGGACACACCAGAGGAAATCATTCTTGGGGTCACCAGAGGAAATCATTCTTGGGACACACCAGAGGAAATCATTCTTGGGACTACCAGGGGAAATCATTCTTGGGGCCACCAGAGGAAATCATTCTTGAGACACACCAGAGGAAATCATTCTTGGGACACACCAGGTGAAATCATTCTTGGGGCCACCAGAGGAAATAATTCTAGGGACTACTAGGGAAAATCATTCTTGGGGCCACCAGAGGAAATAATTTTTGGGACACACCATAGGAAATCATTCTTGGGGCCACCAGAGGAAATCATTCTTGGGGCCACCAGGGGAAATCATTCTTGGGGCCACCAGAGGAAATCATTCTTGGAGCCACAAGAGGGAATCATTCTTGGGGCCACCAGAGGAAATCATTCTTGGAGCCACCAGAGGAAATCATTTTTGGGGGTCACCAGAGGAAATCATTCTTGGGGCCCCCGAGGGAAATCATTCTTGGGAACACACCAGAGGAAATCATTTTTGGGGCCACCAGAGGAAATCATTCTTGGGACACACCAGAGGAAATCATTCTTGGGCCATCAGAGGTAATCATTCTTGGGGCCACTTCCTTAACTTCATTTTTTAGGTCTTGGCTAAATTAGAAAGGATGTGTCATGGAGTCATGAGAATGCCCTGCTGTGGCCAGAGGCAGATGTGGGACCAATGTGGCTTGCTGCCTTGCTCACCCTGAGAGCACCAGGGAAAAGAGTGGCTGTTAGACCACTATTTTTGCATGGTCCTGGAGGAATGAAGTTTAAACGGAGGGCGAACATTGGAGCCCTGCTGCAGGAAATAGAGGAGAGGCACATGGGACAGGTATCAGGTGGGCTTTCTCTTTAAGGAAACTGGCTTTGTCCTGCTGGACAACAGTCCTGTTGCCTTGATTTATTACCATAGATAAACCATAACCAGAGAACCTTCACAGCTGGTGGTGATGAATCTGATACATAGGCAATAATAAAATGCATTTTTATTTTCTTACTGACTTATTTAGCTTTTTTCCCCGTTTTAAAGGTTTTCCACCATTGGCTGGTTCTGAATTAAAATAAAGGCTCATTTTAAAATCCTATTGTGTTATAATAATAATAATAATAATAATAATAATAATAATAAACCTAAATAATAAACTAACTCTCTATAATAATAAACTAAATATAATCAACCCACTCTACATCTTCAGAGCTAGTTTATTATGCTTACAGTACTTTGGGTAACATCCCAAGAGCAACGACACTTCTGAACCATTAGGGGGGATTCTAGGCCATACTGCAGATGATACCTTCTGTATACTGCCTTAAAGTGGAACAAAAGTCCAGGAATTTCACTATACCGGGTTTTAGTCCATCACGATTTCCCAAATCAGTGGCC
Source organism: Gastrophryne carolinensis (assembly GCA_027917425.1). Lineage (NCBI taxonomy): Eukaryota > Metazoa > Chordata > Amphibia > Anura > Microhylidae > Gastrophryne > Gastrophryne carolinensis. Next base: position 20,932,453 of record CM051239.1, on the reverse strand, counting down.
CACATCGTAAAAGCCAGACTGCTCCCTGCTGTGCATTACATTGTAACAGCCAAGCTGTGGCTGATGTAACAATTGTAACAGGCAGCACCCTAAAGTGATATATTGTAAAACAGCCACAAGCCTCCTTTTAAAATGTAAACAGCTCACATAGCTTATAGCTCATAGCTTTCTGCAATGTGTAAGTGATTTCTTTATAGTGGTGCTGCAAGGGAGATATTACTCTGAAGAATACTGCATTATGTACATTGTGAAAAGCCAACCAGCTTTCTGCAGTGTTACATTGTAACAATAAGGTGCGTTGCTGTTGGTACAATGTAACAAGCATAAAACTGGATCAGCACCCATTTTACAAAAATTGGGTGAAGATCCACTCTGGGGAGGAGCATACCGAATGTTGTAGTCCACCCTTCGATCAACCTCCCGTAAACCCTATATTTCTTTCTTACCTGTAACTCCACTTCCTCAGCGATATGCAGCCACATGATTGGCTGGTGGCAGTCACTTGTCCTGTTCTCGTCCGGCTGCTGGCAAAGTGGAAGGCGGAGAATGGGACATGTGACCTCTGCATGTCCACGAGGGAGGTAGAGGAAAGGTAAGGTTTGTTGGGTTTTCGGGGGGGTAACATGTGGTTCAGCACCCAGCTTTTGTAATTGTGTGTTGGTCCAGTATAAGTCCTGGTGTGTTACATTGTAAAAGCAGCCCTGCGAGTGATATTTCAATGTAAATAGCTTACAGCTGGCTCACCGATATGTGTGAGTGATTTTTTCATTGCAGTGCTGCGATGGATGGATGGAATTCTGCATCTGTACATTGTATTACATGGTAACTGCGAGGTGCGCAGCTGCGGTTACAATGTAACAAGGCCTGCACCCTGTTGTGTTGCATACTAAAAGATAGCCAGCTTCCTGCAGTATCACATGGTACCCAGAGGTGCACAGTTATGGTTTCAATGTAACGATCGCCTCACCCTGCTTTGTTACATCATGAAGGCAGCCACATGTCTGCTGGTACAATGTAATTAGCTTACAGATGATTCTCAGGTTTGCTTTAAGCAGTTACACAGCAGCCAATCAAGTCAGGTTACTGTACTTAATATAAATGTTTTATATGAGATCTTTTTTCCCTTCATTTTCAGGTAATATTCTCCATCTGTGCGGTGCTTTGGGGGTTGTTTGCTATATACCAAGGCATGACCAACAGGAAGAAAGTCAAATAGGACGGCAACACCGTGACCCAGAAGAAACGCGCGGGCAGTTCATATGACGCCACATTCCGTTATAGCTGACATATGCTCTGGCAATCCATCTCAAGAGATTGCACTGGTGACATCATGCGGGGGCGTGGAGAGGATATCCCTGCAGCTGGCAAATCATGGATAAGTTAATTCAGACAATGAGGATGAATCTAATTGGATGTTTTCTGAACTGTATATAGAATATAAACACTAATCCTTTAATAAAAAATAAGATTCAAGATATGATCTAATGTCATGAGAGATTATTTCAGGGGCTGGATAGTGGAAGGGACCAAAAGCGGACCTCTAGTCAAAAAATCAAAGCTTAATAAATTGCTCCCCTGCCTCTTGCTACACACTTTATAGTCCTGCTAATGAAAAACCCAGTCTCATTGTCAAAGTTGCCTTAAAGCAGACCAAAACCCACATTTTTAACTAGCATCTCCTGAATTGCTCCCTCTATGAAGAGCACCTTTTGCTAATTCTCACTGATCCTGCTTTACTCTAATCCCAGATAATGGCGCCTGTTTTAGCTGTAAAGCTCCGCCTCCTCCATTCATTTTCATTGTTATATGTGGCAATGATGTCATTGCCATACCTATGTAGTGAATGATCACCTGACATCTTACAGAGAGGGACAGCAAACAAATCCATGTTCCAGGGCGATTCGAAAAGTGGAAATATCCATTTCTAGTTCTACACCCTAAGAAAGGAGTATTGGCAGGGGCTTTGGCCAAATGTATTTCACAAGTTCAGCGGGTTTTGGTCCGCTTTAAAGTGGACCAATCATCAGGATTTTCACTATCCTGGTGATTGGCCCGGGTTATCCCAATCCCCCCCCCCAAGATCACCCACTCCACTCACCTTTCTGCTGTACCCACGGCGCATGCACGGGAGCTCGTCCAATTAGTGCATTATGCCATGCATACTAATGCTGTTGTTTAGGATTCAGCATCATAAGAAATGGTGGCTGCATCCCTGTTTTTTTTTGGAGTGCATGCTTCAGGGGTGCAGCCATTGACTATCCTGGGTTTTGGTCCTTTCTCCCGGGGCACCCCCACTCCGTGAAACCCCCCAGATTGCCGAGTCTAACTCACCTCATCCCGGTCCTACATCGCATGCGCGGCCGCTCGTCCAATCAGTGTGCTCGTGTGCCGTTGATGTCACATTGCAGAAGCTTTTGTGTAACGCCAGCGGCTCCGAGCACACTGACAACTGCATCCCCCGCTACCTTCTAACAGGGAGCGCGCCCACGCCGACCATTCAAAAGTGTCTGTCACGGGCACGTGCCCTGCTAGAGGAATAGCGGGATAGGGTTCGGGAGAGGCTCGGTCACACACATCTGCAGAAGTATGCTAAGCTGCACCACCACGCCAAGGTGCCCCTATGGGTGCAGTCCTAACTCTAATCTATGAGAGCCCCATTTGGGACATACAATGCAAGAGATAAAATGGGAGCAGCTTACCTGAGGTTGCCCTAAACCTCATGTGCAAGCCATGGGGTGGAAGGGTCAAGACCTTGCAATACAGCCTAGACCCCACACCCCATGTGCTTGCATTTTAAATGGTTATTGGCTTTATTTAAAAAGGAACAAAACCTGCAATTTTCAATCAAATCAAGGTGTGGACTTCCTGTCTGGGGCATCCCGATTTGGGATGTCTTGCTGTGTGTTTGCCCACTCACCTTTACTAAATTTCCACTGCACATGCACTGGCCACCAGCAGGGGCATACATGGGTTTCACAGGGCCCCATAGCAAAACTTATAGTGGGCTCTTCAAAAAAGACCCCCCAGCATTAAAGTGCATCAAAACACCTGGCCCTAGAGTCATAAAGACTCCAAGGACTGGTGAAAGCCCTCCTGGGACTGCCCATAATCCTACCTCATTTGTACTGCCCTTGCACCATCCATCTGATGTGAGCAGCATCCCCAGGCGGTGTGTGTACAGCGCGAGGCCGTGACCAGGGGGAGGCCCCCACCATGCAATTAATTCTGCATTATTTGCCATACATTGATGTTCACAGCAATCAATCCTGATTGAAGGAGAACCTGTGAATGATCACACACACATGGGCACAGGCCTGTGGTCTGATTGGAGTTCTAGACAGTGTCGGCGCGGTGTGCCAGTACCCGGCTAGGTATCGCTAGTGCATAGGCTTAGGCATTTAAGTCGTGTGCTGCGAACGCTGTGGATTGTTACAGTCAGTCTGTGAAGGAAGGGGTCTAACTCCCGCTTGTCTGTTATTTACAGTCTCTTGCTCACTATGCTTATTTATGGTCTATAACGGGTGGTCACACTAAAAAGGGTCTAGAAAATAGCAACAGCATTATGCAGCAGCTCATCAGCACTTTCTGCTAATGTTCTCTCACAGAATCTCCCTTCCTAAACAATGTCTTTCAGTTGCCTTTTTAGTCTGAATTGCAGATTGGGTTGTTACATGGAGTCTGTGAATGGGGGGGGAAAGCACTCTCTGCCTTTCTGTAATCGCGTGTCACTTGCTCATTAAACTTTCAGTATATGAACAGGACAAACAACAGAGGGAGAAGTTATGCCCCTGTGAACACGATGAACGGTGTGTCTCACACATTGTGATGCAAGAAGATGATTTGGTAAAGCAATAGTCAGGCTAGAAAAAAAAAGCTTTCCCTATAGAAAAGGGGCAATAAATTAGCAAGATCAGCCTTAGGCAGCTACACAGCAGGATGGATCATCAACATGACAGGTAAGAAAAGAATGCTTTGATTTTACACTTACCCTGCACTTACACTTACCCTGCACTCTCTGCCTTTCTGTAATCGCTTGTCTCTTGCTCATTAAATTTTCAGTATATGAACAGGAATTTAAGCCAAACAACAGAGGAAGCAGTTATGCCTCAGTGAACATGATGAATGGTGTGTCTCACACATTGTGATGCAGGAAGGTGATTTGGTCAAGCAATAGTCAGGCTAGAAAAAAAAGCTTTGCCCATAGAAAAGGGGCAATAACTTAGCAAGATCAGCCTTATGCAGCTACACAGCAGGATGGGTCATCAGCGTGACAGGTAAGAAAATAATGCTTTGATTTTACACTTACCCTGGAGAAAACCCCCAGATTTCCTTCTTTATTTCTTAACATAACAGAGTTTCCCTTTAAGTTCATCTGTTTTTCAGACACCTGCATAAAGTGACAGACGCGCCAGCAGCCACCCACCACCGGAGGGGAGAAGGTTCCAGCCATGAGGCTTGGTCCAGAAAGTCCAGCCACTCCCGTACTTATAGCGGGATCGCGTCCAGCGTTGGAAGGCCACGGGCTGCCAAGTAAGTCCCCAATGGTGGAATACAAAGAGACGAGCTGGCTGCGCGGGAAAGGCGATTCGGATATGGAATACACCTAATAACAGCCGCACAGGAACGCTCTAAGTGTTTAATAACGGATACAGACAGAGCCTTGTCCATGCTCCAGAGATGTTTCTATCGCTACTCACAATACGTATTACAGATTTGTCGCCCTCTGGTGGTCGTCTGTCTAATATCTAATCACGACAGGCACCCCTGCTCCCCCTTAAAGCGGAGCAAAACCCAGGATTTTCACTTTCCCGGGTTTTGTTCCGTGGCCCCTGGAATCCCGTATAAAGATGCCCTGCTGTGTGAAATCCTGCCATTGCCGGATTTAGACTTACCTCTTCCTGGTCCAACGGGGCCTGTATGGGCCTCCTTCCAATCAGAGCCACCCACTGAAGTGATGTAATTTGGTGAGCAACTCTGATTACAGTGAATACGGTTGCTCTGCTTCCCCACGCTGGCGCCCCAGCCGATCTGTATGGCTAGGATGGGAGCATTCACACAGCACGTGGATGCGGGGATGCAGTTGCTCTTACTCCCCATAGGAAACAATCAGAGCCGCCTTGCTGAATTACGTCAGTTCAGTGGACGGCTCTTACTGGACAAAAGCATGTGCATGCGCCATTGGGCTGGGGAAAGGTGAGTGGTTAATGGTGCCATGGTGGGTATCACACAGCAGGGCATCCTGACTCTTTTAGATTCCAGGCCGGCCCCTGGTTTTGTTCCTTTTTAAAGAGGATCAAACCCAGGATTTTGACTCTAAAATACTTTATTTCGAGTATTTAAAGAGTCAAGAAGTCCCTAGTGTACAGAGGCAGCTATTCAATTTAATGGGAACGCTCTGTGCAGAGGCTACACCCTCCCACCGTGCTAGTTTCGGGAGAGTGAAGTAAAGTGCAGAATCGGGTAGAAGGTAAGTGGGTTGTCTTGTGCCTGAGGGCAACCCTAATCTGAGGTCTCACAGGAAAGTGGACAAAAGTGAACTTTACCTTTAAGTTGAAGGGGGACTCTCTATCGCAATGAAAGCAAGGAAGGAGACATGCCAGTTAAAATCCTTGTGTTCTCTCATACCTATATGCTGTTTGTCTGCAAAATTCTGCATGCATTGTTTTGCCCACAGCGAAGGTGCAACATAGCCCATAAATGCCTTTGGGCAGCCAGGTAACGCATTAGTATTTTGATTTACCTGCAGGGGTTGTGGTGTAGTAAACAGACTAGAGGCTCATTACCACCTCCGGGTCCATCACTGATCATCTCTGCCGCCTCCTCTTTCCTCATATGCTGGGTTACTCATCTGCCATCTCCTCCTCATGCCAATGCCAGGTTCCTCAGACACCAGCTTCTCTTCTAGTTGATGCTGGACGCCTCCTCTGACCACTAATGGGTGCCTCCACCTCTTCCAACGATGCCTGGTGCCTCATCCACAGACTCCTCATCCACCAAATGTATATGCCTCCGTGGCCACCTACTACTCAACCAATGTTGGATGCCTCCACCTCCAAAATCACAGCCACCTACTCCTTCATAGATGCTAGGAGCTTCAGCCATCTCCTCTGCTTCCACTAATGCTGAATGCCTCATCAAATTCCATGCTAGGTGCCTCCTCCTTTGCTTCCTCCTCTACTCTCTGCTAGGTGCCTCCACCACTGCTTCTTACCCGCTTCTTCCTTTGCCTATGTCTGGATCCTCAACCTCCTCCACCGATGCTGGGTGCTTTCTCAGCCACCTCCTCCTCCACCAATGCTGAATGTCTCCACCACCATATCCTCCACCAATGCCAAATGCCTCCACCACCTCCTCCACCAATGTTGAATGCCTCCACAACCACTTCCTCCTCCACAAATGCTGAATGTCTCCACTGCCACCATCTTCTCCACCAATGCTGAATGTATTTACCACCATCTCCCCCACTAATGCTGATTGCCTCCACCAACACCACCTTCTCCACCAATGTTAAATGCCTCCAACATCTCCTTTTCCTCCACCAATGTAAATGCCTCCAACATATCCTTTTCCTCCACCAATGTTAAATACCTCCAACATCTCCTTTTCCTCCACCAATGCTGGAAGCTTCTGCTACCGCCTCTTCCTCCACCAATGTTGGATACCTCCGCTGGCACCTCCTTTACCAATACAGGAGCCTCTGCCACTACCTTCTCCTTCATTGATGCCTGTCAACCACCTTCACCAATGTTGCTGCCATCTCCTCCTAATACTGGGACAATACTGGGACCCTCTGCAATTGCCTCCATCTCTACCAATGTCCAGTAGGGTGCCTTCATGGGAACCTCGTCCTTCAACGATGCCGGATCCTCAACCACCACCTCCTTCTCCACCAATGATGCTTCTGCCACCACCTCCTCGCCATCGCGCTTTCCATGTTTCTTATGCCGCTGGCCTTGCTGAGTGGCCATAATACTAAGAACACTACTGGGCAGCTGTTAGGGCGAGCGCTGCGGGCCCATCTCGCAGCACTTCCCTCACCTCCGTTGCTGCTTCCCCTGCCCAGGTGAGCGCTGCGCGCCCATCTCGTAGCGCTCCCCAGTCCCTCTCCTTGCCCGCTCCTGCCGGCGGGCCCGCTGCTTCCAGCGCGGTGGCTGGCCGTGCGTCGGCTGCTCCCAGCCGTCTTCCTCCTCCTCGTGCTGCTTCCTTGCATGGTTCGGTGCGCGCACGCCCCCGTCCACTAGAGGGTGCGCGCGCCGGATTCCTGAAATTTAAAGGGCCTGTACACCGCTGATTGGTGCCTGGTCATCCAATCCTGCATCCACTTCCCCAATTTAAGGGGCACTTCCTTTTCCATCAGTGCCGGATCTTGGTCTTCCTTTGTATGCAGAAAGTCTGTTGTTTTCAGTATTGCTCACCCGTGTCTGTCCCCGACTCTGGACCTGTGCTGCCAGCCCTGACCTCTGCTTGAACTTTTACATCGCCTTTTGCCTGCCTCCTTTGTACCACGCATTACCTCGGCTGACTGTGTGGCTGAGCCGCTGTTGGGGGGTAGCGACCTGGGGGTCACTCGCCTCTGCAAGACCAACCTGCTTTGCGGCGGGCTCTGGTGAATACCGGTGGCCTCTTAGACTCCTTAGGCTCCCCTGACGCGGCACTCGCTATCAGTAACACGGTCACAGCGGATCCACACCTGTGCCGCCACACCCGGTCCGTGACAGCAGCCTATGAAGCCACCAAATCAGTGCTGTCTCTAACAAGGGGGACAGGGGTACTGCACTGCGCTGAACATGTGCCTTCCTGCCTCAATGCGGTGAAATTATACAGTGTGAAAGGAGCCATGTGACAGTTTTCAGTTTGCTTTTCAGAGACCAGAGCACACATCCAGAATTCTCTGCTGTAGATTTGAATGGGATTAGTATTAGGGTGCAGAACCCAAATATGGATGTAGGCCCCTGGTGTCTATTTTTCTGGGATTGATTAACTGGGCAAGGCTTTCCAACCTATGCATATACTTTAAACAATATAACAGAAGCAGCACAAAAGTTCTAACAGTTTCAATAATAAGGATGTAGGCATGCATCCTGATGATCTCAGCTAGTGCTCCCTCTAGTGGCCGAAATATGTCCACAGCCCTTTTCTGCAGCGTGGTTTAGATTTGCTCTTCTAGGAGTTCAACTGTGAGAGCAGGGCCGGATTAAGTATGGTGGGGCCCCTGGGCATAAAATCTGGTGGAGGCCCCAGATACCTTTAATATAATAGTCCAGCCAAGTAACTGATTGGTGGTTGTCTGGCACCCGCCTACTTACTGGAAGGTCAGATGGAGTCCCTTGAGCCCCCCTTGTGCCACCCTTGTGCGTGCTGCTCGGGAACTCCTGCTTTGCCATTCTGGGTGGGGGGTAGTGTAGTCGCCCGGCTGGTTCCCTGCATTGAGCTGCCAGCGGCTGTGCTTGGTGGCTTATGTGCAGTGACAGCTCTGCACCCATCACTGTAGTGTTGCTGACGGTGGCTTTGCTGCTCTAGAATCTCCGTCCTGCCCTGTTGTGACTTTGGCTGCCCTGGCATGGTGGGCCCCCACTGCCGTCGATAGCTTTGGTGCTGGCCCTGCGGCCTGTCAGACCAAAGACAGAAAAGCCTCCTGGACCCGAACATAACCCAAAGGTTGGTGGAGGCCTCCTTTGCAGGGCAAGTGGTGGAGGCCCCGGGGCTCGCGCCCCTTGTGTCCCTCTCATAATCCGGCCCTGTGTGAGAGGGTCACACAACAGAATATGTGTAATAAATTAAATTAAAAAAGACCAGGTCCTGAGATCAAGTCTCTTGGTGTGTAGGCCCGTAATACTGTTCAGCAGTGACTACCACTGTGTTGCACGGCTACCCCAGTGTCAGACCCTGTACCCCCAGTCCAGTTTCCCAGTGTGATTTTCCTCCACACCCCTCCTTCCACTGTAATTCTTCTCTATTGCCAGTATCTTACTGTGACCCCCCAGTCTAGCCTCCTAGTCTTTGCTTTCAACTCCCCACCCACATCCACTTCCCCACTTCTTGCCCCCCAGCTCCACATATCCATCCATCCCCCTGAACGCCTCTTTTATGGAGCCCCCCATAAAGGACTACTATTTAACATGGACGCCCCTAATCTGGCCTTTCTAACACATCGCAGTCAGCCCTCCCCCCCCCCCAGGGTATGCCACAGGGCCACAGCCACTGAGCCATAAATCATTGGCTGTAAAAATACTACAGCATACAGCATCACCCCCCCCCCCCCCCAATTTCTGCTTAACCACTAATGAGATAATAAACAAATTCAACATAATTAAACAGTGAAGTCTAGAAACCCAATTTTTATTTACCACAGAATTAAAAAACATACAACACGACACGACAATACAAATTTAAAACACCACCTCGACTGGACCATGCTGGTACATACAATACTTAATGAGAATAATATGTTGGCGGATCAAAATCTGATGCAATAAATAATCCTCTCCATGATCTCATAAAGTGCAGAAATAGTGCCAATAAATAACATAAAAAGTGGAAATCAATATTATATGATTGTTCCTAGTCATTTTGGGTCTAGGGGAAGCACCACTATTTTATTAATTGTAGACATATTGTTCGAGTGGTGCCCATATATTGTTGTTATAATAAATAATTAGAAAAACAAAACAAGTCAATATTGGGGCAATTGTTGCCCCCCCCTGCACTGTTGCCCCAAATGGCTGCCTCACATAGCCTCATTAAAGATGCACCCATGATTACAGTTGTCCTTTAAATCAAGTCAAGCAGACAAGAAAAGAACTAGTATTAATTAATAACTAATAGGTTACATAAAACTAAGCCACATTCAAGGATACAGATGATGTGTAGCATATGTGTATACTAGAACACTTTTATATGTTTTAAGCGAAATATGCTTTTTAAATTAAAAAAAAAGAAGAAAATAAAGGGGTAGCCATTGATAAGCACCATGAATATTTGATTGATCCTTAATATGCTTATTAAGTTAGATGATGAAATCAAGGCCTTATTCCTATAACTATTTGCATCATTAAAATTCCTACGTGAATTGGGTGAATACAGGAAGAGTTTTAAACTCCTAATTTTTCTGCTTTGTTACAGTGACATCTAGAGGAGATTTGGGGTATTGCATTACAATAGTTATACCGTCCATATCCCTTACGAAAACAGAGCATGCCATTAAAGCGGACCTTCACCCTAAATAAGAGTCTGTCTTATATGTTTCCCCCACGCTATACATACAGATTGCCCACATTAAAAATCTTCCTACCTGCATCTTTTGCATTGCATTTTCTGAGACTTTAAACATCCAAGATGGCGGCCCATGGGGGGGGAAGGCAGCCTGCAAACAGGAAGTGTCTTCTGTTGTAAGAGGAAGAGGTGTTTGTTTCAGCGCAGTTTTACCTGGTAGCTGCACCTAGTGTAAGGAGAACCAATCCTTGTGGTGTATTGGAAGTGCTTGTTTACCTGTTCCTGTTCCCCACAGGAACAGGTAAACAAGCACTTCCAATACAGGAAGTGTCTTCTGACTGTGTCGCTCTGCATTCTGGGATTGCTGACTTTTCCTGACCCCAGCTCTGCTCTGTCTATGCAAAGCACAGCTATAACCCCGCTCCCCTGCACCTATGACCCCTCTCCTCTCCTCAGTATGTGATGCTACTGAGCCAAGATGGCAGCGCCCATATCCTAGAGTCCTGAACAGAGTTGCAGGCCAGCGGGGGAAAGAAAAAAAAAATAAGTGATTAAAAACTTTAAATATATTAATTTTAGATGCTGGGGAATAGTTTTTAAAGGGTTTGGGCTTTTCATTAAATGATTCTGAAGGTCCGCTTTAAAACGAAGAGGTCAAACGCGATGACCAGTTATAAGAACAATGGTTGCAATTGGTTTAGGGGAGTGGCTTAAAGCGGAGCAAAACCCACTGAACTTGTGAAATAATTTTGACCAAAGCCCCTGCCTATACTCTCTTCATAGTGTGTAGAACTACAGCTAGATATTTTATCAAATCGCCCTGGAACACTCATTTTTTTGCTCTCCCTCTCTGTAGGATCGCAGGCGATCAGTCATTACACAACAGTGGCAATGAATGGAGGAGGCGGAGCTTTACAGCTAAAACAGGCGCCATTATCTGGGATTAGAGTGGGCCTGAGCACAGGTGGGGGGGGGGCACCATTTCAAATCTTTGCCTCGGTTGCCACAAAGCCTAGCTACTTCTCTGGTCTAAAGGAAAAGTCTAAAATAAAAAAAATTAAAAATACCGTTTTCTTTCCAGCAGCTTTTCTATCCTAGTCCGGTTGAAAAAAATGAACGGGTCCTAAGATGGTGTGTAAGCCCATAATACTGTTCAGCAGTGACTACCGTGTTGTACAGCTACCCCAGTGTTAGTTACAGATACCCTCTAACCAGTCCAGTTTCCCAGTGTGATCTTCCTCCTCACCACTCCGTCCACTGTAACTCCGTTATTCCCAGTTTCCCAGTGTGACCCCCCCCAGTCTAGTCTCCTAGTCTTTGCATCCAAATTATTGCCCCCCCCCCAGCCCCACTCATCCACCCCCCCTGAGCTCCTCTTTTATGGGGCCCCCATAAAGGACTACTCTTTAATATGGACGCTCCTAATCTGGTCTTTCTAGCACATCACAGTCAGTTCCAAGCTGATTACATTGTAACAGCAGGGTGTACTTCTACAATGTAACAACAGTGTAATATTGTGGGATCACAGCCAAAGACAAGAGCAGGCTGAAGAGAATCACCAGGACTGCTGAACGGATCATAGGATGTCCCCTACCTGACCTAGAGGAACAATTCAGGGGAAGGATCCGTTCAAAAGCAAAAAGAATAGTTGAGGACCCCACTCACCCAGGCCACCCCTTCCATAAACTCCTATCCTCTGGACAGAGATACCGGGCTATCTCGTCCAGGACCTCTCGATACAAAAACATTTTTTTCTCTCTAGCAGTTAAAGCGCTTAATAATCAATTCTAAGAATCCTGCAAGAACTTTCGGTCCCCGGCGTATCACCAGTTAGTAGAATGTCGTATGTAACTAAGGCCCAAGTGTATAATATGCATGACTAGCAAACGTCTAAGCTCCAATGGTGTGTGTAATATGCATAACTAGCAATTGTTAAGCTCTATGGAGAACCCCCCCTTCCAAAAAGTATTCCTTGTATGTATTCTGTACCTACTTGGCGACCAATAAAATATTCATATTCGTAACAGTGTAGAACTGCAGGGCCACTTCCAGTGTGAGCTTGGGATGCCCCCTTGTGTGCTCTTTAGGGTATAATGCAGGAAAGTGGGTCTTAGACCGGGCCATGCTGTTACAGGGATGTCTCCGGGGACCAGGGGACATGAGGATACTTACTAAGGTCACAGTGAGGGTCCCCCGTCCAGGTTGCTTACTTGAGTCCACGTTCGTTTGAAGGCAACAAAAAATGGCAGCTAGCATCCGATAAATGTTGCAAACGCGTTAACGTTTTATTGAGGCAGGTAAGGCAACATTTCAGGACCCACAGCACTCATGGCCCTATACAACTCGACTCACCGGTCTTGCCCTTTCAGGATTCCATACCAGCAGGAAATTTTAGGGCTCCATACAGCCACAATAGGGGCCATCTAGTGCAAGGTGTGAATTCGCACTCCTTTTTTAGGAGAGAAAACTGCCATTTACTTTCATTGGCTACCGGGTGTACATTTTCACCTGGATCTGAATCAGCCCAAAGGTAGACAATGACAGTCAATGGTAAATTTCTCTCCTAAGAAAGTAGAGAGAATTCTCACCTGGCTCTGAATCGACCTTCTAGTCTACCCCTCTAATTTGTATCCTACACAGATGTATAAATGTAATTTATTCTTGTCTTGTTAAATAAAAAAAATAATAATAAAAAAAAACTTTGCTCCAGTTTTACTATCCTAAGTTTTGGTCTGCCCCCCCCCAGCCCAGTTTGGGATGCCCCACTGTGTAAAACCCCCAAATAGCCCGCTTTTTCACCTTTCCATGGTGCATGTGCGGCGGGCTGCAGCATCATTCGCATCCCTCAGCTTTGGGTGGCCACGTCAGCCATTCAGCTATGGCCAGAAAAGGAAGCAAATGACCATGCCACTCATGTGCCGTGGACTCATTGATGAGGTAAGCATACCGCTCGACTGGTGGGGGTTCAGACAGTGGCGTATCCCAAATCAGAATGCCCTGAAGAGAGTGGAAATCATGTATTTTCAGGCTTTTGGTCCCCTTACTGCACTCATGTTCCAGTAAAGCCAGTTCCTGTTACACCACAAAAGTCTATCTGGATTTGACTCTGCACCCAGCGCTCACACTCTGCAAAAGGCTATGGGCCCAGTGACTGAATGAAGCCCCAGCCACCAGATAAAGCCCAGTGACCAGACGCGGCCCAGGAAGAGCAAATCCTCGAATGGGGACAGCCCCGCCGATGCAGAGGTTGACATAAAAACCTTCCACAGAGACATCTCCTGTATACAAGTAAGACTGTTCTTATATATAAAGGAGGGAGAATGGCTAGCAGAGCAGAGCTTAAAGAGCCACTCCAGCCCCGATTTACAAATTTAAAATTACCCCCCACCCTGCCACCCTCTAATAGCGCTGAAGCACAAAGCACTAAATCTTCAGCCGCCATCTTGCTGAAGACCAGGCTGGCTGCTGGGCGCCAACGCCTATTGCATCACGTGAGCTCCTGTCCGCCCATTCACTTCAAACCACCCAGCAGCCGGCCTGGTCTTCAGCAAAATGGCAGCTGAAGATCCCTGCTGGAGACATGGCCTGAGACCGATCTGACACTTGCATTTGTGAAGACCAGGAGCTTGTGCATGACTCCATAGAGACCGACACCAGAACAGCTCTTAAAGTTACAGACACAAGGTTACACAGGAAGGAAACCAGGGTGTGCTTTAGGGGCACATGATAGACTGTACCATATGGAAAGCAGAAAAAATGAGGCAGTGTCCGTCTTATGCTAAACAGAAGGTCAAAGCCACAATTTCTGATCCATGTGAAGGGAATTGGAATGCCACATTTAAAGTGACAGCCAACAATACATTTCAGGGCTGGTGCATTGACTCGAGAGCAACCAGTCACATGAAAAGTGATAGAAGCTTTTTCACAGAAATTGATCTGAATAACAAAGAGGCTTTGTTATGTTGAAAGAGATTTACCTTGCAGATGGAAGTAAAATACATGCAGAGGAATATGGGCATTAACTATTGTATTCCCCAGTGATGCTGGACACAATTTAGCCATACCAGTAGAGATAGGTGAACCCGAAGTCTTTAGCGCCCGTCCCAAACTAGAAAAAGCTGGTTGATGGGCTGCTAAGCAGTCCATGAACCTGCTTCACATAACGTTGCAGCAGCATGAAGCTGCTGTAACTCACCTGTGCCCCAATCCTCTCCCTGTCTGAGCGGCGGAGCAGCAGCAGAAGCATTTCAAACCAACCCCTGCTGGGGCTATAAAAAGATGGCCGCTGGCTCCCACAAGTTGCCACGGTATGCTGACAGTAAGAGGATCAGGGCTCATCTGAGTTTAAGCAGCGCACTTCTGCTTCATACTCTGCACACTGTGATCTAACAGTATCCTTTTGTCCAGTTATAGTTAAGTGTGAATGTTGCATCGAATCCAAAGCTACAAGAGCAACACACCCTAAAGTCAGTCAGAGCAGAGCTTCAAGACCACTTGTCCTAGTTCACAGTGATGTATAAGGTCCCCTAAACCCACCTACACCAGGAGGCAAGAGGTACATAGTGACTTTCATAGATGGCTACTCAAGATACACAGTCACTTACCTAATGTAACACAAGAGTATGTAGTAAAGACAAATAAAGTGAGTAAAGTACAAGAGTACTTAAAGCAGAATGGAATAGAGTATCAAAAGACCGTGCCATAAACACCAGAACAAAATGGGGTACCTTAAAGAAAGAATTGAACTTTGACTGAAATGATCAGATGTATGCTGACAGACTCTGGACTACCACAAACATACTGTGGTGAGGCAGCAATGACAGCCACTTATTTGCAGAACAGACTCCTTTCTAGAACAGTTGAGAAAACTCCATATGAACCATGGCACAATGAGAAACCAAGTGTAAAACACCTAAGAGTTTTTGGATGCAAAGCATTTACATTCCAGAGGAAAAACACACTAAACAAACAATTTGAAGGAATTTTTGTTGGATACAGTGACAATGTTAAGGGTTACAGAATCCTAAATCCCAAAACAGGCAATGTTACCATTAGCAACATCATAAAAGGTTAAGGGGGCAATAAACAACAAAAAAAAGGCATTTAAATGTTTAAAGCAGGAAGGGACAGCGGAAGCGTTAAAAAACTACAAAGAAGAAAATAAACAATGTAAACAACAGATAAGGGCAGCTGAGCTGGAGACAGAAAGAATGGTCGCGAAAGAGAGTAAAACTAACCCCAAATTATTCTTGAGCTACATAAACCGTAAAAGGTACAAACCTGAGGGTGTGGGCCCCCTGAAAAGCGGGGATAGGGGACCCCTATAGAGGGAAATGAGGAGAAAGCAAATTTGCTTAACAACTTCTTTGCTTCTATATTCACAAAAGAATTTGACATGCCGAGTGAAATGCAGGGGAATAACCGAAACCCTCTATTAAATGTTACTGGTCTAACCAAGGAAGAAGTCCAGCACCATCTCAAGCAGATAAAAATCACCGGGATGACATACATCCTCGTGTTTTAAGGGAGTTATGTACAGTAATAGACAAGCCGTTATATCTAATATTTGTGGATTCCATAACTACAGGGTCTGTTCCGAGGGATTGGCGCTTGGCAAATGTGGTGCCAATATTCAAAAAGGGATCTAGGGGGGAACCTGGGAACTACAGACCGGTAAGCTTAACATCTGTGGTGGGCAAGCTGTTTGAAGGTTTCTTAAGGGATACTATCCTGGAGCACCTTGGGGAAAATGACCTTATTACTTCATATCAGCATGGATTTATGAGGAATCGCTCCTGCCAGACAAACCTGATCAGCTTTTATGAGGAGGTAAGTTCAAAATTGGATCAGGGGGAGTCATTGGATATCATATATCTTGACTTTTCTAAAGCATTTGATACTGTGCCACATAAAAGGCTGGTACAAAAGATGAGAATGCTTGGACTGGGGGAAAAAGTGTGCAGATGGGTGGGAAATTGGCTTAATGATCGGAAGCAGAGGGTGGTTATCAATGGTACACACTCAGATTGGGTCATTGTTACTAGTGGGGTACCACAAGGGTCAGTTCTGGGACCAATTCTCTTCAATATATATATAAATGACATTGGGTATGGATTAAACAGTAAAGTCTCAATCTTTGCAGATGATACTAAGCTGAGTAAAGTAATTAAAACAAAAGAGGACAGCAGGCAGCTACAGACAGATTTAGATAAATTGGAAGCATGGGCAGTTAAATGGCAAATGAAGTTTAACACAGATAAATGTAAGGTTATGCACATGGGAAGGAGAAATCATGATTACACACTAAATAAAGAACCACTTGGTAAAACAATGGAAAAGGACCTAGGGGTTTTAGTTACCAATGAGCTCAACTGTAGTAATCAATGCCAGGCAGCTGCTGCCAAAGCAAATAGGATCATGGGGTGCATCAGGAGGGGCATAGGTGCTCATGACCAGAGCATCATTTTACCCCTGTACAAGTCACTGGTCAGACCCCGTATGGAATACTGTGTACAGTTCTGGAGCACGTTCAAAGAAGGGCAACAAAGTTAATAAAAGGAGTGCGGGGGCTAGAGTACACGGAAAGATTGTCCAAGTTAGGTTTATTTAGTCTAGAAAAAAGACGATTGAGGGGTGATCTAATAACTATGTATAAATATATTCGGGGTCAATACAAACATCTCTCCCACAATCTATTTATACCCCGGAGTGTAACCATAACCCGGGGGCATCCACTAAGGTTAGAGGAAAGGTGCTTTCTCCACCGACATGGGAGGGGTTTCTTCTCTGTTAGAGCAGTGAGACTATGCTGCCAGAGGAGGTAGTAATTAGAGATGAGCGAACTTTTGAAAAATTCGATTCGACTGATTCGCCGAATTTTCGGACAAAAATCGTTTCGACCCGAATTTATTCGCGACGAATCGCTATTAAAAATGGCTATTTCTGAGCCTCCTAGAGCCTCAATAGGGTTGTAAACCATTCTGCCTTGCTGTAACACGCATAGGATGCGTGCTGGGTTAGTTAAATAATACTGTAAATAAATATCACATGCAGATCAGAGGCATCGCTAATAGAATCGCAGTGCGGCACAATTGCAGAGAATTGAAGTGGCATCACTATGAGGGGCAGGAGCCCAAACATTGCTTTAAAGAGACACTGGAGTTGGCAGCAGCAGGAGCCCAAAAATTGGATGAATCACACCCTGGAGTTGCAAGCAGCAGCAGGAGCCCAAACATTGGCTGAAAGAGACACTGGAGTTGGCAGCAGCAGGAGCCCAAAAATTGACTGACACACCCTGGAGTTTCAAGCAGCAGCAGCAGCAGCAGGAGCCCAAACATAGTTTGAAAGAGACACTGGAGTTGGCTGCATGAGCCCAAAAATTGGATGAATCACACCCTGGAGTTGGCAGCAGCAGCAGCAGGAGCCAAAACATTACTTTAAAGAGACACTGGGGTTGGCTTCAGGAGCCCAAAAATTGGATGAATCACACCCTGGAGTTGGCAGCAGCAGCAGCAGCAGGAGCCCAAACATTACTTTAAAGAGACACTGGGGTTGGCTTCAGGAGCCCAAAAATTGGATGAATCACACCCCGGAGTTGCAAGCAGCAGCAGGAGCCAAAACATTACTTTAAAGAGACACTGGGGTTGGCTTCAGGAGCCCAAAAATTGGATGAATCACACCCTGGAGTTGGCAGCAGCAGCAGGAGCCCAAACATTACTTTAAAGAGACACTGGGGTTGGCTTCAGGAGCCCAAAAATTGGATGAATCACACCCTGGAGTTGGCAGCAGCAGCAGGAGCCCAAACATTACTTTAAAGAGACACTGGGGTTGGCTTCAGGAGCCCAAAAATTGGATGAATCACACCCTGGAGTTGGCAGCAGCAGGAGCCCAAACATTACTTTAAAGAGACACTGGAGTTGGCTTCAGGAGCCCAAAATTTGGATGATTCACACCCTGGAGTTGGCAGCAGCAGCAGCAGGAACCAAAACATTACTTTAAAGAGACACTGGGGTTGGCTTCAGGAGCCCAAACATTGGATGAATCACACCATGGAGTTGGCAGCAGCAGCAGCAGGAGCCCAAATATTACTTTAAAGAGACACTGGAGTTGGCTTCAGGAGCCCAAAAATTGGATGATTCACACCCTGGAGTTGGCAGCAGCAGCAGCAGCAGGAGCCCAAACATTACTTTAAAGAGACACAGGGGTTGGCTTCAGGAGCCCAAAAATTGGATGAATCACACCCTGGAGTTGGCAGCAGCAGCAGCAGGAGCCCAAATATTACTTTAAAGAGACACTGGAGTTGGCTTCAGGAGCCCAAAAATTGGATGATTCACACCCTGGAGTTGGCAGCAGCAGCAGGAGCCCAAACATTACTTTAAAGAGACACTGGGGTCGGCTTCAGGAGCCCAAAAATTGGATGAATCACACCCTGGAGTTGGCATCAGCAGGAGCCCAAAAATTGGCCTAAAGACATAAATATGTTTTGTACCATTTGGAAAGTGTAAAACGTGACACCATGCTGAATCTAGTCGCATGCATCAGCCATTGGTGGGTGGAAATCCTGGCTGATCCATCCCTGATTCATTTTGGCAAAGGTGAGTCTCTCCACATTTTTTGTTGACAGACGAGTTCTCCTTGCCGTAACTATGGCCCCCGCCGCACTAAACACCCGCTCAGATGGCACGCTACTTGCCGGGCAGGACAGCTTTTCCAGGGCAAACTCTGCTAGTTGCGGCCACAAATCAAGTTTGGCTGCCCAGAAGTCAAGCGGATCCTCAAGGTGTGTTGGCATGGTCATGTCAAAGTATGACATGACCTGCTGGTTCAGGTCCTGCTCCAGGTCTTCCTGCTGCTCATGAGTAGCCTCACTATGCGGGTGTAGAAAGCAACTCATTAGCGACTGAAGACTGAGGCTGCTGCTGATGGAGCTGCTGCTGCTGCTCCTGCCAACCCCCCCAGCAGCCATGACAGTGGAAGGTGAGCGCAGAGGTCCCCCCAAATCAGACCTGCGAGAGTATGGGCCATGGCGCAGATAGGCATCGGCCAACTGCCTACGTAGAATGTCTTTGTAGTAGTTCAGTTTGTCCTCCCTCTCGGTGGGTTTAAAAAATGCCCCCATTTTGTGCCAGAAGCGAGGGTCCAATAAGGTGGACAGCAAGAAGTCATCCCGCCGACAGATGGAAACAATTCTGGGGTCACTACGCAAGCACGTGAGCATGCTTCCTGCCATTTGCGCAAGTGACTCGGATGGACTACCTGTCTCCATCTCCACTGCATACTGCCACGGTGTGCCCGGGTCCTCTGTCTCGCCTTCCTCAAAAACCTCTAGCTCCTCTGGCTGCTCCTGCTCCTCCTCTCCTGTCCGCTGACTAGATAAACCAGCCATTTCGCCAAGCCTAAACTGTGTTTCGCTGGGCAACTCCTCCTCCTCTTCCTCCTCCTCCTCCAGTTCAGCTCCAACGGGGTTCATGTGGCCATAAGATGTAAACGCCATGTCTCCAGTGCCCTGACCAGCCATGGTTTCCAACATGTGCTGTAGTACATGAAGCAGTGGAATCATGTCGTTCATCCCGTAATCCTGCCGACTGACAAATAAAGTGGCTTCCTCAAAGGGCCTGAGCAAACGGCAGGTGTCACGTATGAGCTGCCACTGGTTGACATTGAAGTTACACAGGGGAGTCCCCCTATCTGCTTGGATCATCAGGAAATCCGTGATGGCTTTTCTCTGTTCATATAATCGGTCCAACATGTGAAGGGTGGAATTCTGACGGGTGGAAACATCGCGAATCAGACTATGTTGGGGGATACCGTTCTGACGCTGTAGCCCAAGAAGGGTGTGTTTGGCGGTGTATGAGTGGCTGAAGTGCATGCAAAGTTTCCTTGAAGTTGTTAGGATGTCTTGCAGATGGGGGGAACACTTCAGAAACCGCTTGACAACCAGATTGAAGACGTGAGCCATGCAGGGGGCATGGGTCAGGCTTCCTTGGCGCAGCGCAGACAAAATGTTCTTCCCATTGTGGTAACCATGATTCCCATTTTAAGTTTTCTTGGAGTAAGCCATGTTTGGATTTCCTGATGAATAAATTTAAGCAGTTCCTCCCCTGTGTGACTCCGTTCGCCAAGACAAACCATGTGAAGCACTGCGTGACACCTCCGTGCCCTGCACACATGGTAGACTGGAGGGGCACTGAGACTTGAGCCTACAGTGGAGGGTGAGGAGATGGCGGAGGATGAGGAGGCCGAGTCGCACAGTTTCACAGGCCCAACGGGCAGGGAATGCGGAGGCCGAAGCGGCGTGACCTGTCCAAGTTGCTGCTGCAAAGGGACCACATTCATCCAGTGGGCCGTAAACGACATGTACTGTCCCTGACCGTAGTTACAGCTCCAGACGTCGGCGCTGCCATGCACTTTGCTACACACCGACAGGCTCAAGGACTGGCCCACCTTCTGTTCAACAAAAGTGTGCAGCGCTGGTACTGCCTTCTTGGCAAAGAAATGACGGCTTGGGACTCTCCACCTCGGCTCGGCACAAGCCATCAGTTCTCTGAAAGGTGCAGAGTCCACCACCTGAAAAGGGAGCGACTGCAGCACCAGAAACTTGGACAGGAGCACATTCAGCTTCTGCGCCGTAGGATGAGTGGGCGCATACTGCTGTCTCTTGGACATGGCTTCGCTGATGGATTGCTGGCGGGATGCATGAGCAGGAGCGACAGAGGATGGGTATGACGCACAGCTGCCTTCGGCTGAGGTGCTGGAGCCTTGGCTGGCAGAAATTGGGAGCGGCGTGCCACTCGGTGAGGAAGCAGTCTGGCCCACCTCTCCGGAGCCTAGGTTCTCCCAGGCTGCTTTATGGTGACGCTGCATATGTTGACGCAGGGCCGTGGTGCCAACATTTGGACCCTGGCCACGCTTCACCTTCTGCCTACATATCTTGCATGTGGCCATGTTACCCTCCTGCGGATGCTTCAGGAAAAACTGCCACACTGCCGAGTAGCTACTTTTCCCACCAACAGGCCTCACTGATTCGCTGCTATTGTCGCCAACTCCAGGAACCCCTGCCCCACTACCTCCCGATACAGTAGCCTGCCGCGCAGCAGGTGCTCTACCCCGGCCCCATTTGGCTCCAGGCTTTACAATTGTGCCCCCATGCTGCGTGCCAACCATGCTGCTAACACCTTGCTGCCTGAGCTGCTGATTCCGGGGCAACCTGCGCCCCTCTTCTCCTGATGATGACGATGAAGCCCCTTCATCACCCGGCTCCCAAGTGCGATCGGCTTCATTGCCATCATCATTATCACCGAGTTGTGGCTGTACGTCACTGATGTTTGTGGATTCGTCAGCAGTGTCTGGCGCAGGAGCTGGAACGCTCGCAGCACCCACGACACTGTCCACATCACTATTTGTCTGCCTAGCTAAAGAAGCCACCTCCATTTCTTGGCTGGGCAGTAGCTGCTGACTGTCCTCTATCTGATCGTCCTCCTCACTAAAGAGTGGAGCTGAACCCAAAGCATAGGATACGTTGCTGGGGGAGGGAACGGCGTAGGACAGAGGCAATGGGAGGACAGGGACTGCTCTCGGGGCATGCCAACTCAGGGTTGTGTCAGAGGAACCTACCGACCCTAGACTGGGGGTCTCAGACGTAAGTTGTGATGATGTTGTTGATGAGCGCGTTAACCAATCTACCACGGCAGATGCGTTACTGGTGGAGACCCGACCGCTAGCAGATACTGGCAGATTAGTGCCCTTATTCATCAAGCGATAGAGCCAGGTAGTGTCTGACGAGCGCCAGGTAGCGGCAGCTAACGGCGACTACCGACTCAAGTACGCCCGCGGCGGTCACAATGACGCATTTATCAAGCAAAATGAGGCTAGCGCCGGCGAGAGCGACGGCTAGCGCGGCATTCATCATGAAGCCGCCTGGACCGAACAGCGCCGCTGCAAATTCCCTCACAGCGCCAGGTATGAGCTGTCGCTCCCTGGCGATGTCCAATGCATTTCAATGGAGCAATCTATAATAATTCATGATTAATTGGTAATAATTTTTTTTTACATTTTTTTAATGTCAAAAAATCGGAGAACACTTCTGCAATGTTAGGATTTATTTTTAAGTCAAAAAAAAAAAAAAAAAAATATGTGCAGAATTGATCTAACAGGTCTGAGATTAATGTATTCATATAACAAAATGATTCTAAAAACATGTATAATGTTACATTCAAAAAATATGGTTGTTTAGGGGTTAAAAACTAGTTAATACAGATCGGCGCCAGCGCTCTGGGGTTTAAACAAGGAATGGACAGCGACAGCACATTCGGAGCGTGATTTTTTGATGAATATGAAGCTAGCCGTTCGCTCTGGCCATTCGTTGTCAGGCGCTCACATACAACGCTGGACCTGTGAAACAGCGACCCCCCAGCCAGTATTCAACATTACCGCACACCGACTGAGTCGCTGTCATCAAGCTAACGCCGGCCAAGCACAGCGAATACTGGCTGGCGCTGAAAAAATCACGCTACAGTCGCTCATCTGTCGCTACCTGGCGCTATTGATGAATCGGCCTCCCCGTCTCTCAGCGTGACTCCTGCTGCTACTGGCCCCCAGTCTGCTGCGACCTCTGCCTGCGGAATCTTGGCCTCTGCCACTCCTCTTTTCACTTCCAGGCACTTGTCTGCCCGACATATGGGTCGATTCAAAGAAACATGTTACAGCTTTGATTTTGGTGCCGATCATCCTATTTTTCCCGAACGCTCGTGCGCTCGTATGAACTTGCGAGTGATTCTATAAGCTAATACGTTTCTATCCTAAAATGTACGTCCGTTCGTATGGCAGTTCGGGAATCAGACCTATGTCAGTTTCCATCCTGAATTTTCTGTTTCATTTCTCAGGTTGCAACATTGGTTTTGCCCTTTTTCCTTTTTTGTCTGGACGTAAATCCTTCTGATCTTGCGCCTGCGCACTACAAACTTACCTCATTAAAGTGCATTCTAAATATTTGTTTTTTTTTTTTTCTTTATTTCATTCATTTTGTAGTAACCAACCATTAATGAATGCATTTGCATAAGTAAATCTTACTTTGTTTAATTTTTAGTTAACTTGCATTTTTTACTTGTGGATTTAATTTTAATATTTTGGCTTCAAATGGTACAACTTAAAATTTTTTGTGTGGTTACCCACACCCTCTACATACAGATTGCTCTCAAAAATTAAAAAACACCCAGCAACTTCTGCATGTTATGAGCCTAGAAACAGCCAAGATGGCGGGTCAGGTATTATCGGGCAGCCTGCAAACAGAAAGGGCCTTGTGACTGTGTTGCTCTGCATTCTTTGATTTCTGACCTTTCCGTGCCCCCAGCTCTGCTGTGTCTGTGCAAAATACAGCAGTAGCCCACATCCTGCACTTTATCCCGCTCTCCTCTCCTCAGTAAGTGTGATGCATCTGACCAAAGATGAGCTAAAATAATTAAACAAAGCAAAGGTAAACAACTACACCAATAAATTCAAATTAAAAATATTATTCTAGTACATCAATTTAAAAATAAATAACAAAGGACATAAGTTTCTTTAAATAACGAAAATATATGGATGTATTGCAAAATAAAGGTTTACATGCAAAGGACTAATTAAGGTCCACATTAAAATGCTTTTATAAGGCATACATGAAATGTATTGAATCAGGTATGCATTGCCATACAATTTATGGCCTCGGCCATGCCGATACATGCAGTTCATTGGAGCTCAAGACGCGCAGACTCCTCCACATAGCCAAAAACCTGTTCAAGAACAGCAATCCGACTGCTAAAAGGTGTCGGAAGTGGCTTTCTTTTAAAACGGATTTAGAGGTTGGAAAACTGCTCTCTGAATCACACGTAAACACATCTGATTATCCTAAGTTTTAGGTTTTGATCCTAAGTTTTAGGTTTTGATCCTAAGTTTTAGGTTTTGATCCTAAGTTTTAGGTTTTGATCCTACAATTTAGGAACGAACTTCCGATGATCGTAAGAGCATATACAAAATCGTACGTAGGCTCGTGCGAGTCGGAAATGGCCAAAAAAACAGGAAAAAATGACTAACACCCACCCAAACTTACGATTCTCGATCCGAAATCAATTAACTTTTGCATTTTTAATCAAGGGGATAGTCTAACTGGCGTGGTAGTAGGTGATATTTTAAGAACCCCCAGGCAGCGGTGGGTCTATATGAAACAGAATATAATGCACACCAAAAGTGAGCAGTAACACTCAGCCTCCAACAGGCCTGCTTAGTGTAAATAAGAGAGCTGCTTAGAGTAAATAAAGAGGGGTATGGTATGTTACAGAATGGGATGCCCCAACAGCAGAGCACCTGGGAGAAGAAGTACTATGCACAGCAAAAGTGTCTTTATCAGGCCAAATTACTTTTAGAATAAGTGCAAAGGGTTATAGTAAATAGAGGCTGGTGTAGTCACAGAATGGGATGCCCCAACCGGAGAGCACCTGGGAGCAGTAGTACTATGGACAGCAAAAGTGTCTTTGTCAGGCCAAATTACTTTTAGAATAAGTGCAAAGGGTTATAGTAAATAGAGGCTGGTGTAGTCACAGAATGGGATGCCCCAACCGGAGAGCACCTGGGAGCAGTACTATGCACAGCAAAAGTGTCTTTATCAGGCAAAATTACTTTTAGAATAAGTGCAAAGGGTTATAGTAAATAGAGGCTGGTGTAGTCACAGAATGGGATGCCCCACCTGGAGAGTACCTGGGAGCAGTAGTACTATGCACAGCAAAAGTGTCTTTGTCAGGCCAAATCACTTTTAGAATAAGTGCAAAGGGTTATAGTAAATAGAGGCTGGTGTAGTCACAGAATGGGATGCCCCAACCAGAGTGCACCTGGGAGCAGTACTATGCACAGCAAAAGTGTCTTTATCAGGCCAAATTACTTTAAAATAGGTGCAAAGGGTTATAGTAAATAGAGGCTGGTGTAGTCACAGAATGGGATGCCCCAACCAGAGTGCACCTGAGAGCAGTACTATGCACAGCAAAAATGTCTTTATCAGGCCAAATTACTTTTAGAATAAGTGCAAAGGGTTATAGTAAATAGAGGCTGGTGTAGTCACAGAATGGGATGCCCCAACCGGAGAGCACCTGGGAGCAGTAGTACTATGCACAGCAAAAGTGTCTTTGTCAGGCCAAATCACTTTTAGAATAAGTGCAAAGGGTTATAGTAAATAGAGGCTGGTGTAGTCACAGAATGGGATGCCCCAACCAGAGTGCACCTGGGAGCAGTACTACGCACAGCAAAAGTGTCTTTATCAGGCCAAATTACTTTAAAATAAGTGCAAAGGGTTATAGTAAATAGAGGCTGGTGTAGTCACAGAATGGGATGCCCCAACCAGAGTGCACCTGGGAGCAGTACTATGCTCAGCAAAAGTGTCTATATCAGGCCAAATTACTTTTAGAATAAGTGCAAAGGGTTATAGTAAATAGAGGCTGGTGTAGTCACAGAATGGGATGCCCCAACCAGAGTGCACCTGGGAGCAGTACTATGCTCAGCAAAAGTGTCTTTATCAGGCCAAATTACTTTTAGAATAAGTGCAAAGGGTTATAGTAAATAGAGGCTGGTGTAGTCACAGAATGGGATGCCCCAACCAGAGTGCACCTGGAAGCAGTACTATGCACAGCAAAAGTGTCTTTATCAGGCCAAATTACTTTTAGAATAAGTGCAAAGGGTTATAGTAAATAGAGGCTGGTGTAGTCACAGAATGGGATGCCCCAACCGGAGAGCACCTGGGAGCAGTAGTACTATGCACAGCAAAAGTGTCTTTGTCAGGCCAAATTACTTTTAGAATAAGTGCAAAGGGTTATAGTAAATAGAGGCTGGTGTAGTCACAGAATGGGATGCCCCAACCAGAGTGCACCTGGGAGCAGTACTATGCACAGCAAAAGTGTCTTTATCAGGCCAAATTACTTTTAGAATAAGTGCAAAGGGTTATAGTAAATAGAGGGTGGTGTAGTCACAGAATGGGATGCCCCAACAGCAGAGCACCTAGGAGCAGTAGTACTATGCACAGCAAAAGTGTCTTTATCAGGCCAAATTACTTTTAGAATAAGTGCAAAGGGTTATAGTAAATAGAGGCTGGTGTAGTCACAGAATGGGATGCCCCAACCAGAGTGCACCTGGGAGCAGTACTATGCACAGCAAAAGTGTCTTTATCAGGCCAAATTACTTTTAGAATAAGTGCAAAGGGTTATAGTAAATAGAGGCTGGTGTAGTCACAGAATGGGATGCCCCAACCAGAGTGCACCTGGGAGCAGTATTATGCTCAGCAAAAGTGTCTTTATCAGGCCAAATTACTTTTAGAATAAGTGCAAAGGGTTATAGTAAATAGAGGCTGGTGTAGTCACAGAATGGGATGCCCCAACCAGAGTGCACCTGGGAGCAGTAGTACTATGCACAGCAAAAGTGTCTTTATCAGGCCAACTTACTTTTAGAATAAGTGCAAAGGGTTATAGTAAATAGAGGCTGGTGTAGTCACAGAATGGGATGCCCCAACCGGAGAGCACCTGGGAGCAGTAGTACTATGCACAGCAAAAGTGTCTTTATCAGGCCAAATTACTTTTAGAATAAGTGCAAAGGGTTATAGTAAATAGAGGCTGGTGTAGTCACAGAATGGGATGCCCCAACCAGAGTGCACCTGGGAGCAGTACTATGCACAGCAAAAGTGTCTTTATCAGGCCAAATTACTTTTAGAATAAGTGCAAAGGGTTATAGTAAATAGAGGGTGGTGTAGTCACAGAATGGGATGCCCCAACAGCAGAGCACCTAGGAGCAGTAGTACTATGCACAGCAAAAGTGTCTTTATCAGGCCAAATTACTTTTAGAATAAGTGCAAAGGGTTATAGTAAATAGAGGCTGGTGTAGTCACAGAATGGGATGCCCCAACTGGAGAGTACCTGGGAGCAGTAGTACTATGCACAGCAAAAGTGTCTTTGTCAGGCCAAATCACTTTTAGAATAAGTGCAAAGGGTTATAGTAAATATAGGCTGGTGTAGTCACAGAATGGGATGCCCCAACCAGAGTGCACCTGGGAGCAGTACTATGCACAGCAAAAGTGTCTTTATCAGGCCAAATTACTTTAAAATAAGTGCAAAGGGTTATAGTAAATAGAGGCTGGTGTAGTCACAGAATGGGATGCCCCAACCAGAGTGCACCTGAGAGCAGTACTATGCACAGCAAAAATGTCTTTATCAGGCCAAATTACTTTTAGAATAAGTGCAAAGGGTTATAGTAAATAGAGGCTGGTGTAGTCACAGAATGGGATGCCCCAACCGGAGAGCACCTGGGAGCAGTAGTACTATGCACAGCAAAAGTGTCTTTGTCAGGCCAAATCACTTTTAGAATAAGTGCAAAGGGTTATAGTAAATAGAGGCTGGTGTAGTCACAGAATGGGATGCCCCAACCAGAGTGCACCTGGGAGCAGTACTACGCACAGCAAAAGTGTCTTTATCAGGCCAAATTACTTTAAAATAAGTGCAAAGGGTTATAGTAAATAGAGGCTGGTGTAGTCACAGAATGGGATGCCCCAACCAGAGTGCACCTGGGAGCAGTACTATGCTCAGCAAAAGTGTCTATATCAGGCCAAATTACTTTTAGAATAAGTGCAAAGGGTTATAGTAAATAGAGGCTGGTGTAGTCACAGAATGGGATGCCCCAACCAGAGTGCACCTGGGAGCAGTACTATGCTCAGCAAAAGTGTCTTTATCAGGCCAAATTACTTTTAGAATAAGTGCAAAGGGTTATAGTAAATAGAGGCTGGTGTAGTCACAGAATGGGATGCCCCAACCAGAGTGCACCTGGAAGCAGTACTATGCACAGCAAAAGTGTCTTTATCAGGCCAAATTACTTTTAGAATAAGTGCAAAGGGTTATAGTAAATAGAGGGTGGTGTAGTCACAGAATGGGATGCCCCAACAGCAGAGCACCTAGGAGCAGTAGTACTATGCACAGCAAAAGTGTCTTTATCAGGCCAAATTACTTTTAGAATAAGTGCAAAGGGTTATAGTAAATAGAGGCTGGTGTAGTCACAGAATGGGATGCCCCAACCAGAGTGCACCTGGGAGCAGTACTATGCACAGCAAAAGTGTCTTTATCAGGCCAAATTACTTTTAGAATAAGTGCAAAGGGTTATAGTAAATAGAGGCTGGTGTAGTCACAGAATGGGATGCCCCAACCAGAGTGCACCTGGGAGCAGTATTATGCTCAGCAAAAGTGTCTTTATCAGGCCAAATTACTTTTAGAATAAGTGCAAAGGGTTATAGTAAATAGAGGCTGGTGTAGTCACAGAATGGGATGCCCCAACCAGAGTGCACCTGGGAGCAGTAGTACTATGCACAGCAAAAGTGTCTTTATCAGGCCAACTTACTTTTAGAATAAGTGCAAAGGGTTATAGTAAATAGAGGCTGGTGTAGTCACAGAATGGGATGCCCCAACCGGAGAGCACCTGGGAGCAGTAGTACTATGCACAGCAAAAGTGTCTTTATCAGGCCAAATTACTTTTAGAATAAGTGCAAAGGGTTATAGTAAATAGAGGCTGGTGTAGTCACAGAATGGGATGCCCCAACCAGAGTGCACCTGGGAGCAGTACTATGCACAGCAAAAGTGTCTTTATCAGGCCAAATTACTTTTAGAATAAGTGCAAAGGGTTATAGTAAATA
This sequence comes from Gastrophryne carolinensis, assembly GCA_027917425.1. Taxonomy (NCBI): domain Eukaryota; kingdom Metazoa; phylum Chordata; class Amphibia; order Anura; family Microhylidae; genus Gastrophryne; species Gastrophryne carolinensis. Next base: position 20,903,559 of record CM051239.1, on the reverse strand, counting down.
GAGGGTGGTGTAGTCACAGAATGGGATGCCCCAACAGCAGAGCACCTAGGGGCAGTAGTACTATGCACAGCAAAAGTGTCTTTATCAGGCCAAATTACTTTTAGAATAAGTGCAAAGGGTTATAGTAAATAGAGGCTGGTGTAGTCACAGAATGGGATGCCCCAACTAGAGTGCACCTGGGAGCAGTACTATGCTCAGCAAAAGTGTCTTTATCAGGCCAAATTACTTTTAGAATAAGTGCAAAGGGTTATAGTAAATCGAGGCTGGTGTAGTCACAGAATGGGATGCCCCAACCAGAGTGCACCTGGGAGCAGTACTATGCACAGCAAAAGTGTCTTTATCAGGCCAAATTACTTTTAGAATAAGTGCAAAGGGTTATAGTAAATAGAGGGTGGTGTAGTCACAGATTGGGATGCCCCAACCAGAGTGCACCTGGGAGCAGTAGTACTATGCACAGCAAAAGTGTCTTTATCAGGCCAACTTACTTTTAGAATAAGTGCAAAGGGTTATAGTAAATAGAGGCTGGTGTAGTCACAGAATGGGATGCCCCAACCGGAGAGCACTTGGGAGCAGTAGTACTATGCACAGCAAAAGTGTCTTTGTCAGACCAAATTACTTTTAGAATAAGTGCAAAGGGTTATAGTAAATAGAGGCTGGTGTAGTCACAGAATGGGATGCCCCAACCAGAGTGCACCCGGGAGCAGTACTATGCACAGCAAAAGTGTCTTTATCAGGCAAAATTACTTTTAGAATAAGTGCAAAGGGTTATAGTAAATAGAGGGTGGTGTAGTCACAGAATGGGATGCCCCAACAGCAGAGCACCTAGGAGCAGTAGTACTATGCACAGCAAAAGTGTCTTTATCAGGCCAAATTACTTTTAGAATAAGTGCAAAGGGTTATAGTAAATAGAGGCTGGTGTAGTCACAGAATGGGATGCCCCAACCAGAGTGCACCTGGGAGCAGTACTATGCACAGCAAAAGTGTCTTTATCAGGCCAAATTACTTTTAGAATAAGTGCAAAGGGTTATAGTAAATAGAGGCTGGTGTAGTCACAGAATGGGATGCCCCAACCGGAGAGCACCTGGGAGCAGTACTATGCACAGCAAAAGTGTCTTTATCAGGCCAAATTACTTTTAGAATAAGTGCAAAAGGTTATAGTAAATAGAGGCTGGTGTAGTCACAGAATGGGATGCCCCCAACCGGAGTGCACCTGGGAGCAGTAGTACTATGCACAGCAAAAGTGTCTTTATCAGGCCAAATTACTTTTAGAATAAGTGCAAAGGGTTATAGTAAATAGAGGCTGGTGTAGTCACAGAATGGGATGCCCCAACCAGAGTGCACCTGGGAGCAGTACTATGCACAGCAAAAGTGTCTTTATCAGGCCAAATTACTTTTAGAATAAGTGCAAAGGGTTATAGTAAATAGAGGCTGGTGTAGTCACAGAATGGGATGCCCCAACCGGAGAGCCCCAACCGGATAGGCTGCATGTGACTGCCCCAGTATGCAATGGAGCGGGGTAGATGTCCCGTCCGCCATCTTAGAATGCCTGTAATGGAAATGAATGGATGTTAAAGGAAAACTTTGAGCGATCGAAGCACGGGGAAATTCGGATTCGATCCGAATTAAATTTTTCATGAAATTCGGATCGAATCCGGGTTCGTCCGGATCGATTCGCTCATCCCTAGTAGTAATGATGGATACAGTAAAAACGTTCAAAAGTGGCCTTGATGCCTTCCTGGCATGTAATAACATTTCCAGCTATGGCTACTAGACCACTGGAAGGAGTTAAACAGGCTGAACTGGATGGACTAAAGTCTTTATTCAGCCTTACATACTATGTTACTATGTTACAATGTGATAACAGCAGAGAAAGTAAGAACAAAAGAGAAAACTGACATTGATCAGCCATCATCTGTAACTTAAAGTGAATTGCAATGCAGATGGCACAGTGGAGCAATACAAAGCAAGACTTGTAGCCAAGGGATATCAAAAATATTGAGAGGACTATGATGAGACTTTTGCTCCAGTAGTCAAGCATTCTACAATAAGGACTTTGCTGCCAGCAGCCGCCACAAGAAAAATCCAAGTGAAACATTTTGATGTGACAACAGCATTTCTACTTGGTGAGTTATCAGAAGACATCCACATGGAACAACCACCAGGATTCAAACATGAAAAAAGGCCAGAACTAGTATGCAAACTTCAGAGGAGTATTTCGGGTCGAAAGCAAGCTTCCAGAGCATGGACTATGAAAATAAATGAAGTGTTTAAACATAAGGGCATTCAGAAGAGTAAAGCGGTGCCCTGCCTATACACACAGAAATTGGCCAACAGATGGACCTATGTGCTCATTTATGTGGACAATATCCTAGTTTGTTTTGAGCAAGAAGAGGGTGAAGCAGAAATACTGTAAACCCTGAATCAGCATGTAGAGACCAAAGATCTTGAAAAGAATTACCTTCAGACAGAATTGCTAAGGGGGATTCTGGAAGCCCCACACAGGTCCCCAGGCGGTCTGCACTCAACCCGCAAAATGATATAAACCACTATAATTATCAAATACTAGAAAAAGTTTATTTACAATATGCAAGAGTAAAAAGACTCCACACGGAGTTAATATGTGAAAAGACACAACAATAAAGACATATTAAAAAACAAAGTCCCTGTTTACACATTATTTTTCCAATAACATTGGCGCGCTAGTATTTAGTGTTTCACAAGATGGATTGAGGAATTAGATAGGAAGTGATATAGGCTTAGGATAGACTCAATGGAGGGATATGTGCTGAGCACGCAGTGTGTAATTTTATATATGTTGTCACATTATGGCTCTTGTTTCTCGCTTCCTGCCCCCTTAGGTTTTAGCCATCAACACAGGTGGTTTCACCTGTGTGTAACATCTTCTCGGCGGCGGGCGCGCGCCCCCGCCGGCACTGGACCGACGCCTCCTACTGCAGGGGAGTGTGTTCGGCTCGGTGCCGGCGGGGGCGCGCGTTCAGCACTTAATACTAGGATGCGGCTGCGCCCCCGCTGGCGCTGACCCGGCACCTCCACTGCAGGGGATGGTGGTCGGCTTGTCGCCGGCGGGGGCGCGTGTCCGCCGCTCGGGATCTTTGGCGTGACAGCGCTGATGGGCGCGGCTTCCGCCCGCCGCCGCATGACGCTCACCCTGACGGCAACAGGATTGGCTTGTCGGGGGGGGGCGTGTGTGGGCGGCGGCTGGCGGCGGCGCGCACATCGGCGCTGCCTTCATATAAAAGGAGGGAGGAAGCGGGAATGAAGTATGGCCATTTGATGCCCTGGTGAAGTGGGTTCTCCACGGAACGCGTCGGCGGGCCGTTGCACAGGGGAGCCTGGAGGGGAGACTACTATACGGTAATGTGATTTGTTCTATTGTATTATTCTTTCTGACTATTATGAACATGTGACCTACGCTTAACCTAGATTGAATTCTTTGGGTATATTAATTGCATATTTGTCTGTATAGATAACACATGCAGGTCAGGATATGAACTGGTAGTCTTTTGATTGGACAGTGGGGTACCCATACTGTCAGGGACTTTAAAAGACCGCTGTATATTTAAACAACTATCTTCAATGTCCTTTTATTTTGCTCCCCTCCACCCCCTGTGTTTTGGGATTTGTGTATATGTTTTTTAATATGTCTTTATTGTTGTGTCTTTTCACATATTAACTCCGTGTGGAGTCTTTTTACTCTTGCATATTGTAAATAAACTTTTTCTAGTATTTGATAATTATAGTGGTTTATATCATTTTGCGGGTTGAGTGCAGACCGCCTGGGGACCTGTGTGGGGCTTCCAGAATCCCCCTTAGCAATTCTGTCTGAGTGTGGATGGGCACAGACGGATCTCGCACCTCCTTGCTGGAACAATACTTGGCTGTGCGTATCCAGTCTATTTTGGGCTATTGGAAAAGAATTACCTTGGCATTCAGACTTGGAGAGAGAGGAAGATGGCAGCTTTCTTTGGAACCAAAATTACAAAATATAAGAAATAAGTGAAACTTTTGGAATGAAAGATGCCAAACCAGTACAATATCCCAAGGAAACCAACTACCTGAAGAAGATAAACAGCCAACATACTGTACGCCACTGTAGCACTACAGTAGTACAGGAAAGCAGTAGGGAAATTGCTGTACATTACCACTGCTACTAGGCCTGACATTTTATAGAGGAACCTTAGACAAGTTACCACTTCCAAATTTATGGTGTATGGCACAAAAAGACAGAAACTCTTCTGGTTGGGTGTGCAAGCCCACTGGGAAATTCAGATTAGTCACCAGCAGTCAGGTGATTCACTGCCATTTTGTGCCATCCACCATGAAACAGGGAATGGTGACTTGCCTATAGTTCCTCTTTAAAAGGACTACAAGCTAAGGTTACCAGCAAGTGATGCAAGCATCCTGACAGGATATGTGGATGCCCCCTGGGCCGGAGACACCAGTGACAGAAAATATACCAGTGGCTACTTGTTTCTTCTATCAAGAGGTGTTATCGTTGGACTATAGGAAAGCAACTCTCTGTCACACTATCATCTACTGAAGCAGAGTAAGTTGCAGCAGCACAGGAAAGCCAAGACAACTGTTAAGAAACTTGGGTCAACCACAGTTGGAGCCCACGAGAATCTTTAGGGACAATCAAGTATGCCTTGCACTTGCACAGATGGAAAGGGTTGAGTTGAGAACCGATCACATTGATGTGAAGTTCAATTTTCTGAGGGATCTTTGAGAGCAGGGACTTCTTGAGTTACTTTATTGCCCTACTGAGGATATGACAGCAGATATCCTTACCAAGCCCCTGACGGCTGAAAGACACTTGAGACTTACAAAAAAGATGTGTATAGTAGACTTACAGCTTGTCTCTTTATGTGATCTGAATCTATATTTGTCTCTGTTGTACATTCTCTACTCAATGCTGTGTTTTCTGTACATTTATGGGATCTCTATGACTTATTTTTCCTGTCTGTGTTAACCACCATGTAAGGTGACATTATCTTACTGCACTTGTGTTCCAGTAAAGCCAGTTCCTGTTACTCCACATATGTCTATCTGGATTTGACTCAGCTGCACCCAGTACTCACACTCTTTAACATCATAGAGGAATGGCATTTAAGGGGGGGGGGGGGGGGCAAACATTGAAGCAAGGCTACAGCAGCTACAACGCATTGCAAGAAAGGGAGGAGAGACACACAGGTCACACTTCAAGTGAGCTCCTTGCTGCCTTATTATTGCCATTGCCTGGACCCTCCCTTTAAGCAGAAATTTAAAAAGACTTTTAGGATTTTTGGATGCCCAGTTTCTTAACCAGACCGAAAATCCTACTTTTTCAGGTTTAGGTAATCATTAGCAACAATTAGAAAGGATTAGTACCTCTCAGTGTATCGTATTAAAGTAGACCAAAACCCCCGATCGGGGGTGCCTCGCTGTGTGAAACCCCCCAGGTCGCCGAAAAAAACGTACCTTTCCTGGTCCTACTGTGCATGCGCGGCCGCTCATCCAATCAGCGTGCTCGGATCCCCTGACATCCCTTCTTCCAAGCCCTCATCTAAGGCAAGTGCAGACTGCTGCATCCCCCGCTACCCACACAAATACCTGACACGGGCACGCACCCTGCTAGAGGAATAGTGGGGATCTGGCCGCGGCTGTGTGACATGTGACATCTTACATATTCCAGGGCAGATTGTCGTGAGTTTTGTACCACTTTAAAGCAGATTAAAACCCTCAGGCAATGCTGCCGGCTCGGTGGTGCCCGGTTTTAAAAAATAAAAAGGGTTTTCTCAAGGCTGCCAGGTAACGTGAGCAGCCAGCTGCCCACACGTCTGCACTCCCCACTTTTGAAATGTAGCACAGGTGGGGTCAGTCCCAGATTTTTTATTTCAAAATAAACACAGCACCCATCACTTGGCAATGTAAATTCCTCATAGGACTGTACACACAGGAGCGGTTGGGCACCACCGCACTGTAAGAAGGCCATTCGGTTAGGCTTTTCAGGTGAACAAAGGAAGGCCAGAGCTGCAAATAGAAGCCCCCAGGTGGCGGGGGATGTTGAGAAGGCTTGGGACCTACCCTTAATGTTGTCTATTCTCCAAGAAGGCTTCTAGGACAGGCACTGTGCTATGAGCTCCCTAATGTTCTCTCCTTGACCTTTCGGGGTGCAACCCTGAATCCTTTTTACTCCTGTGCGGACATCTTCTTCTTCTTTGTCAAAAAGGTCTAGCTATGTGACCTCCCTTTTTCCCCCCCTTCAGCTCCTCCCCTAGTCAACGTTGTTGCCAACAGCGGCCTATCAGAGCCCTATGACTCCTACTAGACTACACTGTTGGTACTAACAGCCTATCAGGGCCCTCTGCTGTTGCAAAACAACTTCATGCCTATTCTGAGAATAAATGTTAATTTGCTATCCTGTGCTGTCCTTCAGTGGCCTAACCATGTAACTGCACTTTATTTATGTTTATTTTTTCCAACTGAATTTAGAACAAGTCTATTCTTGTGTCCTTAGTCCCAAGAGTTACATTATTATTGTCCCCACACTACAAGACATCAGGAAGGTAAGGAATCAAACTCATGAAAGTTTTGGAAGTCAAAGCAAGGCAAGGCTGGTAACTGAAAGGCCAAAATACAGAGAAAATGTACCGGGCACAACTGAATTAAGTGTGGGGGGGGGGGGGAGCAGAGCAGAAAGACTAGTGGAGGCTTCCCATAAATACCTGCAGATCAATTGCTGCCCTTGATATTAAACGCTGGAGGCGTGAGCCCTGGTTCACAAGCCATCAAACCAAGCAAACTTGAGGCAAAGATACAGGCAAAGGCTAGCCCAAGCATCTTAGGTTTATAGGTCAAAGATCACGTGAAAGTATGGGGTAGCAAAAGTCATGGGCAGGCAGTAAGCTGTAATCATCCATAGCGAAAATCAGGGGTAGGTGTATAATCCAAAATCCAGGCAAAGGCCATAAATTAGGTTAGCAGCAAGAAGCGTAGTCAGAGTAAGCAACATCAAAGGTGTCTTCCGAACAGGAACAGCCAGACACACCCAGACACACCCTCACCCACATAGAGCACTATAGGGTCCAATAAAAGTCTGCTCCCTACCTCTAGGATCTTGTGTGTAGCATCCATATTTGCTGTGACTACTATTTGCCTTCAACAGCATCAACTAGGTCACATGCTCACAGTCTTGGATTTTGTAGGCTTGGAATGAGGCATTTTATTAACAATTATACCTAACAGTATAATTATAATCAGTTTTTATATGTAGGTTGAAACACAGTCATGAATTGAAATAGATATATAGGGGGCGTAAGAAACAGCCGACCTCTACTACAAAGGTGAGGTTGGGGATAACCAGATGTCCCACTTTAGGTAGGATAGTCCCATTTTGAGGTATTTTGTCCCACTGTTTTCTCAAAAAATCTGTGGACCCCTAATTGTCTCATTTTGCTGACATTATGGAGAAGACTGTCCACCTGAATGCAGGATGTCTGGTCGTTTTAGAACTGCTCTGACTCTTTGGCTATGGATTGAGCATTGGATCAAACAAAAACATCTTTTATGGACCAAAGAATTTAGTTACGGAGGTCTGTTTCCTGTCACAAGTCATACAACAAGGCAAGACTGAACACAGCAACCAGTCCATTAGCCTGGCAAACCACAGTGGTCGCAATTGCTGTGCTCACTCAGGCTGGGACTATGAAGCATGGCCATGAAAAAATAAAAAGGAAAGAAGTGGAAAACTTTGGAGCCCTGCTCCAAATCTGCAGCGTACTGCAAGAAATGGAGGAGAGGCACATGGGACAGGCTTCTGGTAAGCTTCTTGCTCATTCTTGCCATTGCCTGGACTATCCCTTTAAAGTTGTAAGCTGCCCGATCAATGCAAAATGTTAATCTAGAACTGAAATATATTCGTAAGTAAAGTGTCAAATTTGAATTGCTAATTATAAACTCTGGGAGCCACTTGTCTTGTTAAAAATGACATATAGTTTAATTAGTGGACAAAGTTAATATTATTGAAAAGTCAGTTATTAGAACATGAAAAAAACCTGTTTAGAAAATGTCAGGGACGGCGAACTCGCACTTGTAAAATATGAAATCGAGCTTGTTAAAACTTTCCCTTGTTTCCGTTTATAATCTAATGAAAGCAGCTCATAAATTCATAGACAGGCGCACTTGACTGGGAAATTAAAATAAAGTTTCATGCATGTGTGGAACGAACCAATGAGGAGAGGCCTTCATGTTTTTGGCACCGGCTAAAGCCACAGATGACAACCCAAGTTTGCTGGTAAACAGCTTTTGCTTAAAAAACAATTAAAAATAGCTGCTTGTTTTTCACTTGGATACCTGAAAATGGCATCATACTTGTTAATTCAGTCTAATATGGCCGCGTTCCAGATTTTAGACGATTCTTAAATGTCGAATCTTCATCCACTACAGAAGTTGGAGGAACATTGCATTATAATACTGGAAACATATGAGCATCAATAAATAGAACACTCCCATTAATTTGGGGGGTGGTAAGAGTAACTAGGGTTGAATTTAAAGTGACCCAAAACCAAGGGTTTTGTTCCTTGTCCCTGGGGCACTCCGATCGGGGCTGCCCTGTTGTGTGAAACCCCCTAGGTCAGTGAAACAAACTCACCTCTTCCTGATCCTACGGCGCATGCACGTCCAATTAGCGTGTTCGGATCTGCTGACATCCCTACATCTATGGCAAGCGGCTCTGAGCACGCTGATGGCCACTTCCCCGCTACCCTCTAACAGGGAGTGTGCTTGCGATGGTCATTCATAAATGCCTGGCGCGAGCACACGCCCTGCTAGAGGGATAGGGGGATGTGACTGTGGCTTGCGCATGCACCATTGTGCCAGAAAAGAAGGTAAGTGTATGGGTGACCTGGGGGTTTCACACATCAGGGCATTCCGATTTTGGGAATCGATTGGCTCGGGAATCTTATAGATTCCCATGCTGATCTCTGTGGGTTTTAGTCCACTTTAAGGGTCACTGTGCTAATAGAGTATCCACTAGTTCAGGCCACTTAGGTGTCACTGCTGTTTAATAACAAGTGTTAGTGGAGTATCTACTTTCTCAGGCCACTTAATGATCACTGCTGTTTAACAACAAGTGTTATTGAAAGTTCCACTCGTTTAGGCCACTTCAGGCTCTTTTGAAAAAAATGGTGTAGTGTCCACTAGTTCAGGCCACTTGGGTGTCACTGCTGTTTAATACAAAGTGTTAGTGGAGTGTCCACTTGCTCGCCGTGGGTTTTGGTCCACTTTAAACTTTTAAAAGAAAAAAGGTTTTTCCACCGCCGAAACTGTGCGCTCTGGCACTTTCGAGATCACTGATTGGCTGATCTCAAGTGTGCTGGGTGATGTTCGCCAGCTGGATGTTTTCTTGCTGAACGCTCGCTTCCACATAGGAGTGCACACAGCTACAGGGATGCTGCTGCCGGCAAACACAGCGTAAAGGCAAGTTCACCTATGACCCCAGGGGTTTCTCAGAGCAGGGCCTTCTGGTTTAGGATGCCCCAGGGAAAGGCTATCATCTGGCTCTGGAGTCTTTTAGGTCCAGGGCCAACCCCACAGGGTTTTGATCCACTTTAAGTAAAGCTAAAGTACTGTAGAAAGAAAGGTGTAAAAAGGTAGAGCGTAGTCATAGAAAATAGTCATATAGCGAGTCATAGAAAATAGTTGACAGAAAGAATTACAATCAAAACAGAGAACTATAGAGTGTGTAATGGATGTGCAGAGTACAGAGTAGAGGACACACAGGGCTGTAGATATGGGTCCTGATTTACGAGACCCTATGTGGACATAAACCTTTGTCAGACACTGGAAGGGTAGTCTTTTTCCCTCAGTTCCCTTTCAGTTCAACTTGGCTGGGGTTGTAATTACAGTGCTGCCTGATATTCAGTGATTCATGTGTCACCTGCCCACGGGCCTCCACCACTTGCCCTGCAAAGGGGGCCTCCACAAATCTCTGGGTTATGGTCTGGTCCAGGAGGCTTTTCAGCCTTAGGTCTGACAGGCCGCGGGGGCCAGCAACAAAGCTATCGGTTGCCGGGGGGGGGGGGGGGGGGGGTGCTTGGGCAAACCTTTTTTTCTCTACATCCAGTCCAGGCCGTCCCAGAAGTAATGACAGTTGGGTTAACCGCCACCAGGTGGCGCAGTTACTGCAAGATCCAGAGCTATAACTCCTCCCAGCCTCCTATAAAAGGAGCTGTCTCCATAGAATTCCCAGAATTCATCTTGCAGTGCTGCTGCTAGGATCATCTAGGATACTCTCTCTGGATATTGCAGTTGAGCGGGGCATTTTAAGCCTGCTGGCCGCTGCTTCCCTATTACCACCGTCCCTGTGGACCCATTCTGCCTCCCAGCTGCGGCTGATGGGACGGGTGTAAGGTAGGGTGAACGCCGAGGGTCAGGCGTTGCCAGAGCTAGGCTCTGGGCCGCAGACCCTCTCCTAAAGGGTAGTCAGCCATAGGCGATGGTGAGCCTATGGGGGGGAGAAACCGCCATAATTGCCTGGGGTTATGCCCTTATCTGTGCCCACATGCTTTATTATCATATGTTGTGCTTTTTACTTCGTTTGTACCTCAGACTTTGTTGTTGCTGGCAGCTGTGTGGATACTCCCCTTCCACATTATCCCACAAGCTTTATTATTTTTTGTGTGTGTTGCAGGAAACACAAACTGAACAGATGTTAAAACCCCACCCCTTCCTGTCCTCCTCAGTTGTTTGTGTTTCCTCCCTAAGGATCCACTGGACAGATAGGCTGCAGGCAATTTTTTATTTCAATTTTTTGTTTTCAGCTCCAGGAGCACCTAGAGAACCCAGCTTACCCCTGGACCACTTATCACCGAGTGTAGTTCCCCCAAGGTCTGGATGCGGCCAGGGTAGTCCCACATAGTCCCTTTAAATCTCGGCCGATAGCGGCAGGTGTTTGTGCATTTTGCCCGGGGGAACCTTGGCAGGCTTACCGGAGCCTCTGGTCGGCAGCGGCTATGTTCCTTTTCGTTGTTTTTCACCTGGGACGCAGGGCGAGGAAGGGGGGGACTAGCGGCTCTGACGTCACTTCCGGGTGTGGCCTCTACACATGGGGCGACAAGCAGAATTCGCTCGCCAGCAACTACAGCAGGCTGGAAAGGATTCAGGATGGAGCAAGTGGCGACAGCAGCACAGCAGCTCGGTAGCAACTACTCGGCAGCCCAGCAGCCCACAGCAATATGAAGCCGTTCTTAGCCCACTAGAGGTCAGCGATCTCGGGCAGAGGAATCCAGGTGCCGGCAGTGTATCACCTAGCCTTAACACCTAGTGTGAAATGCCTCAGGAAAAGCCAGTAATATAAAAATCCTATTTTGGATAAGGATAGAGACAATGACCCCCCAAAAGAGAAGCTCAAGGATCCTAAACCCATTAGAAGCTGTGAATGCTGTAGCTTTACACTTCCGGATACCTGACAGAAGTCTGTCTGTTAGACACGCCTACAGTTAAGAATAGGAGTGGAGACTTCAGCTATGTACAGGCAGATGTTAGCCATGAGAAACAAAATTGCCTTGATGTTTGAGGTCTATTGGCTTGATGCAGAGCCTCCCCGTTCACTTCTCCCGTGCGTTTTCCCGTTGGTTTTGGGCTTTGATCGGGTCAGGAAAGGGTGCTACGTTGATTTTAGTGTGCGCTTATGCGCTCAGGTGTGCGCTCAGCCGCCTTTCCAATTCTCGGCTCGCACGAGGCTGTTTCCCGGGAAAACGGACGCCTCGTTCATTGGTCCGTTTTTTTCAGTGATGCAGAGCCTTGCTTTCCGATTGAAATCACAGTAATAAAACGGGGCCGCCGAGCCTTCACTTACGGCAAGTCAGAGCAGCCGTATTTGCACTCGGGCAATAATATGCAGTCCTCTGTTGGAGAACATCAGCGGCGCCAGCTCCGCGGTCTTGTCCTGCTGAGTATAGCAGAAACCAGGCTGCACCGCACGCCTTTGGACATCGATGGCATGAGTATTTGATATTTTTTATGGGTTTTTTTGGGATCCTTTTTACAGGGTCTCCATAATTTTTATTTTATTGTTTGTGTGCAGGCATTTGAAGATGGGACATAGCATAAATGTGCAGGCACTGGCTGGCCCTGATTTGGTTTTTGGGAGTCGTTTTTCTGGCTTTCCCTGCCTAGGAATTCCTGCCTACATGAGCGATTCAAATCAGCCGATCTATTTGGTGGCTGGCTACTGGGTATGTGTCTGAAACTTGTATTGGTTGCCCACCCTCTCTGACTGTGTTTTTTCCCTTAACCCACTATTTGGTAAATATTTTCGTAGTATATTTGGAGCCCAATTATTGATCTACAAATTAAATGGGTTAAGTGATTGTACCCTATTGCGTCATGTTCTTGCCCTCTTATGTAAGTAGTATTCCCCAGACTTTTTAAATCAGAGTACAGGTTGGATGTGCATGTAGTCTCATTACAAATGTCCTTTCCTCCCACCCTACCCCGCTCACCTATTTGTCCCTCTTTTCTATTGTTGCAATGCACACCTTTTTTTAATTTTTTTTGTTTTTTGGTTTTAGGGCAGGAGACTCTGCCTATCCTTTGGTCCCCTGGATGAAGACCCCCATCCTGCACCGATCTTCACAGGCAGAGGAGAGCTACAATACTGCCCCCAGGAGGACTCGCTCTGTGTTGGAGCGAGGCTTTGTTCTCTTGAAGATGAGGTTCCGTTGTCTTGATGAGACTGGGGGGGGCACTACAATAGACGCCTGCAACGGTCCTAAACCTAATCATGGCTTGTGGGCTACTCCACCACCTTTAGTTTCAGCCCTCCCCACCCCTCCTTTTTCTTGCACCCAAAGTGGCACCGCGCAAACCATACGTGCACAACTAGTGTTTAGTGTTTTTTCAGAGACCACATTTTTTTTTTTGTTTTTTTTTTTTATTTTTTTTTTCAAACAAATTTTGTTTTGTCATTTGCTTTTTTGGGCCCAAAAGAAAAATTACACGTGGGGTCAGAAAATGTATTCCCCACAAATTAGTGATATGTTGGGTTGCATGGTGACGAGGAATGATGTTGTGCCTGCAAATTGGCTGCAATGTGGGCCAGGCTTTGATTAATCTCACCCATATGGCTGGTTAGGGCAGAGATATTTTTGTTTAATACCTCTAATTGGGCGTTGATGTTTGTGAGTTGGGTGCACACAGTCTCATTGAATTGCTGTGTTGTCGCAGCAAAGGCTATATTTTCCTGCTTCCATGTTTCCTCCAAAATTTGAAGTTGCCTTCTTTGGGAAATATGGCGTCTAGACTGGGTTGGAGCAGTGGGACGGGTGGTTGGTTCTGGTTCCGAAGGTGGTTGTGGATGTGGTGGCTGTGCCGGGGTTGACTGCGTTGCTGCCACTGGTGCAGTAGTGGTTAGTGACATATGTGGGGTGTCCTCCTCCAAATCTCGTATATGGTCGATGATGGGTGGGCTTCCTGTGGTCTGTAAAGAAATATAGCATCCTTTTAGTTTATGTCCACAAAAGCTCTCAAATATCAATGTTAAAAGTACACACCAAGGACCATTGACTTACCTCATCGCAATCCACAATTTGGGTTTGTGGTGTAGAAGCCTGGTGTGCCCTTGGCCTCGGTGGTAACGCAGGGGTTTGTGGGCCTGGTGTGTCCTGTTGACTTGGTCCTTAGAATGTAGATAGGAAGATTAGCTAAATGGCCAAGTACAGTGTGTTGTGTAGCATAACACTGCCTTCTTGAACTTTTTGTAATAGGTCATGGCAAAATCAGACTCACCTTGGGACCTTACATTCCGGTCTGTGTCTTGTGCCTCTGCCAGGCCCTGGATGCTGGCCGGGTGTATGTATGTATATACATGTTCCTCGGCGGGAGTAAGGATTATTTTAGTGGGTAAGCCACCCCCTGTCTGTTGGCTGGGGAAGATTAAATCACACCAAATAAGTGTTACATCCTTTTAACCATGCGACTACAAATGCATTTAATTTGCCCTTTACCTCTGCTACACCCCCTGTCTGTTGGCTGGGGAAGATTAAATCACACCTAATAAGTGTTACATCCTTTTAACCATGCAACTAAAAATGCATTTAATTTGCCCTTTACCTCTGCTGACGGCGCATGTCCATTTTTTTTTTACTGTAGTATTTCAGGTCCCCAAATTTCCTTTTGATTTGTTGAATATCTCGCCTGACAGATCCCACACTATTTACTTGGCGGCAAATATTCGTCCAGATCTCCAGCTTAGCCTGCTTAGTGGTGGATTTGGAGGTCCTGCCAAATATGGCATCATAATGCTCACAAACTGCATTTGCCACAGCCATGCTTTGAGCATCGCAAAAACATGCAGTTAGGGATCCACGGCGTAGTTGTCGGCCACATGGGTGTGTGGTGTCCCCTGCATCTGTGGAAATTGATGGTTGGCTATCTGGTGAGTCGTGTGTGGTTCTGGGGCTTATGGGGGAGGGGGATGTTGTGTGTGTGCTGCTATGGCTTAATGTCTGGGTTCCTGTTGAGCTATCAGATGTGGAGCTGCATGTGGAATGTGGGGTACTGGAATTGGGAGAACCAGAGGGTTGAGGTGGAGGGGTGGGTGACCTTGGTGGGGTGGTGGGTTTGGCAATACGCTTTCCCTTGCTGATGTGTTTTGTTTTGTGGGTATGTTTTGTGTGTTGAGGCTGAGGATGCTGCAGGGTCTTACTCGATTTGGCACCCTTGTGTGTTCGTGCTTTTTTGGCAGGTGGTGGTGAATGGGTTAATGTCTCCTTGGTCCTGCGTTTTTGGGAATGTGCCTGTGTGTGGAGTATCCTTTGTTTTAGTTGGGGCATGTTCTGCCTGTGTCTGGTGCCTGCTCTTCTGTCTTTTGGAGGATGAGGCATGTGTGCGTCTGCTATGTGCCTCGGCCCTTGGTTGTCTCTTTTTGCTCCCTTTAGGTCTGCCCATAATGATATGGTATCCAACACAGAGCTGAGTGCCTTGTGCTTTAAATATGTTTCCCGTGTGGGCGTGGTCAACAGCGGGTGCGCGCCTGCGCGCACGCACGTCACCGCGGGGGAACGTCAGAGCTATACCTTGCAAAACAAGAAAAGATGTCGGCCGCCATCTTTACCCGGGAGCAGGACGACATCATCATGGATGTGAGCATGCGAGCGTGCGAGCGTGCGTTTATGTGCGCGCACACATTCCTTCTAATAAAACAAAAAAAAAAAACGCAAGAATAGTCTGAAACAACTTAGTTTGTGACGTGAAATACAAGCCCACCTTAGTTTAACACATGTCCGCAGCTACAAACTAGCCTACATGCAGAGAGCAGAACTAGGGCAATGTGAGGCAGCAAGAGGTTAATAAAGTGACTTTAGTTAGGCCAAGAAACTTGTTAATGTATTTTGTGTATTAATGGTGGGTCCTTGTATCTATTTTTGACAGATGATGCTGAGGAATCGCTACGACTTCCTGCCGTCAGATTATGACAAGCGGGCGTTGGCCCTGGCGGTGGTGGACGCGATTGAACGAAGATCCCAAACCACCTATACCTTCACTCAGATCGCCCAACACTGGTCTGATTTAAAAAGAAGACATAAGCCCCGGGTGAGGCGGTACTTCGCAAAACATTTCCCATATAAGTGTTGAAAATGTAAATGCACCTATAACCCTGGCACCGCCTGGGCGTGGTTTAATGATTGTGTTTGTATTTCAGCCCATGAATGGAATTTGCGGTTCCGCCCCACCCGGACCAGGACACGCAGCCCAGTGTTGGGCGAAACAGGTGAAGGTGTAGGTGGCCCACCGCCAGGGTCAACGGCCACCCCCTCCTCTGTAAGTGACTCGGAGGAGCCGCTGGACCTCAGCATGCAGGGGAGGGGGCAATCTGACGGCAGGGAGTCGAGCAGAACAGAGCCTCAACCTGACTCCGGTAAGGGAAATATAGTTAGATATGTGGTAAGACATGCATTAAATACAGATACTCATGTGCACTATTGTTTTAGATTCAGACGTCGCTGGAACATCCCAAGGGATGAGTGAGGAAGGGGGCGAGGAGGAAGAGGTTGCTGGGGAAGGTGAGTAGATTGATACCTAGAAGCCTAACATAATATTATATTAATGAAAGAACAACAGTCTCTAATATCAGTGTGTTTGTCATTCATACAGATTCCCAACTGCCACAGAGGGAGGATGAAGGGAGACTCCGCCCCCGACGCAATGTGCGCCCAAAACCTTGTAAGTGGAGTTTATTTAAACTAAAGTAAATGAGTAAACAATACCATTTTTAAACCAAAAAACTTTAACATTTCCATCAAAATGTATTCAAAAAAGCCCTTAAAGCGGACCTTAACTATGAATAAGAGGCTATCTTAGATAGTTCCCACACCCTGTACATACAGATTGACCACCTTACAAATCATCTTACCAACCTTTTCCAGAGCACAGCTCGGCTCTGTGTGAGCAAAGCACAGCTATAACCCACCCCCTGTACCTTATCCCACTCTCCTCTCCTCAGTAAGAGTGATGCTTCAGAGTCAACATGGCGTTGCACGTATCCTAAATTCTGGGACTGAGTTGCAGCCCAGTGGGGGAAAGAATAATAATTGATTGACTTAAAAAGTAATATATCTTAGTTTAAGATGCTGTGGAAACGTTTCTGAAGAGTTTGGCCTTTTCATTAAATCACGCAGAAGGTCCGATTTAAAAAGTGCACAAACCAAAAACCAAAAAAAAAAACCAAAAAACAATGCTAAAGTAATGTTGTTTTTCATTCACAGATCAAAGAAAACAGGCTACAGACCCCGAGGCCTAATTTTAAATGTTTTGTTACACACTGTTTTGTTTTGTTTTTTTCGTTTTAAAAACAAAAATTTTTTATGTATAAAAAAAAAAAAACAAAACAAATTTAACTAATAAAAAATTCTTAAAATTTCGAGAGTTGTGTTTCCTGCAAAAGTACCATCACACAACATCAGCACACATTTACATGACACACAAAAGGTTTAGATATGGGACAATAAAACATAAAAATACACAAACAATAAAGGTATGCATTAAGGACAAGGAAGAAGGAACTACTAGATTATTAAGGTATGCATTAAGGACAAGGAAGAAGGAACTACTAGATGATTAAGGTATGCATTAAGGACAAGGAAGAAGGGACTACTAGATGATTAAGGTATGCATTAAGGACAAGGAAGAAGGAACTACTAGATGATTAAGGTATGCATTAAGGACAAGGAAGAAGGAACTACTAGATGATTAAGGTATGCATTAAGGACAAGGAAGAAGGAACTACTAGATGATTAAGGTATGCATTAAGGACAAGGAAGAAGGAACTACTAGATGATTAAGGTATGCATTAAGGACAAGGAAGAAGGGACTACTAGATGATTAAGGTATGCATTAAGGACAAGGAAGAAGGAACTACTAGATGATTAAGGTATGCATTAAGGACAAGGAAGAAGGAACTACTAGATGATTAAGGTATGCATTAAGGACAAGGAAGAAGGAACTACTAGATGATTAAGGTATGCATTAAGGACAAGGAAACCCCCAGAAAAAAAACAAAAAAAAAGATGTGTGTCACATTTGCATTTGTGGCCATATGCATATTCCAAGGGAGTTTGCGGGATGTGCGCTTGCATGTAGCCTGATTGCCAACTGAAGAGCCATGGAGATGTAAGTATACTTGCTAAAACCACCAAAATGGAAGGTCAAATACGACGGAAACCAAGCAAGTACGTTCAAAAAGGCCGGAAAAATCAGGGAAAAACGGGCCGCCCGTGTGAACGTGAACGGGAGCCCCGATCAAATTGAAGGCACCCGAGAGAGCAAAAAAAGCTTTCCGAGTAACGTGAAATTGACGGATCAGTTAGGGAGCCATTCCGACGGAGGCTCTGCATCACATTTGAGCCACGATTCAAACGGGAGACCCGGACAATCGGAAGGTTTTAAGGGCAGTTCAGAGGAGGCTCTGCATCAGGCCATATAGGTCATTTTGGTCGCACCCAAGGGTATCTACTGCTGGCACACTCATCCCTCAACCAGTGTAGTTAACTCAGGGTCCTGGACTGGTACTATCCCTTAATACTTCTATCCCTTCTGCAAACAGTTCTGGGCCTGTTCAATTTGAAGCAGGTTCAGAGGTAGCGGCGGAGAGTGAGGGTAAACTCTCATCTGAGGACTCCCTTAACGAGGGTATGCAGTGTGATAAGAAGGGCGGGGGGGGAGTGGGGCTCTGACAGAAGACTTGGCAGGTTTATTAGATGACATGTATGATACATGGGGAATAAAATATGAAGATAAGCCCTTATCCATCCATACCATACCATGTATAAGAAGTTTTTGGAGAAAACAAAACATTTCCCATCCATTAAGCACTTAAGGAAATTATTATGTCTGAATGGAAGTACCCAGAAAATAATTTGTTATGTCAGGCTCACGCTGGAGCAGGATGTGGAGCACTCGAGCAAATGTCCAAAATTAGATGCACAACTGGGTCAGATGTGTAGAGCAGCAGATCTAAGTTTCGAGGATATGGGGGAAATACATGATCCAATGGATTGCAGGACAGAGGGCACCCTGAAGAGAGCGTGAGATGCTGCACCCTTCACATTTAGACCTGTCCTGGCAGAGAATGACACTCCTTACCTATTCTCTTTAGAGTCATTTCTTTCCTAGCTAATGCCTCAGAGGAGACCATCAGAACCACGGCTAAGTCAACTGCCATATTTGCCTGTGCCAGAAGGGCACAAAACCTGGTCAGGTGATCCGGTTTCTAAAGCCAAGTTGTGTGGCATTCCATTTCATGGTAATATCCTGTTTGGAGAACACTTAGATACTATTCTGACATGTTCTAGTGAAGCAGGTAAGACATTTCAAAATAAGAAAAGGAAGTTTCAAAATCACATTAATACTAGAGCCAAAACTTCAATAAGGCAGTTTCAGGGCATACAGAACAAGTAGCAGAAAAGATGGACACAGACAAGGCCTCAGAGAAAGGGTAGTTAGCTCTGCAAACCCCCAGAGGGTCCTAAGTCTCTCAGTCCTGACAGAGACTACCCTGTGGGGGGGTGGGGGGTGGGGGATTCATTAAGGAACATTCTCAAAGAGCAGGCTCTTATGATCAATTTAGACTTGCAGGATGCTTACCTGCATATTCCAATTCTGCTGCTACATCGCAAGTTTCTGATATTTGCAGTACTAACAGACCAGTGGCTTTATTACTACCAGTACAGGGCTCTACCTTTTGGCCTGTTGTCAGCCCTATAGATCTTCACAAAGATATTAGCAGAACTAAGCAGAGGAATCGCTACTAGCAGACCTAGAGAAGAATCTTTTTCTTCTAAAAACTTTAGGCTGGGTTATCAATTTAGAAAAATCAAGTCTGGTACCCAGCCACTGTTGCAGATCCCTCAGTTCAAAGAATTCTGCTTCTGTAGGAAAGGGTATGCAAGATCGTAACAATGACACAAAGATTCATCAAGTTCCCTCAGGTTTCTCTACAAGAAAACATGACCTTATTCGGTCTCATGACAGCTGCGATTCTGGCAGTCCCATGGGCTTAACTTCATATGAGGACTTTGCAGAGATTTCTATTATCTTGTTAGTAGTTAGGAGTGTTCTAGAAAGCCTCCATTGATGGAGAGATCTTCTGATATTTAAAAGGGGAAGACAGTGGAAGCAAAGGAATCCTGTAGTGATTACGGGTTGGGGAGCCCACCTGGACAATCTGAATGTCCAAGGAAAATGGCCGTCATAAATAGCAAGGGGACCCTCTAATTTCAGAGAATTAAAGGTGGTCAATCTGGCATTGGATGATTTCTTACCAGTAATCTCAGGCAGAGATATCCAGATCCACTCCGATAATGCTTCCACAGTAGTATACCTAAATCATCAGGGCAGGACCAGGTAATTGGCCCTTATAAATCTCTCAAATTCCATACTGTTTCCCCTACAGGAACAGGTCCTGGCAATATCGGCAGTTCATTTAAAGGGTACTCAAATCAGAGTACAACAGACCAAGAGGTGTCTAAGCCAGGATGTTTTCCTCCTGATTGTGGCCCTTTGGGGCCTTCCTCAGATAGAGCTTTTTGCCAGTGGCACAATTCAAAATGCGACATAATTTACTCACTTATATCCCTGGAACTTTCACCTAGCTTATGCCTTATCTCCGTTCAGATTACTTCCACAAGTAATCTGGAAGATAGCGCAAGCAGAGGTCAACTTCATAGCTCTGTTTTGGTCGAGAAGATTCCAGTTCTCAAAACTGAAAAGGATGTGTAGAAGGGGCCACAGCATCTACCAAATATTCTGAATTTGATTAATTAGGGTCCCATTTTGCATCCAAAGCCAGCAAAGCTTCAACTGACAGATCTTGTGGGAGCCATCTCAGAGAAGAAACGCTGTTCATCCAGAGTGATTAAAACTCTATTGGACAGTCGTGACCACCAGATGCATCTATGCAAAGGTTTGGAAATTTTTTTTTTTCATTTTGTGAGATCAACAAACGGAAGAAAAAATATATACCCACAGTCCTCGAATTCCTGCAGGATGGGTTTGAGAAGGGGCTAGCAGTAATTACGCTAAAGACTCAGACTTTAGCATTATCCATTTTTCTAGACTACCAGTTGAGACAGGATGAACTTATTAATTGGTTCTTTAAGGAGATTACCCATAAAAGGCCAGCACCCTTTAAAGGTTTTCCAACATGGGACATAACCTTCATGTTGAAAGGGTTACTGGAACCTCCATTTGAGCCGTTGGAGGAAAAACCAAAAAGTGGTTGTGTTTGAAATTTAGTTTTCTGTTGGCCATCACATCAGCCAGGTGGGTAAGTGAGCTGCAAGCTCTGTTTAGGGGTTATAATACCGCGCTGCTCACAATGACATAGTAAAGATAAAAATACAATAAAGATACAGTGTTTTAAACCGATGGAGCTCAACGTGTTCTATAGGATTCCAGGTCCTACACAAAAGTTCACAAATGTCATAAATATATATGAATACACAGAGCTCTTGATAGTCCACCGTGCTGTCAGGCAAATCCACACGTGTTCACACACTATATAGGCCGCCACCATACACTCAAGCCTCTTACCAGATGGCTATTGTAAATCAGCAAAAGGAAAGATCTTTCTCACATCAATCCAGGTCTTCTTTAAATTGCTCTGGTGTTCTCCTCCCGGCAGCCAGAGGGCGCTGCAGCACTAGAGCCGCGCTCACACCGGCAGGCGGTGGCAAAGGGATCACGTGGTAAGGAAGAAGCTCCTTCCGAGGAGCGTGTGAGAAAGCCGGGGAGACCGGAGAGAGGTCTGCCGAACTGGCTGCCGGGAGGAGAACACTCTATCAACGAAGAAAACCTACTGCACAATTCTTACAGGCCATACTGAGACCTGATCCTTTATTTTTGCCAAAGATTGCTTTGCCTCTCAACAGGTCCCAGGATATAGTGCTCCCGACCTTACCTGCTATGGCGGAAACAGAAGAAGATCACTCACTATTGGATGTGAGAAGAGCTCTAATTATTTATTTAGAAATATCTAGAGAATGGTGAATAGTGGAACAGCTTTTGATCATTTTCAGCGGCACGAGAAGAGGCCTAGCTGCCAGAATCCACTATTGCCAGATGGATCATACAGACTATTGTGCATGTTTACTCATCCAGAGGAGTTTCTCCTTCCCAGGACTCAACACATTCAAGAAGCCAGGTGGGTGCCTGAACAGGCCCCTCAAGATGCCAGGGGCCCTGGCTCTCTACCAGGTATGCCCAGAGCTGGTGTCAGTGCCTGTGTGCAAGTTCCAGATGGAGCTCCTTGGGGTCTTATCAACTTTTAAATTAAAAAAATTTGCAATATTCGGTCTTATACATTGGTACAAGAAAATGTTCTAAAATTGTAAGTATTAAAACAGTGAACAATAGATCACTGAAAAGCAATAAGAATATTGAAAATTACAGTAATGTCATGTTTCTTTCCACCCAACCAACAGCCCCCAGCTATTGCCCAAGTCCTTTTTTTATGTGTAAGGTAAGAATTTAATAATGCTTTCACTAAACCATTTTCCTCACTGAGATCTCTAATCCTTTTACTGTGCAATTTGACATTCTGATAAAAGCCGCCTGACTCAAGCCTATAATAGACACTCCCAGGGATGAAAAGCTGTATCGAAATCAAAATGATATTTTATGTGACCCAAAGGCTGGAAATTATACAATAGAGGAGAGGAGCTCCTTAGGGTTGTATAACAAACTTATCACAAAAACATTCAGCTCAAAAGAGGAGAGCAGATATGAATCAATGTAACAGGTCATGAATTGGGCTCCTATTACCCTGGCACCTGTACAAGTGTATGGTCCAGACTGCCCATTGGCTTTACCAGGATCATGTGTGCAATTATATTTGTGCATGTGTTTGTGTAGCCTTCACTGATTGGGCTAGGATTACACTTTAAGTTTAAAAAGTGTAATGGATTGAACTAGTGTTGTTAGGGGACAGATAGTTTGACAAGTAATACTTCCCTATTAGGGCCTAGCGGCAAGGGCCAGCTGCATTAAGCATTTGTTAATGGCCGGCGCGGGCACGCTCCCTGTTAGAGGGAGATGGAGGATGCGGCCGCCAGAGCCGTTGCTCTTAGACGCGCCGTGGGACTGGGAAGAGGTAAGCTGGGTTTGGGTGTTCTGAGGGGTTTTACACATCAAGGCACCTGACCCCGATCGTGGTGCCCCCAGGGAAAGGACCGAAACCCAGGGTAGACGAAACTATCGACTATTCTGAGTTTTGGTCCACTTTAATTTAATCTTCTAAGCATTTTTTCTTCACAGGTTGAAATGCATTAGTAATACTTATCAAAGTTTTTGCATGTGCATTGAATAGTTATTTTAGCCTCCTTTTTTGGGTGGTGGGCTGCTGTTTGCTTTCGTTGTGTATCTTGGGGATGACTCGACACCGGGTGAAAATTGTTGGTTGGTGTTGGGTCACCATCGTCGGTGTGCTGTGGTTTTCTCTCCTGGGGCTGGGGAGGGTTCTCGGCTGACTCTGAATCAACCCCATTGCAGGGATTTTCTGTTTTTTTTTTGGGTAACCCCCTTTTGAAGACCGGTTAAGAGAAAATCTCAGTTCCTCAACATGCTCACTCATCCTTTCACCTACCTGATCTTTGGTTAGGTAGTTGAAGGAAAACTACAAAAAAATTTTTT
The DNA here is from genome assembly GCA_027917425.1 of Gastrophryne carolinensis. Lineage (NCBI taxonomy): Eukaryota > Metazoa > Chordata > Amphibia > Anura > Microhylidae > Gastrophryne > Gastrophryne carolinensis. The sequence continues at coordinate 20,880,372 of CM051239.1, read as the reverse complement.
TTTTCCTCTCCTTACTGGCAATAGATTTTTTAGCCTGTAGAGCTAATATTGTTTTCAAACACATTTCTTTAGTTGTGTTTGAAAAATAGCTTACATAAGTTTTTGAATTGCAATCTATACAACCCCATCCCCTACTTATATGCTTCCCCTTATCGAACAACTGATAAACACATCTAGTTATGACCCTAAGCAATGTATGATTTAATGCCCCACAAAAAAGGACTTACTCATTAGGACAATTTAGTTTGATGTGTACAGACATATGTTTGCAGGAGACACATTTTACTGCCTCAGCAGAAACTAAACAGAATGGAGTCTTTGTAGCCTTCAAAAGAACTATACAGTTTTCGCAAGAAAAAGTAATTAAAGACCCGGAAGGTCATTATATTATCATAATAGGAAATATAACGGTAATCTCCAAGGGCACATTAATAATATGTGGAGACTCAAATTTAATAATACACCCCCATATTGACAGGCACTATATAATTAACCCCTTGGAAAAGTCTTCACAAGAAATACCTACAAAAATCTTTCCATTGCCTCTTGACAAATACTTCCTAATAGACACGCGGAGAGACATGCACCCATCTGGGAAAGAATATACACATTACTCTACTCCACATCAAGTCTTTACCGGGATCATATATTCATACCTCAACACTAATTGCCACTAGTGATGGATGTTTCAATATACACAATTATGTGGTCCGACCAATCTTTAGTATCACTCTTTTTACAGTCCACTCTAAGTAGACCTATGGACCATACCAGGAAACTGAATATATCCTTGCTAACTGGTCTAAATATCAAATAAAACATATCTCAAGAATTAGAAGAATACATTAACACAAACAAGGAATATGTAAGCTCACCAGTAATTTTTTGGGAAGCAAATAAAGCAGTAATTAGGTAAGCTAATTCATCTTGCATTCCAAAAGAAGAAACTGAGGAATAAATTAGAAGAAGACCTCATTAAAAAATTCAAAATCTTTCCAAAAATATCCCAACAACCAAAACAGAAATAAATTAAATAGGGACAGAAGAAAATTGGAATAATGTTTTACAAATAGAGATGAATATTTTATTATAGGGGTGATTTACTAGGTTTGCTACCGTTCACTACTTAAAGTAAAAGTATGTTCGTCGGACGTGTGAGGCATGTGTGACGTACCATCGAGTAAGCAAAACTTACTGCAGCAAACACCAGTGAACACAGACTTTTGCAATGCATTTTTGCTGTGTTTGCGTCGCAATTAGCTGGTGAAAGTCACAGGTATTTACATTGACGATGAAGATTTGGAGAATGCCGGCGATATGCAGGTGAACTGCTGTGGCAGAATTCTTTAGCCAAAAACATGACATTTTCCTTAGAAGAATAAAAGCTTTTTTTGAAAATATAAAAGTAAGGTAAAAACATTTGTATTAGTTGTTTTCATCCCCGACAAGCTGACTGTAAGCTCCAGCATAGCTTAGTTGCGTGGAGGAAACAGCGGCCCCTTGTGGCAAAACAACAGAACAACAGTCTCTATGTAATGACATTTGCTTTACTCTTTTACACATAGACAATGGTTCAACCAACAGGTCTTACTCCCTAAGAAGGATTCCCCAGGGCTTCATTTGCCTTTGCTGGGTCTCTCCCTCTATCTCCGACAGAGTCTGGATTCACATCTGCTCCCCTACAATTCAATATCAATATCCAGTGGCTTTAGAACTGTGGCCTCCCTATATAACCTCTAACTACCCTCCAGAACGTTCCACCACATGTTCGGTCACATGCCAGACACATGAGAATTCTCTAAACCCGCTAACCAATCACTATCCTCCTGGTTATTAATATGTTTCTACCCAGCATCCTGTTATGACTATTAACCCTTTGTACCTTACCTTCTAGAACAATCTCCATTCAAGTTTGGGGCACAATGATTGTCTATAGTCTACTACTGCCATCTTGAGTCTAATTAAGGGTACTACAATGTCTATACACTTTAATGGTTAGAGACCAAAAAAGGGTTTAATGTCTTATTAACTCTGTGTGTATGGGTTTCTTATTAATTAACTGACATGTTGCTATTTATACCCAGGCCCCTACAACATTGCAAAAGTGTTCAGCGATTCAGCACAAACAATGAAGTCCTTCCCCACAATTTAGGCCAACAATGATTGCCTATCTTCAGAAACCTTTCACTATTTACAGATTAAACATTTCATACAATCCCACCTTAGTTTAGGAAATAAACCTTTCAAAATGTCTAAAGCTTGTATATATTTTCCCAGGTATAAGGGAATTATCTCTATGATCTACAGTTATCTATGAATCTTCTCATAGATAATTGTCAGACACTTCCTAAATATGCAGATAAATGGTGTACAGATCTTTATCTCACATGGTCAGATAAGGAAATGTGATGCCCAGAGGGACACCAGCCTTCTGTAAGCAGGCAACCCCCAATCTCCACCGCCGCTTCTGCCTATAGTCAAGCCCCCATTTGCCGGGACGCTAGGCACGCCTCACCGGACTTGGTTGCCCCCAGGTCTTAATAGGTGCAAAGGATGGCTGCTTACGGTGAAGGCCGATGAACCACGAGGGTATCCCAAAGCCGAGGTCGCTCACAGGTAGTCAATCCGGAGGCTGCGTCAGAGTACAGGGATGAGACAGGTGCGTAGTCAGGGGTAGCCAGTGGGTCAAGCCGGGAGGTCAGAGATCGCGGGGCATCCAGAGGGGCAGGCAGGTTTGTAGTCAGACAAAGCAGAGGTCGGTACAGGCATCAGACAGGGATGGTCGATCAAGCCGGGTCGGAATCAGATAACAACTAACAGAATCACACCCTAATCACAAGCGACTATCATGGGCACTGAGTACTGGGCTGACTCCATATTTATTGGGGAATCGACCAATGGCCACCCTGGGGGGAGTGTATGTGCTGATTGGTGCAACTTACAACACTGTGAGTGATTAGAGGCACTATCCAGGGGCTGCTCAGTCTTGGCTGCAAGGCTGATCAGCCCCTGATTCCCATCAGGTGTGGAGCACGCTGCGCTGCCTGCACTCGCAGCACAGCGCCTCCTAGTGGTGAAATTTACAGACTGCGGGATGTGCACCTGCACAGCTAGAGAGGGGCGAGGGAGGCTGCCAGAGTGACGTGCCACGCTCCCAGCAGCAGGAGTGCCGCTTCGCCCCGCGGACGCTCGCCGCCGGCCCCCTGGCAGAGGTAAGTCCCTTACAGGAATAGAATGCAGTTTGGAGAAACATTTAAGGATATAGGGATGTTGGAGCCTTGGAAATCAATGTAAAAGTACTCATGCGTTGGTGCCTAGTACCAGAACATATTCATCAATCCTTACCAAGTGCTTCACTTCTTTGTTTTAGAAATTGTCAAGATTTAGGT
>CM051239.1:20191339-20276783 GCA_027917425.1 Gastrophryne carolinensis | reverse complement strand
CGATGTGTCTTTGGGAGCACAGCAACTAAAATGCAGCCTAAATGCACTGTAAAGTGTGTCCCCCTTTCTCCCCAGCAGTGATACCTTGTAAATGTAATGATGAATCTTTTAGCGTGCCAAAAATTAAACAAATACAATGTGCAGCTCCTAAAGGACGGTGGTACAGCTTGGCACTCACTGGCACCAAGCTGTACCACTTGTCCGAAAATAGATTTGGTCCGGTTGCCTCCCCATTGGCTATTAGCCCAAGTTTTAATTGGCATAAGGGTACAACAGGCGCTGACACAGGCCGGCCAGTACCTAGTGCCCCAATCCAAGCTGTTTATTTACCATCGGACATTGTAGCGTCATTGCAGTGCCGTTCTGTACAAATAAATGTAATATTAATAAGATAACATGATTATTGGCACAGGGTGGCCTCTTGGTAAGCCACCAAACAAACAAGGCAGTAAGGGAGGGATATCATGAACAAATGGGACCATACATTGGAAAACAATACACTGTGGGTCAACAGGAATCAAGATATCACCGAATAAAACGCTACACAAAAAAAACAAGAAGAACACAGCCGCCACAGTTAATCTACTACAGATTGGAGAATAGATTTGCTTCAAACTTAGATGTTTGCATAATGCGCAAGTTTGCGCATAAATTGGAAACTTGTGATTGCACTTTTGCACTTCACACATGCCATTTAGTGTGCAGTGCATGTGTGCGAAACTTGCGCACGGGGCCATGAATCATGCGTCGGAGCACAAGTTTTGACATGCGGATTCACTTGGTTTTGCTGTTTTTGGTGCACGGACATGGATCGATGCTATAGAGAGAGAGAAGTTTGCCTTGTCAATATATAAACTTACACCCTTTTCTAGCAACGCTGACTGTAGCTGGTTTGACATATATAAGTAGTGATGAGCTTTGAATCTGGTCTAAAGCTAGATTTGGTCCGGTTGCTTCCCCATTGGCTACTAATCCATCGCACCAGGCAAAGAGGCCAAAGAGGCCGAACGGTTGACTCATGGCCCTGTCGGCTTCTCAGCCTCCATGCCTTTGGTGCAGGTCAGGTGATATTTCAATAGTAAACTGACCGTTTTTTTGGGGGGACATTTTAAACCAGTTTGTGGGTGATGGGCATGGTTTGTAGGGGTGTGGTTTAGTGTACATGTGGCTTAGTTATAGGTCACATGCTCTCAAAATATTTGGTCCATAAAAGATGTTGATGATGGAGCCAATGCTCAGAAGTCCATGCAATCCACTACCACCATTCAACCAAAGAGTCAGAAAAGTTAAACTCCCCAGAAATCCAGCATTCAGCATTTGGTGGGACAGTCTTCCCCATGTTTTCCCCAAATTTAGGTGTTTCCAGAGTTTTCGTAGGGACAGTGAGCCTCAAAATGGCACTGTACCACTGAAAGTGGAACATCTGGTCAGTTTATTCAAGGGTGCCAGTAATGGGGCAGGAGGTGTCTGCATGCCATCCCCCAGTGCCAGCAGGTGGCATCTCGTCCCCCCCCCTTACCCTTTGAACTGGTATATGAACTGGCATGACCCTCTCTGGGCACTACCCCCACCATTGCAATGAATGGAGTGGGTGTGCTGCCGGGCGTAAACCTGATATGTTCATAGTGACCATCATGGACTGGAGACAGCCGCCGGAGCGATCAATTTCCGATCCCAGTAAGTTGTAAACCTGCGGTCCGGGCAATAGAGCTGCTGTGAAAAAAGGGTGAGCAGCGCAATTTTTGGTTGGATAATCTAATAATAAAGTGTAATTGCACTTTTAAAGTTATTGTTGTGTGGCAAAATGATTATTTTTGTTCTTTTTTTCTGATTTTAAGCTTGTTTTTTTGCGGAAGCAAACTCGCAAACCAGGATTTTGCGAGTGCTCGTATTATTCTCAACCACGTCCGAAATATTCTCGGCCAGGCGTACACAAGTGTAATTGTTTCGCATAAGATTTCGTTTTAGCCGCTTTCCTCTAGTGGTTTCCAACACCTTTGCCCTCCCCAGAGTTACCTCCTACACCCTGCATTAATCAAGTTTGTTTTTACAGACACTCCACGCTGCATAGTTTTCTTGTTTAACGTTTGTATTTTATTTTTAAACTTTATTTGTTTTTGTCCTTTGGAATTCCTTTGTAAAATGTTTTTTGTATTAAATGTCTATATAAAAGTTTATAACAACTGTTTCAAAACTGTAAAAATTTCTAAAACTGTTTAAAAATGTAAACATCTGGTCCTCGCCCCCCCCCCCCCCCCCCCCCCCCCACCCCCCCGCTCTGCTCCATGGCACCTGTAAAGAAAAAAAAAAATAAAGGCAGGTCAATATCTGCTTGTGTGCCACTTCTCCCTGACAAATGCCCCCCAATTGCTCATTACTTACTGCATCCCTGTTTTGGGCTGTTTTATGGAGCCACCATCTGCTTTGGTGCCATGTTTTTCTAGGGGTCTGTAAGGACATGCAAACAGAATTTAGAACTAGGCACATGCGTGGTATTAGGTCTGCTCCTGGAGGGGTCATCTTGAGTTCTGTTGAACACACCTGAGTTGTGGGAGGGTCCTGCCTAGGGTGGCCCCATAGCAGCATATTCACGCTGGTCTGAGAAGTATGTAGGGAAAGAGAAGCACAAAACACCAGCACTTAGCTTACATATCATTGGAAGTTCCTTGTCTTGTGATGGTGTTGTTTGTCTGTTGTCTTACCTGAGTTCTCTAGCTCTGGCCACACTGCCTATATGGGGAATGGGAGGGGGAATGCCACACTGCCTATATGGGGAATGGGAGGGGGGGAATGCCACACTGCCTATATGGGGAATGGGAGGAGGGGATGCCACACTGCCTATATGGGGAATGGGAGGGGGAATGCCACACTGCCTATATGGGGAATAGGAGGGGGAATGCCACACTGCCTATGGGAATTGGAGGGGAGAAGGCCACACTGCCTATGGGAAATGGGAGGAGGGGATGCCACACTGCCTATATGAGGAATGGGAGGGGGGGGATGCCACACTGCCTATATGGGGAATGGGAGGAGAAGATGCCACACTGCCTATATGGGGAATGGGAGGAGGGGATGCCACACTGCCTATATGGGGAATGGGAGGAGAAGATGCCACACTGCCTATATGGGGAATGGGAGGAGGGGATGCCACACTGCCTATATGGGGAATGGGAGGGGGAATGCCACACATGCCTATATGGGGAATGGGAGGGGGAATGCCACACTGCCTATATGGGGAATGGGAGGGGGAATGCCACACTGCCTATATGGGGAATGAGAGGAGGGAATGCCACACTGCCTATATGGAGAATGGGGGCGGGGGGGGATGCCACACTGCCTATATGGGGAATGGGAGGAGGGGATGCCACACTGCCTATATGGGGAATGGGATGGGGGAATGCCACACTGCCTATATGGGGAATGGGAGGGTGGGGATGCCACACTGCCTATATGGGGAATGGGATGGGGGAATGCCACACTGCCTATATGGGGAATGGGAGGGGGGAATGCCACTCTGCCTATATGGGGAATGGGAGGGGGGAATGCCACTCTCTGCCTATATGGGGAATTGGAGGGGGGAATGCCACACTGCCTATATAGGGAATGGGATGGAGGAATGCCACACTGCCTATATGGGGAATGGGAGGGGGGGGAATGCCACACTATCTATATGGGGAATGGGAGGGGGGGGAATGCCACACTGCCTATATGGGGAATGGGAGGGGAATGCCACACTGCCTATATGGGGAATGGGAGGGGGAATGCCACACTGCCTATATGGGGAATGGGAGGGGGAATGCCACACTGCCTATATGGGGAATGGGAGGGGGAATGCCACACTGCCTATATGGGGAATGAGAGGGGGAATGCCACACTGTCTATGGGGAATGGGAGGGGGAATGCCACACTGCCTATGGGGAAAGGGGAGGGGGAATGCCACACTGCCTATATGGGGAAAGGGAGGGGGAATGCCACACTGCCTATATGGGGAATGGGAGGGGGGGAATGCCACACTGCCTATATGGGGAATGGGATGGGGGAATGCCACACTGCCTATGGGGAATGGGAGGGGGGAATGCCACACTGCCTATATGGGGAATGGGAGGGGGGAATGCCACACTGCCTATATGGGGAATGGGATGGGGGAATGCCACACTGCCTATGGGGAATGGGAGGGGGGATGCCACACTGCCTATGGGGAAAGGGAGGGGGAATGCCACACTGCCTATATGGGGAATGGGAGGGGGGAATGCCACACTGCCTATATGGGGAATGGGAGGGGGGAATGCCACACTGCCTATATGGGGAATGGGATGGGGGAATGCCACACTGCCTATGGGGAATGGGAGGGGGAATGCCACACTGCCTATGGGGAATGGGAGGGGGGAATGCCACACTGCCTATATGGGGAATGGGATGGGGGAATGCCACACTGCCTATGGGGAATGGGAGGGGGAATGCCACACTGCCTATGGGGAATGGGAGGGGGGAATGCCACACTGCCTATATGGGGAATGGGATGGGGGAATGCCACACTGCCTATATGGGGAAAGGGAGGGGGAATGCCACACTGCCTATATGGGGAATGGGAGGGGGGGAATGCCACACTGCCTATATGGGGAATGGGATGGGGGGAATGCCACGCTGCCTATAAGGGGAATGGGAGGGGGGGAATGCCATACTGCCTATATGGGGAATGGGAGGGGGGAATGCCACACTACTTATATGGGGAATGGGAAGGTAGAATGCCAAACTGTCCATGGAAAATGGAATGGGGGGGGGGGGGAGGATGCCACACTGCCTGTAATGGGGTGTTTTAGCACAACATTTGGCTTAGAATATTCATTTTCTTACTTTCCTCCTCAAAATCCTAGGTGCGTCTTATGGGCAGGTGAGTCTTATATGGCGAAAATATGGTGTGTGTATATATATTTTCTTTTTTAAAATATATAAATAAATATATATATATATATATATATATATATATATATATATATGCCACAGGAAAATACCCCATAATTCCACCATACTGGAAAGCCTGTGCCAAGTTTTAATAAGCCTGATTGTCACATCATAACTATACACTCTCATGTCTTTTTCTCGCAATATAGTGGAGACTTTGTGATTTGTGATCTAATGATGCCTTATCAATTGCAATTTAGCAACCTGTTTACTTTTTATTTTTTCCTTTTTTAAAATAACGTATTGTTGCGCTTGTTTGAGGTCTTTGGGTCAACAGGGAATTATCTCCTTATTGTTCATTAGACAAGCCCCTGATTAGAGACCATAAGAACACTTTCTATGAACAATGAAAGGCAGAGTGGGGGAGATGCGAGCGGCGCACCCAGCAGCACGGCCCATAGAATGTAATGTCTGATTGCTTTTTGGAAAAGAGAAACAATCAAAGAATCTGCCAAATGTTCTATTTCAGTCTGGTGCCTCAATATCGGGTCATTAATAGGACTGCTGTTCAGATTTGGGTTAATGTTAAACTTGACCCAAATTCAATTGAAATACTCCATCTCTACTATTACTTAAAGTGGAACAAAACCTGTGAATTTGACTTTCTTGGGATTTTCTCTGTGCCCGTGGCACCCCATATTGGGATGTCCCACTGTGTGACCCCCCCAGTTCACCCAGTAAAACTCACCTCTCCTCAGGCCAACAGCACATGCACAGGCTCCTGTCCAATCAGAGCCTTTGAAGCATTTACGTCCTTCGGCAAAGGGCTCAAATTGCTTTCAATAAATGGCGGGGCGCATGCACGCCAGGGATGCGTAAGCGTGCTCCCCATTGTAAACAGTTAGAGCCGTTTGCCGAAAGGGCTCAAATATTTGCGATTGTTTTCATTCCATTCCAACCACACACTAAGAGGCTGATTTATTAATAGCGGCAGGTAGCGACAGTTGAGCAGCTGTAGCGGTATTTTCACAGCGCCCGCTAGTAGTCGCTGTGCTTGGCCGTTGTTCGGTTGTTGACAGCGACTCAGTCGGTATGGCGTAATGTTGAATACAAGGTTACGAGTCGCTATTTGACAGGTTCCGCGATGTATGGGTGTGCACGATAGCGACTGGTCAGAGCGACCGGCTTCCACCATATTCATCAAAAAATCACGCTCAAAAAATTCAAGCGCTGTGAAATGCATGTTTAAACCCCAGAGCGCTGGAGGCGATATGTTAAAAGTAGTTTTTTAACCCCCAAACCACCATATTTTTGGAAACCAAAAAAAAAAAGTATTTTAAATAATTTAGTAATATGAATACATTAATATCAGACCTGTAATATCAATTTTTACCTTAATAAAATTATCTAAAATGGCAGAAGTGGTCACAGAATTTTTCACATTTAAAAAAAAAAAAAAAAAAATAACATTAATAACAATTAATTATGAATATTTAAAGATTGTTCCATTGAAATGCATTGGAGCGCGCCAGATAGCGAGAGGTCATACCTGTCGCTGTTCAAGGTCGGTCGCTGTCGCTGTGGGCTGAGGCTGGAATAATGATGAATGAGTCGCTATATGGCGCTATCTCAGTCGCTAAGCAGGATTGGCTTGATAAATGTGTGATTGTGGTGGGGAGCCGGCGTTCTCGTGGCGGGGCCCGTCATTACCGGCCGCTCACCAGACGCTACCTGTCGCTATTCCTTCATAAATAAGGGCCTAAGTGTTCTAACAGCTACTTTGTCCCCTGCAGCTCTCAGTGTGGGTGAGTCCAGCAAGCCACAGTGGTCCCTAAGCTGTCTCTGACCAGAGCAGCGCATGCCCTACATTTTAACAAGCATCCCCTGAAGTGCGTCCTCTATGGAAATTATTGTTACCCAATCCCTAAGGAAACTGAAAATATTAAGTAATGTAAATTACATTACTTCATACTTTCAGCTTCTTTAGAGATTGGGTAACAATAATTTGCACTTTCCATTACTTAAACCGGACCTTCAGCATGATTTAATGAAAAGCCCAAACTCTTAAAAAACGGTTCCTCAGCATCTAAAATTAATATATTTTACGTTTTTAGTCACTAACGTATTATTCTTTCCCCCACTGGGCTGCAACTCTGTTCAGGAATTTAGGATACGGGTGCCGCCATCTTGACTCAGAAGCATCACACTTACTGAGGAGAGGAGAGTGGGATAAGGTACAGGGGGGCGGGTTATAGCTGTGCTTTGCTCAGATAGAGAAGAGCTGGGGTCAGGTAAAGGTCAGCAGTCCCAGAATGCAGAGCAGCACAGTCAGTCGGCACTTCCTGTTTGCAGGCTGCCTGATAAGATGGCGGCTTCCATAAGCCGCCATATTGGATGTTTAAAGGCTCATAACATGCAGTAGATGCAGGTAGGCTGATTTTTAATGTGGACAATCTGTATGTACAGGGTGTGGGAAACATATAAGATAGACTCTTATTCAGGGTGAAGGTCTGGATTAATGTGGGCAATCTGTATGTACAGGGTGTGGGAAACATATAAGATAGGCTCTTATTCAGGGTGAAGGTCCGCCTTAATACATTCAGTCTGTTTAGGGATTGGGTAACAATAATTCAGAATTGGCATTACATAATATGTGCATACTCTTAGGGGACTGGGTAACAATAATTCACACATTTCATTACTTAATACTTTCAGTCTCTTTATGGATTGGGTAACATAAGCTGATGTGGAAAAAACTCTGCTGAATGTAGTTTGCATGCAAAATCCGGCACACCATGCATCTCAAACGGAGCTAACTGACATAGGCCCTTATTCATCAAGCGATAGCGCCAGGTAGTGTCTGACGAGCGCCAGGTAGCGGCAGCTAACGGCGACTACTGACTCAAGTACGCCCGGCGGCGGTCACAATGACGCATTTATCAAGCGAAATGAGGCTAGCGCCGGCGAGAGCGACGGCTAGCGCGGCATTCATCATGAAGCCGCCTGGACCGAACAGCGCCGCTGCAAATTCCCTCACAGCGCCAGGTATGAGCTGTCGCTCCCTGGCGATGTCCAATGCATTTCAATGGAGCAATCTATAATTATTCATAAATAATTGGTATTTTTTTTTTTTTTTTTTTAATGTCAAAAAATCGGAGACCACTTCTGCAATGTTAGGATTTATTTTTAAGTTTAAACCCCAGCGCTCTGGGGTTTAAACAAGGAATGGACAGCGACAGCACATTCGGAGCGTGATTTGTTGATGAATATGAAGCTAGCCGTTCGCTCTGGCCATTCGTTGTCAGGCGCTCACATACAACGCTGGACCTGTGAAACAGCGACCCCCCAGCCCGTATTCAACATTACCGCACACCGACTGAGTCGCTGTCATCAAGCTAATGCCGGCCAAGCACAGCGAATACTGGCTGGCGCTGAAAAAATCACGCTACAGTCGCTCATCTGTCGCTACCTGGCGCTATTGATGAATCGGCCTCCCCGTGCTTTGCTAAATTAGGCTTAAATTCTCTTTAGGGATTAGGTAACATTAATTCACAATTTCTATGACGTAAAGTGGAGCTCCTGATCCCCTCCCCCGGGGCATCCAGATTTGGGGTGCCCCACTGTCTGAAACCCCCCAGTCCGCTATAAAATCTACCTTCTCCCCGATACAACAGCGCATGCCATGGCCGCTGTAAGCTTTACCTTTAGCCAGACACGCACACGCGACAGGCATTTGTAAATGGCCATTGTGGGCACACACCTGTTAGAGGGCAGCAGGGATACGGTCGCCGGCTCTCTGTTTGACTAAAATCAATCCTTAGCCAGAATTGACAAGTGCAGCTGAGCTGATTGAATGAGAGCCTGCGCATGTGCCATAGGACTGGGGGAAGGTGAGTTTTACTGAGCGACCTGAGGAGTTACACACATCCTGAATTGGAATGCCCTGAAGGCAAAGACCAAAGTCCGGGATAGTCAAAATCCTGGGTTTTGGTCCACTGTAGCATTGTTCAGCCAGCCAGAATGAGGAATTAATTATTTCTAGATTCTTACATCACAAGGCCCCAAAATGTTATTTTTTTATATAATTTACACATTTTGTCTTATTAGTAGTTGACCATAAACTGAAACAACAAAAAAAGTTACTGCATTTTTCGCCATATAAGCTGCACCTGCCCATAAGACTCACCTAGGATTTTTGAGGCAGAAAAAAAAATATTTTTAAATATTCTGAACCAAATGGTTTGTTCAAATAGCCCCCCCCCCCCCCAGAACCTTACAGGGCATGGCAGAATCCCCCCCAATCACCCCTAAAACAGATAGTTTGACAGATCCCCCAACCCCAAAAACAAGCAGCATGCAGAATCCCCTCCTCCCCAAATAACAGACAGCATGTAGGGTAGTGTGGCAGACCCCTCCATTCCCAAAACAAGCAGCATGCAGAATCCTGCTCCCTATATAACAGACAGCATGTAGGGTATTGTGGCTGACCCCTCCATCCCATAAACAAGCAGCATGCAGAATCCTGCTCCCCATACAACAGACAGCATGTAGGGTAGTGTGGCAGACCCCTCCATTCCCAAAACAAGCAGCATGCAGAATCCCTCCTCCCCATATAACAGACAGCATGTAGGGTAGTGTGGCAGACCCCTCCATCCCCAAAAACAAGCAGCATGCAGAATCCCTCCTCCCCATATAACAGACAGCATGTAGGGTAGTGTGGCAGACTCCTCCATCCCCAAAAACAAGCAGCATGCAGAATCCTGCTCCCCATATAACAGACAGCATGTAGAGTAGTGTGGCAGACCCCTCCATTCCAAAAACAAGCAGCATGCAGAATCCCTCCTCCCCATATAACAGACAGCATGTAGGGTATTGTGGCAGACCCCTCCATCCCCAAAACAAGCAGCATGCAGAATCCTGCTCCCCATATAACAGACAGCATGTAGGGTAGTGTGGCAGACCCCTCCATCCCCAAAACAAGCAGCATGCAGAATCCTGCTCCCCATATAACAGACAGCATGTAGGGTAGTGTGGCAGACCCCTCCATCCCATAAACAAGCAGCATGCAGAATCCCTCCTCCCCATATAACAGACAGCATGTAAGGTAGTGTGGCAGACCCCTCCATCCCATAAACAAGCAGCATGCAGAATCCCTCCTCCCCATATAACAGACAGCATGTAAGGTAGTGTGGCAGACCCCTCCATCCCATAAACAAGCAGCATGCAGAATCCCTCCTCCCCATATAACAGACAGCATGTAAGGTAGTGTGGCAGACCCCTCCATCCCCAAAAACAAGCAGCATGCAGAATCCTGCTCCCCATATAACAGACAGCATGTAGGGTAGTGTGGCAGACCCCTCCATCCCCAAAAACAAGCAGCATGCAGAATCCTGCTCCCCATATAACAGACAGCATGTAGGGTAGTGTGGCAGACCCCTCCATCCCCAAAACAAGCAGCATGCAGAATCCTGCTCCCCATATAACAGACAGCATGTAGGGTAGTGTGGCAGACCCCTCCATCCCATAAACAAGCAGCATGCAGAATCCCTCCTCCCCATATAACAGACAGCATGTAAGGTAGTGTGGCAGACCCCTCCATCCCATAAACAAGCAGCATGCAGAATCCCTCCTCCCCATATAACAGACAGCATGTAAGGTAGTGTGGCAGACCCCTCCATCCCCAAAAACAAGCAGCATGCAGAATCCTGCTCCCCATATAACAGACAGCATGTAGGGTAGTGTGGCAGACCCCTCCATCCCCAAAAACAAGCAGCATGCAGAATCCTGCTCCCCATATAACAGACAGCATGTAGGGTAGTGTGGCAGACCCCTCCATCCCCAAAAACAAGCAGCATGCAGAATCCTGCTCCCCATATAACAGACAGCATGTAGGGTAGTGTGGCAGACCCCTCCATCCCATAAACAAGCAGCATGCAGAATCCCTCCTCCCCATATAACAGACAGCATGTAGGGTAGTGTGGCAGACCCCTCCATCCCCAAAAACAAGCAGCATGCAGAATCCCTCCTCCCCATATAACAGACAGCATGTAGGGTAGTGTGGCAGACCCCTCCATCCCCAAAAACAAGCAGCATGCAGAATCCTGCTCCCCATATAACAGGGTGCAGCCCCCCAACCCACCATATAACAGGCAGTGTGGCAGATCCCCCCCAATCCCCAATCGCCGCTGAGTCATTTAGTAAAAAAAACTTCTAACCTGTATCACAATCCAGACGCCGCCACCCACCGCAGCCAGCGTGCGCAGATGCATCAATGACATTGGTGCGCTGCTCTGTGATTTTGTCATTTGTGAATCGACGCATGGCCAGCGGCACCTAGTGCAATACAGGTATCCAGTGAGATTTAGATAAGAACTTTTTACTAACTGACCCAATGGGCGTTGGGGACCTGCCACATCGCCTTTCCCCTATAAGCCGCATGGGCATTTCCCCTCCAGCTTTTGGGGAAAAAAATAAGTGAGTCTTATAGGGCGAAATATACAGCACGTTTTATAGTTTATATATAGCAAAAAGTTACATAAGATAATATTTGATGATCGAAAAAAAAAAACATTACAAAGTAATATACAAAGTAAAATCTTTATTGTGGTTGTTTGAAAAAAAAGTTCCAGTTTTAAAATATTGTCTGTGATTTTAAATGCCGTTGTCACAATTGTGACAACAGCCGAGACACTTAAAAGAGGAAAATAGCATCACCCCCCTGAAATGGCATGTTCTCCGCAGAATTTGTTTTGGCATATAAAGACACTAATGCACCTGCAGATGAGATGTTCCCATCAATGGGATGACATCTGGATTGAAGACAAAAGTGTCGAGTGTCATCAGGCGTAGCGTAGCCAGGGACATAACTGGTGTGACAGTGGAGGGGACGCCTAGGAGCTGAAGCACAGTTTGAAGTCACATCTTCAGTAGACGTTATCTGCTGCAGACGCGTGATTTGTGCAACGTGATAGATGTATGACAGTAGCTTTATGTAGAGTTGACTTTGAGACGCAAAGGGTGCAAGCTCATGAGGCAAGCCAAATTGTTCTTTTCAAAAGTTGGGCTTGATTCACAAATGTTCCTTAAATAGGCTTAAATGCCTGGAGTCAAAGCGTCCGGGCCTGGGGTTTTGTGCCGCTTTAGAGGAAAATTTCTTTTGTCCTGCTCTGCCTTATTATTTTCCTCTTTTGGAATGTAAAATAAACATTTGTATCCCCAAACATGTGCTTTACTTATCAGCATTCTTCTAAGTTTCCTATATTCCTGTGACTTAAAGCAGCTCAAATGCACGCTCCCTGTTAAAAGGAAGCAGGGGATGCATCTCGGAGCTGCTGACCTTAGACGAAGGCTTAGACGGCGTGACGTTAGCAGCTCTGAGTGCGCTGATTGGACGAGCGGCCACCAATGTGCCGTAGGACCAGAAAGAGGCGAGTTACCTTTGGCGAATAGTGGGGTTTCACGCAGCGAGTCACCTCCGATTTGGGTGCCACAGGGGAAAGGACCAAAACCCAGGATTTTGACTATCCTGGGATTTGGTCCTTTCCCCCCGTGGCACCACCAAGACCCACAGAGATAGGCCCAGGAATCTATAAGATTCCATGCCCCTGGGGCATCCAAAATTGGGATGGCCGCTGTGTGAAACCCCCATAAACCTTATTTTCCGGTCCAAGGGCGCATGCACCAGCAGCGGCCGCATCCCCGTTTTCTCTCTAGCAGGATGCATGTCCACGCCAGGCATTTGTAGATGGTCTGCTCCCTGTTATAGGGTATCGGGGGGACGCGCCGCCAGGGTGCTTGGATCCACCCGGTTTAGGTGAAGGGGCTTGAGCGGATCTGAGCACACTGATTGGACGAGCAGCCACGCATGCATCATAGGACCGGAAAGAGGTGAATTTGTTCGGGCGACCTGGGGAGTCTTCAAAAAGGAAGGCAGTCTGAGACTCCAGGGGCCACCATCTTGTGTCTTCTGACTATGCCACTCTGCATTCTGGGATTGCTGTCCTTTTCCTGGCCCCAGCTCTGCTCTGTCTGTGCAAAAAATAACCTCCCCTGCATTTGTCCCCCTCTCCTCCCTTAGCACTTGATGCTGGGAAGGAACAAGGAGTAACAACATGGTGGCAGCCGTATCCTGGAGTCCTGAACAGAGTTGCAGCATAACAATTAGTAAGTGACTAATAACTAAAAACATATTAATTTTAGATGCTGGGGGATAGTTTCTCAAGGGTTTGGGCTTTTCATTAAATGATGCTGAAGGTCCGGTTTAATATCTGACAACTTTCTTGTTGTATCCATTAACCTTTGCAGGAGACCTTTTTATTCTCTGGCGGATCCTCTGAGTGATTTAGTTTTAAATATCAGTTTATACTTGAAACTGTCATTTACTCTCCATCCTAATTGGCGTTTCTGCGGCTCCCTGGCCCGTGCTTTGTTGGCCAGTTCAGAATCTTGTGCCACGTTTGGCTTGTCATCGAGGCTTCTTGACTTTTGCCTCTAGTACATCATGGGCAGGATGTAAACGATACAATGTGCAGGAGCGCGTTTCCCCGTCCCGGCAAGTGATTGTTCGCAAGCATTCTGCTCTCCAGAATTGTCGCTGATTACTTTACTTGACGAGAGCCTTGTGTCTTTAAATGTCAAGAGTCTCTTTTGTGTCGGCGGCTTCCATTGTCTGCCCGGGAGCCTTGGCTCGCTTGATGAATTAGTCATGTTGTGCAGTTGTGATGTTGGGAGACTCGGTTGCCCTCCATTGGCAAGTTGCGGTTTGATGGTGGCAAGTGCGCGGGGTCATTGTCTACTCGCCGACCAATTACTGGTAATTGCTTAGAATAGTTTTTTTTTCCTTTTTGGGATGCTGGTGTTTAGTCATTTAGGGTCTTATTTACAATGGCCGCCATTTTCCACTAGCTTAAAGTGGGCCAAAACCCAGGATTGGTAGTGGTAGGCAGGGGCAGGGCAGCACCAGGGCTCTTGGCATCTTCAGGGGCCCAATCTGGCTCATGCTTGCCCATGGTATTATTTTATAGTGGACCCGAACCATTGAATGCCAGGTGTTGTGTGCAGACCTGCCCATGGCTGCCCTCATCAACAGGGGATGATCAGCAACAATTGAGATGGTGGCCTGGGATGGAGGGCAACTGATGGAAGCTTAGAATGTGTCAAGAACCAGGTGACAACCTATAACAATTATGGAGTCTTTAGTGGCAGCAGAGCAAGCAAGGGCTAAAGGGTGATTGGTGGCAGAGAATAGAGAATGCTACAAGGACTAGAGGACAGTTGGTGGCTATAGGGAAGGCAATAAGGACTGGAGGACGATTGGTGGCTATAGGGAAGGCAATAAGGACTGGAGGACGATTGGTGGCTATAGGGAAGGCAATAAGGACTGGAGAATGATTGGTGGCTATAGGGAAGGCAATTAGGACTGGAGGATGATTGGTGGCTATAGGGAAGGCAATAAGGACTGGAGAATGATTGGTGGCTATAGGGAAGGCAATTAGGACTGGAGGGTGATTGGTGGCTATAGGGAAGGCAATAAGGACTGGAGGATGATTGGTGGCTATAGGGAAAGCAATAAGGACTAGAGGACAATTGGTGGCTATAGGGAAAGCAATAAGGACTGGAGGGTGATTGGTGGCTATAGGGAAGGCAATAAGGACTGGAGGATGATTGGTGGCTATAGGGAAGGCAATAAGGACTGGAGGGTGATTGGTGGCTATAGTGAAGGCAATAAGGACTAGAGGATGATTGGTGGCTATAGGGAAGGCAATAAGGACTAGAGGATGATTGGTGGCTATAGGGAAGACAATTAGGACTGGAGGGTGATTGGTGGCTATAGGGAAGGCAATAAGGACTGGAGGATGATTGGTGGCTATAGGGAAGGCAATAAGGACTGGAGGGTGATTGGTGGCTATAGGGAAGGCAATAAGGACTGGAGGATGATTGGTGGCTATAGTGAAGGCAATAAGGACTAGAGGATGATTGGTGGCTATAGGGAAGGCAATAAGGACTAGAGGATGATTGGTGTCTATAGGGAAGGCAATAAGGACTAGAGGATGATTGGTGGCTATAGGGAAGGCAATAAGGACTAGAGGATGATTGGTGGCTATAGGGAAGGTAATAAGGACTAGAGGATGATTGGTGGCTATAGGAAAGGCAATAAGGACTGGAGGGTGATTGGGGGCTATAGGGAAGGCAATAAGGACTGGAGGGTGATTGGTGGCTATAGGGAAGGCAATAAGGACTAGAGGATGATTGGTGGCTATAGGGAAGGTAATAAGCACTAGAGGATGATTGGTGGCTATAGGAAAGGCAATAAGGACTGGAGGGTGATTGGTGGCTATAGGGAAGGCAATAAGGACTGGAGGATACTTGGTGGCTATAGGGAAGACAATAAGGACTAGAGGACAATTGGTGGCTATAGGGAAGGCAATAAGGACTGGAGGGTGATTGGTGGCTATAGGGAAGGCAATAAGGACTAGAGGACGATTGGTGGCTATAGGGAAGGCAATAAGGACTTGAGGGTGATTGGTGGCTATAGGGAAGGCAATAAGGACTAGAGGATGATTGGTGGCTATAGGGAAGGCAATAAGGACTAGAGGATGATTGGTGGCTATAGGGAAGGCAATAAGGACTGGAGGATGATTGGTGGCTATAGGGAAGGCAATAAGGACTAGAGGATTATTGGTGGCTATAGGGAAGGCAATAAGGACTAGAGGATGATTGGTGGCTATAGGGAAGGCAATAAGGACTAGAGGATTATTGGTGGCTATAGGGAAGGCAATAAGGACTAGAGGATGATTGGTGGCTATAGGGAAGGCAATAAGGACTAGAGGATTATTGGTGGCTATAGGGAAGGCAATAAGGACTAGAGGATTATTGGTGGCTATAGGGAAGGCAATAAGGACTAGAGGATGATTGGTGGCTATAGGGGAGGCAATAAGGACTGAGGGGGGGGGGCATTCAGCAGCAGGAGATGACCCATTTGTGGCAGCGGAGCTGAAAGGTGACATCATGTGACTCACTACTTTGGGCCCACTAAGACTCTCTTGCCCAAGGGCCCCCCACAAACTTAGAGCCGGCCCTGGGCGGTGGGGAGACACTATTATTGTGAGATGTATTGAGTAGATTCTTTTGGGTATTGGTTTTGTCCCTGTAAGAGATTTTTCTTTTAGTTGTGCTATTGGTGATCAATATTTATGTTGATAGGTATTTTTCTTGGATGGTTTTATGGCATTGGGTTTAGGTTAGTGTGATTATTTTGATATATATGTATGCACTTGCACTTTATTTTTATATAGCCTCTCTATATATACTTTTGTGAAGATCCGGATCTTAGGTAGGCTTTGCACATTACCTTTGTGCACAGTTTACACTGTTGGATTTATTGTGATACAGGACTAAATTGGTGTATGAATTTATTTATTATATTGTTGATGATAGAATTCTCTCCCCACCGCTTACACATCCTTATATGTTGGTTTGTCTTGTATGAGTTGGGTCCATTTATGTTTTTTAATGGTTTTAACATGTCCATTATATGTTGTTGTGGATAATTTTGACCAAATAAAGTTTTGTATTTGACATTGATTTTGATATGGGCGTGCCTCCCTCTTTTGCATTTTGACGAAAACCCAGGATTTTGACTATCCTGGGTTTTGGTCCTTGCCTCCGGGCTGTGTGAAACCCCCCCAGATCGCCCCATCTCACTGACCCTTCCCTGGTCCTATGGCACATGTGCAGCCCTCTCGTCCAATCAGCACGCTCAGATCCGCTCACGGCAGCGCGTCTAAGCCTTCGTTTAAGGCAAGTGGCTCCGAGCATGCTGATGGCCGCATCCCCCGCTTCCCTCTAACAGGGAGCTTGCCAGCGCCGGCCATTCACAAATGCCCTGCTAGAGGGATAGCTGGGCTGCGACCGCGGCTCACACATGCGCCGTTGGACCAGAAAAGAAGGTAAGTATATGGGTGACCTGGGGGGTTACACACAGTGGGGCATCCCGATTTTGGATGCCCTGGGGGGAGGGAATTGATCGGCCCGGGACGATCGCCGTGGGTTTTGGTCCATTTTCAAGCCCCTGCCCAGACACACACTAACTCCCACCTCGTCCCCCTTCAGGAACCATGTAAAATGAGCCATTTTAAAGTGGACCAAAACCCACGCCCCAACAGCTCTGAAATCTATAAGATTCCAGGGCTGCTGGATTCCCTCCCCCGGGTCATCCAT
Source organism: Gastrophryne carolinensis (assembly GCA_027917425.1). Taxonomy (NCBI): domain Eukaryota; kingdom Metazoa; phylum Chordata; class Amphibia; order Anura; family Microhylidae; genus Gastrophryne; species Gastrophryne carolinensis. Next base: position 20,259,662 of record CM051239.1, on the reverse strand, counting down.
AATCGGGATTCCCCGCTGTGTGAAACCCCCCAGGTCATCCGGAAACTCACCTTCTTTCCCGGGCCTACGGCGCATGTTCGAGCCTCTCAATAGAAGCATACCTACCAAATTTTCAAAGAATGAGGGACATTTGTTAAATTAGTCCACACCCCCCTCATTGAGAGATAGATAGGAGATATAAACACTTTAAGTAGGCAAATGAATAATTTATTAATGCAGACCTGCATGTTACACCTCAAAGAGGGACAAATGGGAACAATGAGGGACAGGGGGACATGGACTCAAAAAAGGGACAGTCCCTCCAAATCAGGGACACTTGGAAGGTATGTAGAAGTCATGGGGTGGCAATTGCAGTAATCATGAACCACAAGAGTTATTTTCAGGCTGATGCATTACAAGCGCCAGCTATTGGCAGATGAGCGTCGGTACAGAGGCGCTTAGAGGCGCTTAGAGCGACCGCTAGTAGACGCTGTGATCGGCTATCGAGCGCTGTAACAGAGCGTCTCAGTCGCTGTAGTAACCTGGCCGCCATTGATGAATAAGATGTATGTTGGGCGTTCTAACACCAGTACAGCGTTGCAGGGAGTTCACCGTTCGCTACGAGGCACTACCTGCCGCTATCCCTTGATGAATAAACCCCCTTAGACTGGATTTTCCTTTTGATCCTAGTTCACAGGTGATACTGAAAGATCTGTAGTTTAAGCGATTCACCTGTAAGCAAAACATTTTTCTTAATAGTGCCCAGTTTTTTCCAGCGCTGCCTGATATAAAGTCGGCCACTAGAGGGAGCAGTGCAGAGAGTTAGGATCGTGTCAATATGGCAAAGCAATCGAAAATGACAAAAAAAAGATATAAAATATAAGAAAGTACAAATACATGAAAGTTTCCGTACAGCGGCGGAGCCATTTCTGGGCTCATCTGATACATATGTAATACGTCGCTCTGTATTTGCAGGCTAGCGTGTAAAATCCTTCCAGTCCCTGCTTCCGTGGCTGTAATAAAGCACAGTGGGGGGGCGGCAGGTAAGTGACAGTGGGAGTTTAGTTAACAGGCAGACACGGCTCAGTGTATTCGGGGGGCTCATGTGAGAAGGTTTCAGGTTTTGTCGCGTTTGAAGGTGCGTAGCTAAAAATTTCTCTTCTCCGTATCAATATTTAGATCCTCTGTGACTCTCTCTGTCAGGAAAGTTACAGAAATAGCGTCTCCAGCAGCTGCTCACAGCATTATTTAATGCTTCATTTCATCGGAAGTCATATTATAAATAGGAAAAAAAAGGCTTATTTGTTTAAGAGGCTGCGAGTGTTAAATCTGGACTGAAAGATTTGTAGCAAAAAAAAAGAACATTTTCCGAAAACTTAAAGGGGACCAAAACCCACGGAGATCGGCCCAAGAATCTATAAGATTCTCGGGCTGATTGATTCCCTCCCTCTGGGGCATCCAGAATCGGGATCCTCTGTTGTGTGAAACCCCCAGGTCGCCCGTAAACTCACCTTCTTTCCTGGTCCAACAGCGCATGTGCGAACAGCGGCCGCATCCCCACCATCCCTCTAGCAGGGCGCGTGCCAGGCATTTGTGAATGGCCAGCGCGGGCACGCTCCCTATTAGATGGAAGCGGGGGATGCGGCCATCAGCACAGTGGATTCGCTGGTATTAGACGAGCTCCTGGACGAGCGGCCGCACATGCGCCATAGCACCGGGAAGAGGGCAACCCGGGAGGTTTCACACAGCGGGGCACTCCCGTTTGGGGTGCTCCGGGGGCAAGGGCCAAAACCCAGGTAAGTCATAATTCTGGGCGTTGGTCCACTTTAAAGGGGTCCAAAACTCAGTACACCCAGCCCTAGAGTTTAACAGACAACGTGTTGCCACATTCACACTGCAAATGCACTGGCCACCTTTGGCATCCTTTGCACCCCTCCATCCTCTTCTTGCACCCGTGCCAGGCGAGGGGGCAATGAATGCTCATTGGAGGTGGGCCACGCATGTGCCGTGGAAGCGAAGGTCGAGGGTTTCAAAAACAGGGGATCCCAAATAAAAAAAAACCAGGGAGGTAAAGATCCCGGGTTTTGGGTCCACTTTAAAGGCCCACGCCAGCCAATGTGCAGGAAGGGTTAGAACTTCTGACGAGCAAACCCTAAAATGCTTTTAAGGAAATTCCCCCGTGAATTCGAACCAAGCTATTGGCCGCTGCAGTGATGTTATTGCTGACACATGGAAACCCAGGAGGGTTCTGGGGACCTTGTGATCTCAGTGGTCAATCGCAATTTTTAAAGATAAGATTTTGTGGTTTCCGGGGCGTTACAGCGAGGGGGGGGGGGTGCCTTGGTAATTTGGATGCCCCCCCACCTGCGTGTAGGGAACATCATCTAACAACCTGCTAATGCGACACTTTAACCTACATATTTCCACCACCAGGTACAGACTAGACCAGGGGCACTCAACCACTTCTTGTAAAGGTCCATTTAAAGGAATCCGGTGAGAGTTGAAGGTCTGGGCGGAGGGCTGTTGCGCGGGGGGGGGGGGGGGGGGGGATAGTTAGATATCAGCACACTGGTGGAGGGGCTATAGATTCCCCAGGCAAAACTAAAAAAAAAGGCTGCTTGCCCCCCCACCCCAAAAATCCTATTGGGCACTGAGAAATAACAGGAGCTCTGGCCCAGTGTGACACACACTGCTTTATCCCCCCCCCCCCCCATGTTACTGGCAATAAGGTCCGGTAACAAGGATGGATAGATAGAAAGGGATGAATGGAAAAGAAGCTGTAAGGAAGAGGGATGGATAGACAGAACAGGGCAGGGAGGGATGGATGGATGGGCAGAACAGGGCAGGGAGGGATGGATGGGCAGAACTAGAAGGAGCTGGGGAGGTGGGGGTAAATGGCCAGAGCTGGAAGAAAGAATAATGGATTGGCAAAGCTGGGAGGCCAGAGATTGGATGGGGCAAAACTGGGATGACAGGATGGAGCTGAGCTGGGTCAGGGGGGAGTGGACTGGATGGGTAGGGAAAAAGGGTTTGGATCAAAGGCACACCAAAACACAAGGTTTACTTTGCAAATAAAAGATTGTATTAAGTATCAAGTTTACACATCTATATACACAGAGACACAAAATAATGGGTTGCAGGTATACAACATCAATAGCAAAAAGGTTACAATAAATGGCTCTGTATGAGCGAAGGTCAGGATGTCATCAGGAGCGTTTGACCACCTCAGCAGAAAAAGGAAGTTTATAGTATTAGCACTAACATGTATATGTAAACCTTGTGTTTTGGTGTGCCTTTGATCCAAACCCTTTTTCCCTACGAGTCTATATAGGGGTGTTAATGTGGTGGACCCCTGGATCTTAAGAGCACCCTCTCTGATTATCTTTTTGCCTTTCTACTTCATGGTGTGCCAATTACCAACCATTAATACTGATGGACTGGATGGGGCAATGAGACCTAGAAACAAAGTATGTACCTTGCAATGCCACTTTCCGCCCGTGCAGTACTTCATATTGCAATGCTAGGTGCCAGGGAGCCATGACACTGACTAAGCACTGCATCACTGATCAAGGGGGCAACTCTGAGCACAGCAACACAAAAGCAACTAAGTGCAGGGCTGTCAGGGCAGGGGTCCGGAAATCTGACGCTGAGGTCCTCATTCGGACCCCGGTCCACCAGCTGAGTATCGAGGGACAATGAATGAAGCAGCAGGGATCCAATTGAGGAATGTCCTGCTCCAGATACCCACGGCCAATTGGTGCCCAATACTCACCAACAGTACTTCCACATTCCGTTCTGGTTCTCGACTCCATGTGACCATACCCGGCCAGTGAGACTTGCGGGGTAGCTACCAGCACCTACAGGACAAGGAAATTCTGATGGGGGTGCAGGACAGCCTCCTGCTTTACGAAAACATGTGCCTCTGAACAGCCACGCCATCTTTGTGTAGTATATAGCGAGGAGCAGAAGAACCCATGCACCAGCTGGCACACCGGAGCGACAGGGTAGCCGGCATGCAGGTAAGTGACTGACAGTCAGGGGCATAGCTAGGGGGGGGAGCAGAGGGGGCATGCGCCCTGGCTGCAGCAGGTCAGAGGGGCGTCAAAGGGGGCCTGAGCACAGGTAGGGAGCACCATTTTGAATCTTTGCCCCTGGTGCCAGAAAGCCTAGCTACTCCTCTGCTGACACCCACCTCCTCCTTGGTGGCCCTTGGCGTTTCCAATGCCTCTCTGCAGCCAGACAGAGGAACCAAATAATCTGCGCTGCCAGCTTGCCCACCCTGCGATCTGTGTTCTCTGCACATTGCAAAGCAGCATGGGACACCAGCACCGCTGGAGGATCGCTGGGAAAAAGAATAACCTGAACTTCTTGGGGAAATTCAGCGAATCATATGGATTTAATTTTTCAGGAAGTTTGCTCATCAGTAATTAATACCGAAATACTTTAGGTCCCTCCTAACATGTACCCCTTGATTTAAGATGCACCTCTAGTTAAACATTCCTTTAAAGTGGATTGAAACTCGTGCTAGGATGCCCTCTGTGTGAAACCCCACTGATCGCCCACAAGTCTTGGCTTTCCTGGTGCTCCCAGACTGCAAACATGACCCATGGCCACGGCTTCCCTTTAGCTAAAGTGTGATCCAGCCAAGGGCGTAGCTAAGGGGGACAGGAGGGGCACGTGCCCCGGGGGCAGAGGATTAGTGGATGCCAAAAGAGGACCTAAGCACAAGTGGGCAGGGGGCACCGTTTTGAACCTTTGCTCCAGGTGGCAGAAAGCTACTCCTCTGGATCCAGCGGCCAGTTATTCAGATGGGGTTGGGAGCCGGAGCACGCCTCCAACTGGAGGGAATCTGGGGATGCAACCAGTCAGCACATTTGAGATTGGCCAATCAGCAGTTAAAGTGTTACCTTTTCTTGGGTTTTTTTTTACTCTCATCTTCTGTTCCTTCAGCCTTCATTACTCACACAAGAGCTCTTCATGCTTAGCAATGGGTGATTTCATAAAGGTCATTGTAAAAAGGTTTTCAACACATCTTTGTTTTTTGGCAACTTAACTCCAAGTCCTAGGGGGTAAAAATTCAATTATTATAGGGTATTACAGTATTTTTCACCCATAAAACGCACCCAGGATTTGGAGGAGGAAAATAAGAAATAAAAAATATTCTGAACCAAATGGTGTGCTAAAACACCCCCAATCACACCATTACAGCCAGTGTGCAGAATTTCCACAATCACCCCATTACAGCCCCATATTACAAGCAGTGTGTGGCATCCCACAATACGAGCAGTGAGTGGCATCCCACAATAAAGACAATAGGCAGTGGGCAGCATCCCCAATCCTGTGTGTAAGCCCTCCAATGTGTGGCCCTCTTATAGGGCGATAATTACGGTAATTATAGAGCAGCAACCCGCGTCAGGGTTAATATAAAGAAGTAAAGGAGACTTAAATACCCACTATGAAAAATTCTCTAAAAATTTTTAAAGAGCAATATCGGGGTAGGTTAAATCTCCCCCAAACCTCACCAATCTGCTTACACTTCTCTGTGTAAGCTTGTGTGTTCGCGAGGTATCAAGATATGTTGTTTCTGCCAAGAGTTTCCGTCCCAAAGGGGTTAGAGTACCTCCATACTGACAGGGGAGAGCATTTTTGGCACCTTTTGGGGTTTCCAGAAAATTCTGCATTTCACCTGTATAAATACCACATTGCATTGCCCATTCAACACCTTATTTTGTGTTAATTTCAAGAGGCTCTCAAAACATATTACTTTGGAAACAAACTTGCGTCATCTGGCCGTACATGCTCGAAGTTTGGTGGTTTTATCTTGCATTTGCTTACTAGGTAATAATTTTTGCTATATTGTTTTCCCTAAATTATATCCTAAAATATGACTTCTATTGATAAGCCAGACTGAGGTCAATATCATCTAAAGGCTGTCCATTCAGATGAGCCCCAGCACCTGATACCGGCCCAATGATTTGATAGGGGGTTGCCTTTGGTGGTTCCTTTCAGCAGTGTTCCCCAATCTTGTCCTCAAGAGCCACCAACGGGTAAGTTTTTTTTTGATCTCCATACAGCAGGCTCTATAGCTCTGCATTAATTACTTCACCTGTGCATCTGTGTGGAGATCCAGAAATCCCAACTTGTTGGTGGCTCTCGGGAAGAGGGTTTGGAGAGAAAAGTCACCAGATGTCCCACTCTTGGTGGGACCAGGGGAGTAGCTAGGCTTTCTGCCACCCGGGCACCCCCCACCTGTGCTCAGGCCCCACCTTTGGTGCCCCCCTGACCTGCTGCACCCAGGGCACGCGCCCCCCTGCGCCCCCTAGCTGGGACAGTCCCACATTAAAGTGGACCAAAACCCATGCCGATCGGCCCAGCAATCTATATAATTCCCAGATCGATCGATTCCCTCCCCCCTGGGCATTCAAAATCGGCATGCCCTGCTGTGTGACTCCCCCAGATCGCCCCATACACTTACCTTGTTTCCCAGTTCAAGGGCACATGCGCAAACCGAGGCTGCATCCTTGCTATCCCACTAGCAGGGTGCGTGCCCGTGCCAGGCATTTGTGAATGGCCGGCGCAGGCACCCTCCCTGTTAGGGGGAAGCGGGCGATGCGGCTGCCAGCGCGCTCGGAGCCGCTGGTCCTAGATGAAGGCTTAGACCACATGGTGTCAGTGGCTCCGATTGATTGGACGAGCGGCCGTAGGACTGGGAGGAGGTGAGTTGGCATGGGCGATCTGGTGAGTCTCACCACCTATCTGGGTGCCCCGGGGGAAAGGATCAAAACCCAGGATAGTCAAAATCCTGGGTTTTGGTCCACTCCCCCCCCCCCCCCAGAACACCTACATGTCCAACTTTTGCTGACATTATTGGGAAGACTGTCCAGGACATCTGATCACTTTACAACTTGGACTCTAGCTCATAGGCTAAATGGCAGGTGTGCAATGTAGGGTTGCCTGAGCTGCAGGCCAACCACCAACATTCTTTGGGCACCATAGATATCTAAGTTCTGGTTCTGGAGTGGGGCTACACCTTCACCACATTGAGGAAAAGCATATAATTCATTTCTAAAAACCCCATGGATGAGAAAACCACAAACCACAGCCCTGTCATAACGGTTACGCTGTAAAGTGGTCAGATTAACTATGTGTCCCACCCTGGGTCCCCCAAAAAATGGTCACTTCACCCTAGCATCACAGATGCCCTAGAAGCAACTCCCCTGAGGTGCCTCTTTCCAAGAAGAATATGTCATGTCAGTATGTTTTTTCACACAGAGCATATAAGTGTCCCTCCCCTCACTATTTATGGATTTTTAATCATGATAGAGCTCCTTTAAGCCACTTAGCATTGGCAGTTAGATGAATGCTCATACCTCAAGCAATCGGTGGAGCCAGTTCCATAGTGATTAGAGACATACCACACGGGGAGGCCGATTCATTAATAGCGGCAGGTAGCGACAGTTGAGCGACTGTAGCAGTATTTTCACAGCGCCCGCTAGTAGTCGCTGTGCTTGGCCGTTGTTCGGTTGTTGATAGCGACTGAGTCGGTGTGCAGTAATGTTGAATACGGGGTGACGAGTCGCTATTTGACAGGTTCCGCGATGTATGGGTGCGCATGATAGCGACTGGTCAGAGCGACCGGCTCCCACCATATTCATTAACAAATCACGCTCAAAAAATTATTGCGCTGTGAAATGCATGTTTAAACCCCAGAGCGCTGGCAGCGATGTGTTAAAAGTAGTTTTTTAACCCCCAAACCACCATATTTTTGGAAACCAAAAAAAAAAAAAATTTTTAAAGAATTTAGTAATATGAATACAATAATATCAGACCTGTAATATCAATTCTGCACAATTTTTTTTTTTTTCCCTTAAAAAAATTATCTAACATGGCAGAAGTGGTCACAGAATTTTTCACATTTAAAAAAAAAAAAAAAAAAAAATTATAAATAACAATTAATTATGAATATTTAAAGATTGTTCCATTGAAATGCATTGGAGAGCGCCAGGTAGCGAGAGGTCATACCTGTCGCTGTTCAAGGTCGGACGCTGGCGCTGTGGGCTGAGGCTGGAATAATGATGAATGAGTGGCTATATCTCTCTTTATCTGGTGCGACCCCAGGGCTGGCCCACCAATCGGTCCACAAATGCTAATTGCACACTGCTAAATCTAATATCCAATTTATTAGAGCATAAGAAATTCATACATAGTGCCAAATACACAAGACAACATATATACACACAGTTAAAAAACACTTATTAAAACCCAAATAAAGTGGGGAGGAACTCCAGGGCTATATAACTATCACAATAAATAATCAATTAATCTTGTACCCAAACATCAGTAATAGTAGCGAACATCTCATAGTACAATGGCGCTTATGAAAAGTGCTGAGTGCATAAAGTGCCTAGTGTCTACTTGTACAGTGCTCTATTAATATGTGAACAGTTGCACTGCTAAGAACTCGCAGTGCTTACAAACAAGTTTGTGCAGTCATGCAATATATAAAAATACAAAGAAAGTGCCACGTGCAAAAAAGTCAGTGCATCTACTCTAAAACTAAGCCTAAATGGTGCTACTACAATATCTGATAAGCGCCACTGACATATGGTGTAAGCAATGACTGGTAAATATAAATACACTCGCAGTCAGAAGTAGTACTGCGAAATGCCAACCAAAGCCCCCTGTCCTCCCCACTTACCTCACCGGCGCGCTGCGTGGTCCTCCACCACTCCACCCTGTGGGGAGGACAGGGGGCTTTGGTTGGCATTTCGCAGTACTACTTCTGACTGCGAGTGTATTTATATTTACCAGTTTCTCCAACAGCCAGGCCTATCTGAATGGCTGGAGCAGGTACACACAGCCAAAGGGTTGCTTCCCGTTCCCATTCATTCTGCCTTCTAAGCCACTCATTAATATGCAGGGCATAGAGTGCTGATTAGAGGAGAACCCACGCATGCACCATGAGATTGTGGATGAGGTAAGCAGACCTGGCGAGCTGGGAGGTTTCGCACAGTGGGATATCCCAAATCAGGAAGCCCTAGCTCCAATTTTGGATGCCCTGATGTGTGAAACCCCTGGGGTGGCCGTGTTTACTTTCCTTGGACGGACAAACTCACATACACATGGGTGGGCCGCTGGTGGTATCCAAGACTTCCCTATGGCTGCTGTGTGTTTCCAAGCCAGGCCTATCTGAATGGCTGCCGTGGGCATGCACAGCCGGTGGGGGGGGGGGGGGCGGCCAGCCATTGAAACCTGATTGTAGGAGAGCCTGCACACGTATTGGTGGGATGGCTGGAGATATGAGTACCAGCGATCTGATGGGTTTCAGACAGCTAGGCATCCCAAATTGTGGTGGGGGAGTGACAAAATCCAGGATAGTCAAAATCCCAGGTATTGTTTCTCCTTGAGAAAGCCACTTGCATAATTAGGGAAACTGGACCTTTACCCTGAATAAAAGCCTATCTTGTTTCCCTCACCCCCTACATACAGATTGCCAACATTAAAAATCATCCTACCTGCAACTATTGCGTTTTTTAAACCTTTTAACATCCAAGATGGCAGCCTATGGAGTTTCAGGTTGCCTGCAGACAGGAGTGTCTTCTGAATATGCCGCTCTGCATTCTGGGATTTCTGTCCTTTTCCTGACCTCAGCAATATCCCCGCCCCCTGCACTTCCCTCCCCCCTTTCCTCTCCTCATAATGTGATGCTTCTGAGGCAATATGGCGGTGCCCGTATCCTTGAGTTGAAGCCCAGCGAGGGAAAAAAATAATAAGTAAGCAACTAAAAACTTAAAATGTATTAGTTTTAGATGCCGGGGAATAGTTTTTTAAAGCCTTGGGCCTTTCATTATATGATGCTGAAGGTCCGGTTGAAAGAAAAGAAAAATAGCAAGTTTGGTTGCGTTGACTTATTACCATAGATATCTAAATGGATGGATAGGGAGGAAAAAAAAAAGATCAAGCTGGAAATAATTCTCTCGAGAGAATTAAACTTCACATCACCGTATAAACCATCAGCGCGCTTCAGAACGACTAATATACTTTATGCATTTTAATTTCTCTTGGAAGTCAGCGTGTGCTTTCTATAAATGTAAAACCATCTGTTGGCACCTTCTAAAAAGATTAGAATGCAGCCTATCCAGACATGAATTATTTATTTGGATGGAAATGTTTGTTTTTTCTGCAAACATGAGGATTGTGCCACGCGCTTCCATCTCGCTAACTTCTCTGATGGCCTGTGATCGAGTTAGAACCAGACTAGAGAGGTGAGTGCCAGTGTGTAGCCGAAATAAATGACACCCACACTCACTGTTAGTAGAATAAAAGGGGGCTTTAATAGCGGAAACACAGGGCAGGTTGGGCAGGAAAAGGGTGCAGGGTCAGCGGGGTGTTTTGGGAATACGTGGCAACTTGAAAAAGTGGGTTCATCCCACGAAACGCGTGGGCAGTAGAGGATGCAAGGCCAGAACGGTGACACTATGCAGCCTTCACTATGGTGATACTCTTTCTTCTCAAAGATTTTTATTTTCCAAGAAGCATAATACAGTATACAAGCAATGGCATCATACAAATAGTTTACATAGGAGTAGAGAATCAGAGTAACAAAAATATATAAGTAGAACATTTATAAGACCAGGCTTATGACAGATAAATATATACATCTCAAAAAATAATTATCAATTGTCAATTCTATATATCCTATATACCCATCCCCTCCACCCCCTCCCCCATCTTCCTCGCTCCAATTATTTACCACCCCTTCAGTAGAGGGAGACCTTCATATTCAATATACAGTATCATATGTAACAAATAATTAAAGCGAGTCAATAACTGCCATATTTCAGCAACATTAAAAAATATAACATACTTTCACAAAACAGCGACACCCCCTTCCCCCCCCCCTCCCTCTCCCAAGTCCCACCCCCCAGCAGCAGGGATTCATACACAAAACAGCAAAACACAAACAATAAACAAAAAGACAAACAGACAACAAAACAACACACACACAAAAAAAAAAAAAAAAAATAAAAAAAAAAAAGGGGATTTTCCTAAAGGTAAGAAAAGAGCAGACAAGCTTATACTATTAAAAGTTTCCTATCAAAGGTTCTAGGTAAATACTTTTCCACCCATGGCAACCAAGTTCGTTCAAATTTTTCCAAGCGCCCCTCTTTTAAAGCGGATAATTTTTCCATCGCCATGATATCATTTACTCTGCTCTTAAATTCCAGGATGCTGAGAGTCTTAGTTCTCCAAGCCTTGGCTATTACTAATTTGGCTGCAGTTAGCAAATGAAGTGTAAGCTTTTGAGAATCCTTTCCATATCCCTCTATAGGCTTATTTAACAGCGCAACCCACGGATCTGTACTAACATAGGTTCCCATAATATCGGACAATATTCGAAATATCTTACACCAAAATTTAATCACTAATGGGCAATCCCACCATATATGCTTAAAGGAACCCAGATCCTGGCATCCCCTAAAACAATTTTTATGAAGGCCCGAATCATCTGTTGAATATCGAGCAGGAACCCAGTACCAACGTATCATCACCTTAACATTAGCTTCCACAGCAAGCACCGATGTATTCCCACGCAATGTGGTACTCCACATCCTCTGCCATTCATCATTCTCTAGACAGCTACCCAGATCCTCTTGCCACTTTGTTATATATCCCGGAGTATTATTTAAGGCTGAACTGGTTAGAGACATATACACCTGTGAGTGGATAGCTCTGCCTCTGGGATTAGTAGCACACCGCCTCTCAAACCCCGTTAGCTCCTCTATATTCTGTTTTCCGTGCAACAGGCTCAGAAGAAAATTTCTTATTTGTAAATAGGCAAACACATGTTCAGCCCCTAAATCAAATTTTTCCTTAAATTGTAGAAACGTAAGCACATTAGAATCCTGTACACAGTCCTTCACACAATTAACACCCCTAGTATTCCAATTATAAAAGTTTTGTGGGGAGAGTACTGCCGGTTGAAACATAGGGTTATTCCAAAATGACAACAGTGGGACATGGGGGGACACTAAACCTCCAGAATATTTAACCCCATCCCATAGTGCCATAGAGTGCAACATTATAGGGTTACTATGAGCTTTCCTAACAGAGGGTATCACCCATAAGTAATTGTTTACATCAATTGGCGCCATAATCTCTCTCTCAATAGACACCCAAATAGGAGGGTCTACAGTCTCATGATATGCAGTTAATTGAGCTATCTGAGCTGCTTGATAATAGCGAAAGAAATTTGGTACCCCTAGTCCTCCTAAACTTCTCGGTCTACATAAGACATTCCTAGCCACTCTAGACTTCCTCCCGTCCCAAATAAAATCCAGAACCTTCCGTTCAAAGTTCCTTAGATGTTGCAATTGAATTTTTATTGGTAACACCCTAACATAATATAAAAATTTCGGAAGAAGGGTCATTATGATAGCATTTATTCTGCCCAGCCACGACAATCCAAGATCCCTCCATCTCTTTAGTAATTCTATCAAAGTTTTATACAATGGGGGGAAATTAGCAGAGTACAAACCTGTAACACTATTCGTCAAATAAATACCTAAATATTTGAGCCGAGCTTCCTCCACCTTAAAATCGAAATCATTCCTTCCCAGGTATCATCAGGAACTGTGATGTTCAAGGCTCTAGACTTCGGTATAGAGATCAAAGGATTGGTAAGAAACACAATGACATCATCAGCGAACAGACAAAGCTTATGTTCAATGCCTCCAATAGTAACCCCCGACACGTCCTTAGCTTCTCTAACAGCATGTGCTAACGGCTCCATCACCAGGGCGAAAAGCAGGGGAGATAAAGGACACCCCTGGCGGGTTCCCCTCTGAAGAGTAAAGGTTCGAGATTTGAACCCACAATATTTTATATATGCTCGTGGCTCATTGTATAAAGCTTTTACACATGAAATAAAACTTTCACCAAAGCCCCACCACTGCAAAAGCTGAAACAAATAGGACCACGAGACCGAATCAAAGGCTTTGCGCACATCAAGCGACAAAAGCATTGTCGGCTTCTTCAAGCGTTCTGCAGCATGTATCACATGAACAATTCTCCTTACATTATCCCCTGCTTGCCGCCCTGGGACGAAGCCCATGGTGATACTCTTTCATGCTGACCTTGATTAAGCACTTTGTGTAGCCCTCACGCACCGGGGTGTGACGGCAGGGAGCAGGTTCTTCTGGGCCCAGGGTGATCAGCGTGTGTGTTGTGAGTAGGTTAGGGTTAGAGTTGAGGGAAAGGTTAGTACTCACTGTTGGCGCTTGGAAAGATGTACAGCAGTCCAGCAGAGTTCCTCTTTATTTATTCCACAAGCAAACAGCAAACACGGCACAGGTACAATACATCCATCCAGTTACATCTCTGGTTCTGTCTATAGTCAGGTACAATCATAAAGCATTGGTTCCCAAAGAGAATAATGTCCTTTGCTGGATCTCTCCCTCCTCTCTCTGAGTCGGTGCTCCTGCTCCTTTACAATTCAAGATGGTGAATCACCCTGGCTTTGGGTCGGGGGCTTCCCTTTATCTCTTCTCACTACCTTCCAGAACCTTCTATCACATGTTCGGCCTTGTGTCCGACATCTGATTATAGCAACCAACCTTCTAAGCAATCACTACCTTTCTAGTTCTATGTTACTAGTCTATCTCCTGTTATGACTAACAACCCTTCTGACCTCTCCTTCTAGAATAATCCCTTCTAGAATAAGCCTATGGTCCAAAGTTAGTCTATGGCCTAAACCCTCTACTGCCATCTTGTGTCTATTTTAGGTTATGGCACTCCCAATGCACTTTCATGGGTAGAAACCACAAAAGAGCTTTATGTACAGTTAACTCTTATTAGTTAATTAAGGTGTTCCTAGATATAACCAGGCCCCTACATTTGTCTTTTGATTGCATTTTCTCTTTCTGTATTTGAGTAGTTGGTATTGCATATAGCACTTTAGGGCACTGACACTTTGTTGAGAATATTCTAGTATAGCACTCGCACTTTATTTTTTGCCCTTTGCATTAATGTATGAAATGATTTTACATGATTTTTGACTGTTTGTGATGGATTATACTCTTTGGTACATAATATGCTAATTCTTGGGCTGAAAAACCCCTGCTGTGGAACATGTGGTTTTAATTATAGGTTGCCCTAAAACTAACCTTCGTTCTAGGTCCAACGTTGCATGTGCAAGCAGCAGCTGCATCCCCGCTATCCCTATAGCAGGCGCATTCCCTCGCCAGGCATTTGTGAATAGCTGGCATGGGCACGCTCCCTGTTAAAGTGGACCAACACCCAAGGGGGTCGGCCCGGGAATCTATAAGATTCCCCCGACCGATCAGATCCCTCCCCGCGGGGCATCTGAAATCGGGATGCCCCGCGGGGTGAAACCCCCCAGGATGCCCAGAAACCTTACCTTATGCCCGTTCCAACGGCGCATGCGCGGGCCGCACCTCGCGCTTCCCTCTAGCAGGTTGCACACCCGCGCCGGCCGTTTGTGAATGGCCGGCGCGCTCCCTGTTAGAAGGAAGTGCGAGACGCGGCCTCCAGCGCGCTCAGAGCCGCTGTGGTTTTCCGTCGCTTGTCCGTACATACCACAGCAGCTCTGAGTGCTCTGATTGGACGAGCGCTCGCATAGGAGCGGGTTGAAGTGAGTTATTTAGGGCGATCGGGGGGGGGGTTCCAGCAAGCGGGGCAAAACCCAGGATAGGTAATATAGCACTGGGATCCTAGACTGATCCCCAAAAAATCCCCCTGAATAAGCCGCACTCAAAGAGTAAAATCACAATATTTTATTTAATAAATTATTAAATAAATAAACAAAGAAATGGCACATAACAACACAATACATGATTAAAAAACATCAGGTATCCCCTGTTTTGTGTTCATGTTTTTTAATCATATATTGTGTTGTTATGTGCCATTTCAGTCTAGGATCCCAGTGCTATATTACGGGGAGGCCGATTCATTAATAGCGGCAGGTAGCGACAGTTGAGCGACTGTAGCGGCATTTTCAGAGCGCCCGCTAGTAGTCGCTGTGCTTGGCCGTTGTTCTGTAGTTGATAGCGACTCAGTCGGTTTGCCGTAATGTTGAATATTGGGTGAGGAGTCGCTATTTGACAGGTTCCGCGCTGTATGGGAGCGCATGACAGCGAATGGCCATAGCGAACGGCTCCCAGCATATTCATTAACAAATCACGCTCCAAAAATTCTCGCGCTGTAAAATGCATGTTTAAACCCCAGAGCGCTGGCGGCGATGGGTTAAAAGTAGTTTTTTTAATCCCCAAACAACCATATTTTTGGATAAAAAAAAAACAAGTTTTTCAAAACATTTTGTAATATGAATACATTAATATCAGACCTGTAATATCAATTCTGCACAATTTTTTTTTTTTTTTTACCTTAAAAAAAATATGTAACATTGCAGAAGTGGTCACAGAATTTTTGACATTTAAAAAAAAAAAAAATAAAAAATTAATAGCAATTAATTACGAATATTTAAAGATTGCTCCATTGAAATGCATTGGAGAGCGCCAGGTAGCGAGAGGTCATACCTGTCGCTGTTCAAGGTCGCTCGCTGGCGCTGTGGGCTGAGGCTGGAATAATGATGAATGAGTCGCTATCTGGCGGTCTGTCAGTCGCTAAGCAGGATCGGCTTGATAAATGTGTGATTGCGGAGGGGAGCCGGCGTCCTCGTGGCGGTGAGCGTCATTACCGTTCGTTCACCGTTCGCTACCTGGCGCTATCCCTTGTTAAATAAGGCCCTTACCTTTGGTTCATTGTTTGATCCCCAGAAGCCAGCACCTCTTTGTAATCTTTAAGCTGTGCAGATCCATCTTAGTTGTGTTTTTCACAAAACCCAGGATAGTGAAAATCCTGGGTGTTGGTCCACTTTAAAGGGTAGCGGGGGATGCGTCCGCCAGCATGCTTGGTTTCACTTGCATTAGACGAGCTCCTGGATGACGGGGCTTGAACAGAGCGTGCTGATTGGACGAGAGGGCTGCACATGCGGCGTAGGACCCGGGAAGGGTAAGTAAGATCAGGCGACCTGGGGGGTTTCATACAGTGGGGCATCCCCGATCGCCAGGGGACAAGAACCAAAATCCAGGATAGTCAAAATCCTGGGTTATGCTCCACTTTAACTGAAGTGTTCTTTGACACTTCAACTCTTCCAAGTGAGACCAGATCAAAGGTAAGAGAGAAGACTTGTCGTCCTGCCAAAAGTATTTTTACCACCAGGTCTGTGTTTTTATTGCATTTCTGAAAAGGTATAAAAGCTTTGTGTGGCCGCTCCGCACATCATCCAAATCATTCAAGATAGCAGCGGATCAGCGCACTGACCTTGCAACGCCCTTCACCTGATTTCATCCAGGGATTGCTTCATGTTTTATGAGATCTCTCAGTTTGGACCCATAGCTCCACCAGGAGAACATTAGCAAAGAGAGAAATCAGAAACACTTTATACACACAGAACCAGTGACCCGTATAAGATGTTTATCTGTTTTATTATAATAATATATATTATATAATATATAATAATTAAATCATTTAATGTATTTCTTTTGTATTTGTTCGCAACTTTGTACTATAAAACAAAACTAATCCCTAGCGACAATGGCAGACATACCTGGCAGACAATAAACAATGTAAAGAGTATCCGCACACTGGTAAAACGGGGTGGTCTCACACCCCAATTGTGCAAAAGGATGAAGAGAGTGGGTCCGCACTCCTTAAAAATTTCAATCTTTAATGAAAAAATGTTAAAATCATCTCCAAAAAGTTTTTCAAAAAGCAGTGCTAAAATACAAAGGTAGACCCAGAGTGACACAAAACATACAAGACCTTCTGACGCGTTTCGGGTATTCTGTCAGCCCTTAGTCATAGATGCCTGGCAGACACTTCCTGACTCAGGCTTGCTAATCATTTGATTGGCTAAGGCAGAGATAATGCTCCACGCTCCTGAGTTCAAAGGTTTTTACCCCTCCTGCTCGAACTCATCCACAGATTCAGATAGGTGTTCACAGTCTGTTGTGCTCCAATAGCTAGAGCTTTCTCACCTGTGGTCATTACTGCTGCCTGATTTTGCCAAAGCTGCTGATGAGCTCACAGTGTTACAGTGGAAGGATTCTGGGACTTGTAGTCAGAAACTAGGGCTTTTCTCATGGGTAAGAAAGCTGCACCCACTTTAGCAAAGCAGAGCCGCAGCCATATAAAAAAAAAACTTGGGGAACACAAATGTTTATTTTACATTCCAAAAAAGGAAAACAATAAGGAAGAACACCAATAATCCCCAAAAAAGGAGTTTTCCTTTAAAGCACACCTTCACCCTGAATAAGAGCCTATCTTATATGTTTCCCTCACCCTGTACATACAGATTGCTCACATTAATCCGGACCTTCACCCTGAATGAGAGCCTATCTTATATGTCCCCCCCCCCTGTACATACAGATTGCTCACATTAATCCAGACCTTCACCCTGAATAAGAGTCTATCTTATATGTTTCCCACTCCCTGTACATACAGATTGCTCACATTAATCCGGACCTTCAGCCTGAATAAGAGTCTATCTTATATGTTTCCCACTCCCTGTACATACAGATTGCTCACATTAATCCGGACCTTCAGCCTGAATAAGAGTCTATCTTATATGTTTCCCACACCCTGTACATACAGATTGCCCACATTAATCCGGACCTTCAGCCTGAATAAGAGTCTATCTTATATGTTTCCCACACCCTGTACATACAGATTGCTCACATTAATCCGGACCTTCACCCTGAATAAGAGTCTATTTTATATGTTTACCACTCCCTGTACATACAGATTGCCCACATTCATCCGGACCTTCACTCTGAATAAGAGCCTATCTTATAGGTTTCCCACACCCTGTACGTACAGATTGCTCACATTAATACAGACCTTCACCCTGAATAAGAAACTATCTTATATGTTTCCCACACCCTGTACATACAGATTGCTTATATTAAAAACCATCCTACCTGCATCTACTGCATGTTATGAGCCTTTAAACATCCAAGATGGCGGCTCATGGAGCATCAGGCAGCCTGCAAACAGGAAGTGTCTTCTGACTGTGTCGCTCTGCATTCTGGGATTGCTGTCCTTTCCCTGACCCGAGCTCTGCTTTGTCTGTGCAAAGCACAGCTATAGCCCCACCCCCTGTACTTTATCCCGCTCTTCTATCCTCAGTATGTGATGCTTCTGAGGCAAGATGGCGACGCCCGTATCCTAGAGTCCTGAACAGAGTTTCAGGTCGTTGGGGGAAAGAATAATAAGTAAGTGACTAAAAACCTAAAATATATTAGATTTAGATGCTGGGGAATAGTTTTTATGGGGTTGGGCTTTTAATTAAATGATGCTGAAGGTCCGGTTTAAGTGAGAAATGAAAGCATTCTCGGGCGAGCTTTCTCGCTGCAAAGCATTCTCGCATGACTTCTGCAACTTCAAAGGTTCAGTTTCCTGTCACTCCTTCTCCTGCCTGTCATACTTTGTATGTAATACTTTGTAGTACATTGGGGAATGTAATATTGTTTTATGTATTTTAATATTTATGCCTAACATGTCTGTTATGACTTGACTCTGTAATATCTGTATAACCATGTTTATTTGTCCCTTTTCTGTTTTAAATAATAACACAACACCATAATGTTTTTTTATTTATTTTTATTTGTTTAAATAAGTAAAAAAGAGCCGCAAGCCACCATGCAGAGAGACGTGTTAGGCTTAGTATAATATATAATAATATAATATATAATAAAATAATAAAGAGACCCTCTACTCAGAAATAAAGGAAAAGAGGAGCTTTCCTAGAACAAAAAGTTATTACACAGCGCCCAACACAAGGAATAACAGAATTACCCATCACACCTTGCAGTGGACAGAGCCATGCAAATCGTCGCTTTACGTATCGCGCCATCCAAGGCTTTCAGAAAGCTGCTGAGTCTGCAATGCCAAGGATTGTTCTAACATTTGCACAGCCAAGGCCTTCTACTAGTGGACACATGGCTCTCATCAGCGTCTGTGGCTCTCATCAGCGCAAGGTTAGAAGTGTTTGGCTGTATAGGGAGTTAGGGGTATATATCAGTATTTATCAGTAGTTACTAATATTACTAATATATATATATATATATATATATATATATATATATATCATATATTAAATATAATATATTAAATATATATTAATATATTATTATATTAAAGCAGCCACCACTTGACTAGGGATGCGGCAGCACGCGCTCCCCATTGTAAACAATCAGATCTGTTTGCTGAAAAGTAAACAGAATGAATAAAGGGGGGTAGGAGCAGCTCAATCACTATTATTTATACAAAATTATTATTATTATTCAGGGCCTGGGAACTAATTTACCGCCCAGTTTAACCCTCTCATCAACTAAATATCAAGCAACAAACATGTCTAGCTGTGTGGAAAGACAGACAGAGAAAGGAAAGACAGAGACAGGAAAGACAGAGATTTGGTTGCATATATCTGCAGATACATGTGGAAGCCACACCGCCCCGGCAAGGCACTCTGTGTTTCGTGTGGTCCCTACTCTTAATTCTGAGTCCCCAAAGTTGGGACATGCAATGCAGACCAATATCTGAGAGCTTCACAGGGAGAAATCCATATTGACTGAATTCCTCCCTGCTTGTGCTCATGGCAATTCAAATGAATAAAGGGGGGTGGGAGCAGCTCAATCACTATTATTTATACAAAATTATTATTATTATTCAGGGCCTGGGAACTAATTTACCGCCCAGTTTCACCCTCTCATCATCTAAATATCAAGCAACAAACATGTCTAGCTATGTGGAAAGACAGAGATTTGGTTGCATATATCTGCAGACACATGTGGAAGCCACACCGCCCCGGCAAGGCACTCTGTGTTTAGTGTGGTCCCTACTCTTAATTCTGAGTCCCCAAAGTTGGGACATGCAAAGTAAAGTAAACAGCTCCTACCGGAGAAGAGCCAGTGCATGCGCCATTGGACTGGGGAAAGGTGAGTTATTACCGGCGCCCTGGGGGTTTCACACAGCGGGGCATCCTAATTCGTTATGCCTTAGGGGAAAGATTCCAGGCCGGCCGCTGGTGGGTTTTGAAGCAGCAGTCTGGCCAACATATCACCCGTTCGGCCTAAACTGACCAGATGTCCCGCCTTCAGTGGGACAGTCCTACTTTGAGGCATTTTGTTCCACTGTCCCACCAAAAACTCCAGGGACACTTTGCTGACACATAGTGGGAACACTGTCCTACCTAATCCAAGATATCTGGTCAGTATACAACTGGGGCCCAGCTCCGGATTTTTCCAGCCTCTGGCCAGCACGAGACATCCCTGCTGAGGCACTCAAACCATGATTCCGGGGCTATAGCATTGAGGGCTTGGGTTCCTTGGCTTGTGGGTACAGTGGGGCTGGGTATAGTGGGCTGAGAGGGAGACTAAGGGGGTTGGGATTGAATGTGGGTGTTAAAAGCAGCAGCCCAACTTGCCTCAAAGCAGTGCATCCCCCAGGGCATTGTCCCAGATCTCCCTATGGCTAGTCCGTCCCTGTGCCACACCCCCAAGTGTCCCACTTTCAGTCCACAAAATTCACACAACGGGGCATCCCGATTTGGTAGAGGGAAGCGGCCAGGCCTGAAGTCTTTCAGACTTCAGGGCCGGTCGAAAAGGCTTTTGGTCTGTTTAAGTCCTGCTTTTTATTCTGTTAGGTTGGAGCACACCTGTATCAAGAATTAAAGAAAATTATGAGCAGCGTAAAAATAATCTGCCCAGGTCTCTCTAGTTTGCTGGAGATTATTACATTTTTTTTTTTTTTGCTAATGCCTCTGAGATGTTGAAGCTGTACATATGGTTTTGGTTATAAACACACTCTGCCTTATTAAATTCTTTATGTAAATCAGATGCATGGCCACTTTTCACAGATACACACCTCATTAGCATTCTCCCCTGTAGCCCATCTGTCCTTAATCCAGGAGAATCAATGGATGCTGTTTGAAGTGAGAGCTCCTGCCTAGTGCCAATTACATGTACGTGATTATGCAGCCTGACGTCAAAAATAGAATATATATATATATATATATATATATATATATTGTATTAAACATTAATCATTTTTAAATAATATATATATATATATATATATATATATATATATATATATATATATATATTGTTTGTTTATATGGCGCTATCATCTTTTACGTAGTGCTATATATATATATATATATATATATATATATATATATATATAACCCCAATTTTCAAAAGTGTAAAATATCAAGAAAGCAAAGATTCAATGATTTGGGCATCTCAAATCACCATATTTTATTCACACATATCATAGGTTTCTCACTTTAAAAAATGCACTCATGACTTTTTTTTTTACAATAGTCTCTAACATCTGGGAAGTGACCAACAGCTGGAGTTTATTGGCTGACAAATGTCCCATAATGTCAAGCCATGCTGCTTTGACAGACGTAGTTCAGATGAGTTCCTGGTTCCTCCACTGGTGAAGGGCTTTGTTCGCTGGTGATATCACCATGGGTTAAAGTGGACCATCACCCTCCCGTGATCGGCCCGGGAATCTATAAGATTCCCGGGCCGATCACCTCCCTCCCCGCGGGACATCCGAGATCGGGATGTCCCGCGGGGTGAAACCCCCCCAAACGCCCCAAATCCCCTTACCTTGTCTTCGGCGGATGCCGGCCTCACGTCCCTCGCGCCCCTCTAGACGTGCGCGCGCCCACGCCGGCCGTCTGTGAATGGCCGGCACGGGCGCGCGCGCGTCAAGAGTGACGCGCGGGAGGCGGCGGCTTGTCCGTTGCTGTCAGATCGCTTGTCCGTCCGCGCTGACTGGACGGCGCGGCCACGTGGGAGCGGGGAGAGGTGAGTTTTCCGGGTGATCGGGGGGGTTTCACACAGCGGGGCACCCCGATCGGGGGTGCCCCACCGAAGTGGACCACGACCCAGGATAGTCAAAATCCTGGGTGTTGGTCCACTTTAATGCGATCAAGGCAACATGATTCCTCCTGAGTGATAGCTGTCAATGAAGGAAGCCTGTAGAACCTGTACATATCTTAGAAAGAGTCACATCTGGAAACATGTTCCATGTTATTGAGAGGCCTCCAGGTTCCTTAAACAGATTAGGGTTGATTCAGAGCCCCTTTCTCATCATTTTTATGGAGGTCTTGCTACCAAACGAAAAATCATGCAAAAATGAAAACATTTCACACTAAAGTTCTCGCAGAAAAAAGGCTTTGCTGAATCAGATGAGGGGAAAAAATGAACGAGAATGGAAATATTCACACAAAAAATGGTGAGAAAGGGGGCTCTGAATCCACCCTATTGTTCCTAAAATGGATGTAACTGTAGCATTTTTACAGATGAGGCACATCATGTTTTCAATGAAGTAAGGATATTTTGTCTGGAAATAACAGCACCTTTTAAGGTATGCAAAAGATTTCAGCTAATTCTTTAGCATATTCTTTGGAAATGATTATGTCCCTCACTTGTAAACATGCCCCATCACATGCACAGGAATTTTTTGGGAAAAAAATAATTGAGAAACATTTTTATGGTATGGACGTGTTAAGGTTAAAAAGCTAACCAATATGAAGGTTGCAATTCACACCCAAATATGCACTTAGTTACACTTGACCCCCACTGGTATTGGTGTAAGCTGTCCATGCTATAGGAACTGATGCAACCCATCAGAGATGCAAGCTTTGAAACTATGCAAAATGAAAAAGAAAAATAGACACTATACAATATATATAAAACACTGCGCTCCTAGTTAGTTCAATAATAAAGAATAATTGTGATGCTGCAACGTGCCAGACTCTTATCCCTAATAAGCCTCGAACTGAATGTATAGAAATATTTAAGGCACAGAGCAAAAAAGAAATAAGTACATTCACAAAGGAGAAAGTTCATCAATAGATATGTCACACTGGTCCCAAAGTGCATGCACTGCTGATAGATGTAACGGTTCCCCTAGAAAACACTTATTTGATGAGTCAAATGGATGTCCCAAAAGGCGTGCACCCTCCAGCAGTCCCCAAGTGGTCACCACCAAACAGATGTGCGCTTACCAGAACATAGTATAGTCCGCTGATAATTCCGCTGATAAGGTATAATGAAATATACTCCCGAAGCGCTTATATATCTCGGTCCATTGTCATCAAATCAACATATAGAAGAAAAGGACATAGGAAAAATAGTGCAACCCCATATAGATATTTTTAAAATATTTAATAATAAAATTGCACTTACAAAAGGTCCAAGACAAATGCGCAGATAAAAACCATGAAGAAATAGTCCTCCTTTCCCTCCTCCAATACAGCCGCTAGTAGGTATGGGTATGGTGTGGACTAATATATTCCCAAGGCGGGTACTCTTCCCCTTTAAAAATAGTAAACGCCGCTGCCCCGCCTGACGCGTTTCACTGATAAACAGCTTTCTCAAAGGCTTCCGTAGCGGCGCACTGATCACCCGCTTGCTTTGAAACTATGCCGATTGGCCACTCCTCTTTTGAGTCTGCAGCACATCTGTGGTTTCCATTGCAAAGTTTATTGTATTCTTAGTATACGGTACGTTCTGCTCCAAATCTAATACTTACAGTTGGGATATACTCCGCCAGATGGCGCTGGACTGCAGAGACATCGAAAATAGGCTCCTCCTGGCCACTCAAATACCCGGGGACCTCCCACATATCCCCAGAATTTCTCTGCAGTCTGGCTGCGAAGGATGAGAAATGGCTCTCTACTCGCAGGTGAGCGGGGCTATTAGCCTGCGGCCCTGTAGGACTGTTCCCACCCGTAATATGCCTCTCAGCCTTGGCTGCGCTGGTCTGGTGAAGGTAGGCAGCACCGCCGTTGGCGCTTAGGAGCGCTGCTCCACCGCAAT
Organism: Gastrophryne carolinensis; assembly: GCA_027917425.1. NCBI lineage: Eukaryota > Metazoa > Chordata > Amphibia > Anura > Microhylidae > Gastrophryne > Gastrophryne carolinensis. The sequence goes on along the minus strand of CM051239.1, from coordinate 20,235,759 downwards.
CCCCAACCAAAGGGTAGGCGGTTCAGGCTTATGGTGAGCCTCTATGGGATGCCCCTCCCGCACTATTGCCCCCTTGCCCCTTCCCATCGGTGGGCCCTGTTTAAGTGGCCGCTGTCCTCCCTCATCCTCCTTGTAGCCTTCGGGGGAAAAGAGGGGGGGTGTGTGTAAATGTGTCTGCTATGCATTCTGTGTTTTACACTCTTTTTCCATTCTGTTTAGTCTTGTGTCAGCCGCCGCGCTGACTTGCCTTTACTGTCTTTTTTTTTTTTTAAATTGCCGCCGCCGCGCGTTGACTTGGTTCCACGCTTGGCGGCGGCAGTACCTCAGGCGCTGGTGCGCCGTCATTGGCTGCTTGCAGGTTCTGGCCTCGCGCTCTTCGGGGGGGCTGGGCCATCTTTAACCTGCTTGGTTGGCCCATGCGCGACGGACCCCTACCTACCGCGGTCCGTAAGTGCCCTCGCGGGCGGCTTTATATCTTTCACTTTTGTTACTGTGTGCTTACAGGTCTTGTCTGCTTATGTCTTTCAGGCGGGGCGAACCCTTTTGGCTTCTCCCGGCCCTGTTTTTGGTATATAACTTGTAGGCCTTGTAAAAATAATACTCCCACGTCCCTAGCGGATTATTGGGGCATCCGGGGTTGCTATATAGCGTTATTCCCTATCGGCGTATAGCGCCGCTATAATCACCATATGGAGGCATCCCAGGATAATATTACCGGGGTCCCTTTGGGACAAGACCGGATGTGTGTAGCTCGTGGGCAGCCTCATGCTGACGCTGACAAGGCGTGGGTCTGTGTACCCTGTGCTGAGCAGGTGCTTGCATTGCAATCTGGCCTGCCAGTGGCTGCACCTCGTTTCACTTCACCTACTCCCCCAAGCTTAAATCTCACTCCTGCTGAGTTGCATACTAGTGGGGATTCTCAGCCTGATGTGTCTTCTAGACTGGCTACTGTTGAACAGATTATTGCGAAGTCTTTAGCGCGTAAGGCCCCTGCTAAGAAGCGGCACTTGACGCCTAATGTCACTGTTTTCCCTATGGGAACTGAGGAGTTTTGGAATCTGTGTGGCTATACCCCGTCTGATGAAGGGGAGCTCTTTTCTGATTCAAGCTCATCTGATGAGAGACCAAGGGGTCATGACGATTCTGGCTCTGACCCCTGGGTTCCGGATGACACTGACAGATTATTGACCCAGATTTTTGAGGTTCTGTCCATCTCTCTCCCTGTTTCGGCTCCCATTCAAAGAGCGGAGCTTTTCCATACGGCAAAATCACGTTTGGAATTTCCCGAGCAGGCACATTTCCATAACCTTGTGTTCAAGGAATGGGAGCGCCCCAGTAAGCTTCCCGGGGTTCCAAAAAGTTGGAATAGGAAGTATCCCTTTCCTGCTGTGCCTGTTTGGGGACCGCCTGGACCTTTTTGCTAAGATTCCCGGGCCGATCAGTTCCCTGCCTGCGGGGCACCCCGATCGGTATGCCCCACTATGTGAAACCCCCCAGGACGCCCGCAAATCCTACGTGTTCCTCGTTCCAACGGCGCATGCGTGGGCGCCGCCGCCTCTCGTGCATCCCTCTAGCATTTGTGAATGGCCGGCGCGGGCGCGCTCCCTGTAAGAGGGACGCACGAGAGGCGGCGGCGGGCGCTCTCACCTTGTCTGTCGACGGACCTCGCTTGTCCGTCGGCGGTGATTGGTGGAGCGAGTCACGTGGGAGCGTGGTCAGGTGAGTTTTTGGGGCTTTCTGGGGGGTTTCACACAGCGGGGCACCCCCGATCGGAGTGCCCCGTGGAAGTGGACCAACACCCAGGATAGTGAAAATAGTGTTGGTCCACTTTAAACTGACACTTGTGTTCTGCAAGGTGAACTGTGTTCACAGACAAGGATTTTTGAAAGTTTTCCTGAACCCCTGCAGTGGATATGCATTACAGATTCATGCCTATTTTCAATGCAGTATCCCATAATGGCACATAGGTCACAAGCCGGTATTAGTCATCAGCATTGTTACTTGTGCACATGAATTTCCCCAGACTCCCTGTACTACTGTGCTGTAGTTTTTGCAAATTTAGGTTAAGGAACTTTTTCTTGAACTTGTTTCACAATATTTAGGTGCAGGTGTTTACAGCCATCTGAATTTTCCTTTTGTTACCAACACTACCCCAACTTTTTGGAGATGTATTGCTGCCATCGATTTCTAAGTGCATTTTTCTTTCAAATTAAATGGAAAAATGTCTAACTTTTAACTTCTGATTATATATATATATATATATATATATATATATATTATAAGATATCCAAATTATTGCATCCTTGTTTTCTTTACATTCTACACAGCATTTTTTTTTGGGGGGGGGGGTATTTTTGGGGCATAGATGGTCATTGCATGCTTGTGCATGCATAGGAATTTTTCCTCTGCCCTTAACCCATCCATGCAGTGCATGCCCGGAGAGGTGGGCTGCCCTAATTACAGCTGGGGAGCAGTTAGGGGGGGTTAGGTGCTTTGCTTAAGACCACTTCAGTTATGTCCATGGACAGGATTTGAACCTGCAACCCTCACAAGTCTACTCCCTTACCTCTAGGCCACAACTGCAGAAGAAATGTGTTTGGGAATTCGGGATATATTTTTATATATATATATATATATATATATATATATATATATATATATATATATATACATTTTCACCACTTTGACTCAAGCTTTGTGGGAAAAAGAAATGATTAAAACTTGAATTTAAGAACGTTAGACCTATGAAATGACCATTAGGGGTGTTTCCTATTCACCATACAATAAAGTGGTGAAAAAATGCCAGCAGCACCCATGCTTTTCAGGCCCCAGTGGAGAAAGAAGCACCATAATAAACTAACCATATTTTTAGAACCTCAAAGTGGGTCACAGAGAAAGTTTTAAACTGGACCTTAAGCATGATTTAATAAAAGGCCAAAACCCCTATTCCCCAGTATCTAAAATGAATATATTTTATGTTTTTACTCGCTTATTTATTATTTTTTACCCTGCAACTATGTTCAGGACTCAAGGATACGGGTGCCACCATCTTGCCTCAGAAGCATCACATACTGAGGAGAAGGGGGCAAAAGTGCAGAGGGCAGGGTTATAGCTGTACTTTTCACAAAAAGAGCAAAGCTGGGGGACAGCAATCCCAGAATGCAGACTACTGCAGACAGAAGACACTTCCTGTTTGCAGGCAGCATGAGACTCCATGTGCTGTCATCTTGGATGTTTAAAGGTTCAGAAAATGCACTAGATACAGGTAGGATAATTTTTAATGTGGGCAATCTGTATGTACAGAGGCGGGGGGAGCATACAACATAGGTTCTTATTCAGGGTGAAGGTCCGGATTAATGTGGGCAATCTATATGTACAGGGTGGGGGAAACATATAACATAGGCTCTTATTCAGGGTGAAGGTCCGGATTAATGTGGGCAATCTGTATGTATAGGGTGGTCGAAAGCTATAAGATAGGCTCTAATTCAGGGTGAAGGTTTGGTTTAAGGGTGATGGGCATGGGTGGATGTGGTTTAAGGAAGTGGCTTATTTGGGAGCTTTTGATAAACAGATATCTGCAGCATTCCATGCTAGTTATCTGTGTGTAAGTAGGAGTAGTGTCACCCAAGTCACATGCTCAAGGCACATCTTTAGTCTGTAAAGGTTGAACTGGCCTGAGTCTGCCTCAGGCCCTCAGGCCTTGTGAAGTGTGGAAGGTTTTTGAAGCAATCTCAGGCAGCATTCAGCTGCGTTGTGTGCTTGGGAGCTTTCCAATGCGTGTAGCCACGGTCACCACAACATTGGCAGAGTCCCTGTCTTTTTCATGTCACTCTAGGTGCTCCAAGGAGGGGCACTTCCCCAGGAATGCAATGCCCCTTAGAGATTGAGGACTATGGGGCAAGACACCAAAGCAGGAGCCCAGAAGGAATATCACCAGCAACTCCATCAAGCCTTCCTATTGCAAGTCATGATCCCCACCACACCTAGGTCGAGCGCCACAGTTTGCAGGCAGTCCTGGTTAGTATAGTGGTTGACCTAACGTTCAGCCAATGCATTCATTCCACTGCCGCTATTCAGCCAGTGAGCCTAAGCTCAACCAGACAGATTAGGTGGGACAGTCTTACCCCTAATACATGCAAATTTAACATTTAAGCATCCCCAGACTTTTTCTGTGGACAGATGATACTGCAAGATCCTGTGTAAGGACCCAATGGGGATATAGGTGGCTCGGGTGTTGAGGATGGCAGCTTGGAGACGGCATTGTAGACCGTCAACAATGTACCGGTGGCACCAGTAGTATTTCCTCTTCAATGCAATTAAAACAGTAAGGTGTGAAAGGGCCCTTATATAACAATAGCAATAATAATAATAATCAAGTATCTCCTGTAAGTGAAGAAAAAAATAGCTTCAATTGAGCTGTAAAAATCCTGAAACCCCCTTTAATATTTTGATTTTATTATTCCCCCTGTTTAATCTTCGGCGTGTTTAACACTTATCCTGCTCACAAATATGGGTTTTCCAAACATAAAGTGAAGACAATAATGAAACATAATTAAGACAATATCAAACCCAATTATCTTGTCACAACATTTTGTGTCCAAATTAACCTCTGCGCGGATCTTCATAGCAGCTTCATCGGCGTTCTAATTTATCCCGCGAGGGAGACTTTGATTCCTCCCCTCCTCTAATGTACACACATCTCTCCTTTTGTTTTCGCTCGTAAAATTTTTAGAGCTCTTTAGAGCAGCCAATTTACCTACAGGAAGCGGGGTATCAATAGACCCATAACAAAGAGCACACGGGGACGGGCTTCGGGGAGAAACGCAGACAATCCAATTTTCCAACTTTCAAGTTTCTTCTTGTTTTTCCAAAAGACGAGGAGGCTGGGGCCTCGATTTTATGATGTAAAACATACAAGGTTTAACTCTTTACAAATATTATTTTTAGCGCTGCCGAATCAATAGCCTCAGTGACTAATGTGGAACTTTTTTTTTCCGTAATTGAAGTCAACTTTTAATGACTGTAAAACTTTATTTTTATTTTTAGAACTACTGGATGGAAATGTCTCAATTTGGTCTGATTAATAGAATCATTAAAACGACTCCAAGACTTTGGTCTGTGATAGTTTAACTCGTGTCTAGGCCTGGATTTTTCATTAGGCCCTTGTAGACTTTGTGCTTTGTACTCCATTGATATTTTTTTGGGTGCTCCCGAATGGGAAATATTTAGAATTCCATGTATTATTTTTCCTACCACTTTATAAAATCTTTCACTCTTGACATACTTTTACGTGGACCTAAATTGATAGGATAGATAGACAGATAGATAGATAGATAGATAGACAGACAGACAGACAGACAGACAGACAGACAGACAGATAGATAGATAGATAGATAGATAGATAGATATTGGATAAGTAGATAGATAGATAGATAGATAGATAGATAGATAGATAGATATTGGATAAGCAGATAGAATTAGAGAAAAATACAATAGATACATAGATAGACAGATACTGTAGATAGACATATGGAATGATTGGTTGATTGATTGATATAGATTAAATAGGCATAGTGATGAATAGATACAATAGATAGATATGAGATAGATAGATAGATAGATAGATAGATAGGAGATAGATAGATAGATAGATAGATAGATATGGGGTAGATGGATAGATAGAAGTTAGAGGGGCATATTATTGGGGGTTTCTGCCATTCAGCTTGTTATGGGGGGTTCTACCACTCAGCATGTGATGCACACTGCCTGTTGTGGGGGCATGGATACCGGGCCGGACACACTGCAGAAAGGATTACTTCCAGAAAACTGTGCCCACATAAACAAGCCTGGTACACCTAGATAGCTTGAGGTGTGTATAATATGTATAGAATATATAGTTTGTTGGGGGGTTTTCAAAAGTAAAGGTTTTTTTTTTTTCAAACTGCAAGGTGCGCATAGCAGTTGTATTTTTTCTAAAAATCTCCTAAAGTGCTGTTTCAGTTTGGGGGAGTCTCCTGGGCAGGAAAGGGTGTTTACCAATACATATGTGGTGCCATTGTAAATGGGAGAAATGGGGCTTTTACATGCAATAAGATTTTATTGAAAAACTTTTTTTTCACCCCCAAAATATTGAGAATACACTTAACAAATGACAAAAAATGACATTTCATGTTAAAGACAATGAAAAAAACAATATATAATTTTCCTGAGAAATCCCTGGAAACCCCTTCAAAAATTACAGTTGAACATGTGTAGTGCAATAGTGAAAAATGGTCTGGTAACAGAGGGTGACAAAAAATCTAGGTAGGTTGGCAGTTAAAGGTTTAATACATCCTTGGTTGTCCTCATAGGTTGGCTGAGTTAGTGGTTTAGACAACACAACTGACGCCTGTTTTGTGCTTGACCAAGAAACTTTAGTCTACCTCTATCTGGATTTGAATTTCTCAAAAATATGTCACATTTCCAAAGTCTTTAGTTTTAAAGTGCTAGTTGAGAACTTAACCCATTTTTTCAGTTTCTCTTCCTTCATGATGGCAGATGATTATATCATCTACATATAGAACATAAGTCAATTTTTCTGTGTTTAAACATGGGTCACCTTGAGATCTACCAAATCCTTCATCAATCTAGACTTTGTTTATTTTGGAGTTCCATGCTCTTGCTGCCTGTTTAAGATCATAGAGAGATTTTTGTATTTTACAAACAAGATGTTCTTCACCCTTTTTGATATAACCTTCAGGTTGAGTCATCTACAGCTCTTCTTCAATGTCACCATTTAGAAAGCAGTTTTGATGTTAAAATCTCTCACTATCATCTGTTGAACAGCAACCACAGTCATTAAAGTTCTGAATGTGGTTTGCTTAGCAGATGTAGCATCATAATTTTCACTATACTTTTGCATGTATCCTTTTGCGACTGATCTTACCTTAAAGCGGTAAACTTTACCTGCAGAGTCATATTTGTTCCTGAATACCCATTTACTTCCGATCTCTTTCTTCGTTTGTGGTAGTCACTAAGCTTCCATGTCTGGAGTTGGTGAGGAGACTTCATCTCTTTATCTGCAGCTTTAATCCACTTCTGCTTCTCATGGACAGGCAGTTGTTGCTTCTGCTGCCATGACTGTGGCTCTGGTTCTGGAAGTGTTCTGGGTTAATCTTATTTGTAGGCTTCAAGCACACCTTATTTGCTTTCTATAACAACCAAAATATGTTTTTAGGGTGCAAAAAAATATCCAAGGTACCTCCCCACTTAGTACCTAAAATCAGGATACAATATTTTAATAAACGGCGGATATATGCACACCAAACTCAAAGATTTGTTTGCAAATAAAAAGGTATTTATATAGAAATAAAGCAAATATCTTTACATATCTGTAGGCTATACAGTAAAGGATACAATGTAGACATTTGGGTATGTAGCCATATCTCACATCTCCAGGATCGTGGACCACCTCAGGAAAAAGAAAATTGTGTATTGTAGCACTAACATATACAGTTTAGCAAAGCTATAGGTACAGGTAAAATATTACCCAAGAGTCTATTCCACAGGTCCTGAAGAGCAGGCTTCTTTGTTAACTGACCAGGAAACAGTGGGTTAAGGAGAACAATCAGCATTAATAAACACAGTATACTACATCATTCTATTCCTGGTCAGTTTGCTAATGCAGTTTTACACATCATACCAAGGATAACAGAATAAGCAATACCATACAGATACCAAAACAAGCAATGTTAATCATGACGTCCGTCATACATATCTCGCAGCCTTGAGAAAGGGACCAGAGGTCCCGAAACGTGGGCTACCTATTGGGTGATCATTGTCTCTATCATCCGGTAATGACACATTTTCATGTATGACGGACGTCATGATTAACATTGCTTGTTTTGGTATCTGTATGGTATTGCTTATTCTGTTATCCTTGGTATGATGTGTAAAACTGCATTAGCAAACTGACCAGGAATAGAATGATGTAGTATACTGTGTTTATTAATGCTGATTGTTCTCCTTAACCCACTGTTTCCTGGTCAGTTAACAAAGAAGCCTGCTCTTCAGGACCTGTGGAATAGACTCTTGGGTAATATTTTACCTGTACCTATAGCTTTGCTAAACTTTATATGTTAGTGCTACAATACACAATTTTCTTTTTCCTGAGGTGGTCCACGATCCTGGAGATGTGAGATATGGCTACATACCCAAATGTCTACATTGTATCCTTTACTGTATAGCCTACAGCTATGTAAAGATATTTGCTTTATTTCTATATAAATGCCTTTTTATTTGCAAACAAATCTTTGAGTTTGGTGTGCATATATCCGACTTTATTAAAATATTGTATCTGGAAGTGTTCTGACCATATAAGAAAGGCGCTTAGCTGGGATTCCTTTGTTTGGTCTCTCTAATCTCTTGACTGGAGGTTGACTTGGTTCTTCTATACTTTCCTTGGTTTCAGAGCTTCTCTTTTCAATATCTGGAGCTTGTGACAGAGATTCTTGTTCTTTCTGCTTTGGTTGAACTACTGGCAAAACTTCCTGGAATTTAAGTGATACAGAGTTTTCATCAATCTTCTGATACTGTGTTGGTCCCTGGGTGCAAGATTGTATATCCTTTGTAGCAGCAAACGTGCAAATATGCAAATTAGGGGCCCCCAGATTGAATTAAGTCCACAAATCCAAGTTGCACACAAGATGGAAAACCAAAGGTACCCAAATTGACCACATATAGCAATATTAATAATAGTACATTTTATTAAGTACACTAATCAATAAAAACATGTACACTATGGACAGTAAAAATCAAGTGGCCGCTTTTCTGCAGGATCAGAAAGAATAGGGGCATTAAGGGAGTCATTTTTTTCAAATTGGCACCAAAGTGTCAGCTTTAGCTTTTGTTCCCTATATTTAATTCAGAAGTTCCACCCTTTATAGGGACAAAGATTAAGTGTGTGGTATTCCTCGCCCTGCTCCCTGACATCCATAATAAGCAATCCTAACTTCTCCGCCACTTCTTTGCGCCAGGTTTGGTGCCTTAACAAACTTCAGGCCTTACACTTCAAATCACAGGATCGGTGGAAGAGCCTACAGGAAATCACGGAGGGTCTCTTCCATTTTTAGAGAGCCCTGCAGGTTCCCATTTGAAAACCTATTTATATATGTGGGCCCTGCTCGCCAAGTCTTCTCTTTGACTTATAACCAAATGAGTCAACCTGTGGAAAAGCTACCTTGCATAACCAAATGGAAGGCTGAGCTGGGAAAATATTTCACTGCTGACCAACAGTCAAGGATTCTCTTCTTCGCCCATAAAGCCTTACTAACATGTAACTACCAATAAATGGGATACAGGACTGGTCTTTAGACTGCAGCATGTACCGAGCCTTCTAAACAGGTTCTTCCCAGAAGTCAGTTCTTTGTGTTGAAGAGGAGGAGGGAACCCTCTTACACAACTTCAGGTCAGTTTCCCACCTGCATGTTTGCTGGGATGACGTCCTGTCTATCATATCTCAAATGAAGGAAGTGAGGAAGTGACCTATCAGAGAACCTCGCCTTTTACACATCTATCCATTGTCACGGAATAGATATAAAGATTCCCTGATGGTCTTCTGTTGGTCACCCAGGCCTGTATCTCCACAAACTGGAAGCAAAATATAGCATTTCCAATCACTCTCTGGCTCTCGGGGGTCAATGTGCTATACCCTATGTAGGACCTCACTTCTTCCCTCAAAATCACCAATAAGAAGTTCACCCAGACTTGGTTTAACTAGTGTGGATATATGGACTAGCCACAGTCCAAACCTTTCCATTACCCCCTCAATTCCATCTTCTCTTCCTCTCCTCACGTACCCCTTTCCCTCCTCATTATCTGCACCCCAACCTTACCCTTATTTTTATTTTCTCTATTTACTTTCTCCCTACCCCTCCTTTTCTCCGTATCTCTGTAGTTTCTACCTTTTTCTTTTTAAGACCTCTCTCCTAAAAAATATCCTATTAATATCCTACCCTAGTCTGGGTTGCATTTAGATCAACTCAAGTTGCTTGAACACCAGTGGCTTTACTTCTTTTTGTAATGATCCTGTAAGGGGTTACAATTGTTATACCAGCTCCCAAGCGATGTGTTAATCATCACACTTTGACCAATATCATTTGTCCCAAACATCTTTGATGCTTTTCTGGGGTTTGTGCTTATAGGTTTCCAACAAGTATGTTGTGCAATCGGTTTGTATGTTGGAATTTCCAAAACATCCAGACCTGCTTCACTAATCTATTTTAACATTACTATTTCACCCCTTGTGATTGTGCTTAAGTTTATTTAACTAATACGTTATACACTGTTCAAGTGGCATGTTGTGTAATGTACCTGTATTGTAAGCTTGCTTAGATCGTTAAAGGCTAAAATGAAAAAAGCTGTATACTCGCCTTGTGTCCCCTGCAGATGATCACTCCTAGTCTGGTGCTGGCTGTCCTACCTGATCAGCAGATTTAAATCCTACACTGCGAGTCCGTATCGTCCAGCGCTTCCTCCTCGATGCAGAACTGCCCCTGCCATCAGTCACAGTAATGCCAGCATGTCCCCTCTATTGACTGCAATAGCGGGGCACGCTGGCAATACTGTGACAGATGGCGGGGGCAGCTTCGGGCAAGGCCTCCTGGAGCGGGATGTGTCGATCGGGAAACGAGGTTAGCGCCAAACGAGTGATCAGCTGCAGGGCGGAAAAAGGTGAGGACATAACTTTTTGTTTTAGCCTAGACAATGATTTTAAATTAGAATTAAAAAAAATAGAAATAGCTTGATAAATGGATAGATAGATAGATAGATAGATAGATAGATAGATAGATAGATGATAGATAGATAGATAGATAAATAGATACATATGGAATAGATAGATAGATAGATACATATGGATTAGATAGATAGATAGATACATATGGATTAGATAGATAGATAGATATGGGATAGATAGATAGATAGATAGATAGATATGGATTAGATAGATATGGATTAGATAGATATGGATTAGATAGATAGATAGATAGATAGATAGATAGATAGATAGATAGATAGATAGATAGATAGATATTGGATAGATAATAGACAGATATATATAGGTACATGGATATATTAATAGATAGATAGATAGATAGATAGATAGATAGATAGATAGATAGATAGATAGATAGATAGATATTAGATAGATAGATAGATATTAGATAAATAGATAGATAGATAGATAGATAGATAGATAGATATTGGATAGATAATAGACAGATATATAGGTACATGGATATATTAATAAATAGATAGATAGATAGATAGATAGATAGATAGATATTGGATAGATAATAGACAGATATATAGGTACATGGATATATTAATAGATAGATAGATAGATAGATAGATAGATAGATAGATAGATATGTGACCAAGATATAGACATTGATTGATTTGATTGACAGATAATAAATAAGCAGGGGGATAAAAAGATACAGAAGATAGATAGGAATTGGTATATTATATACTATTATTTTGATACATTATTTGTTTTTCTATGTAGATTCTGTTAGTAACGACACAAATAACAGGAGTCTGTGAGCTCCACATCCAGGGTGCAGAGTGATGCCCTATGTTCCCTATGTTCTTTGCTAACTAGGAAACATTCAGGAAAGACAGTTATGATCCTAACTCAGGAGTGACAATGTGCAGAGCTCAGTGGGTCAGTGTGCGCAGCGACAATGTGTGTGTGAGTTGGTAATTATTTCTATATGCCAGTGATTATTATGAATCCATAAAACCCATGTTGCATTTATCTTCCCCGTTGCTGCTGTCTTACGCTACTTCCTTTAAAATGATGAAATGATCGATAATGGCGGCTGCAGCTGGTCCAAGCTCTGGCTGCCGGCCAACAAGCTCCTTCAGCAGCAACGAAAAAGGGAGAAAGCTGCGCAGATTTCCTGGTGTTGATAACACTGTACATGGCTATGCGAGTTTGTTAACTCATCGCTATTTACCACTACATTATGTATGTAATCTACAATGAAAAGCTACAATGAAAACTACAGGCAGATCCTTTAAAGTATTAGACTTAAAAAACAAATCATTGTTTGCGTACCTGCCATGCAGAGGATTCATCCTGGTGTGCTGCTGGATAAAGCTGTTGTTGCTGATATTAAGCCTGGATTGTATTTATTCAGGACCACCAATTTATACGCCAGAGGAGGACCCCCCATGTGACTAATGACATCACTAGAGGGGATTGACCTGGTAGGAAATTCCTCCTCCACGTCTCATGTCTCAACCAAAGGCTGCTAAAGTTCTTTAAGCAAAAATTATTTGACCCAATTCCAGAAGTTTAGATTGTGAGCTATTTGATTGATTTAAATCACATGTGCTCAACCTGTGGCCCCCCAGAGCCATTTGATGTGGCCCCTGACCTGCTGTGGGGAAAGTGGTTGTGATAAATAGAACTGATGTGTTAAGGTAAACAGAGGGACAGTAAAGATAGGCAATTACATGGAAATTGATATAGTGATATAGGGGTGCATTGGTAAATATTGGTGACAGCGGTGGCTTGGAGGAATGTGGCGACATTAAAACGGACCCTCACCCTGAAAAAGAGCCTATCTTATATGTTTCCCCCCCTGTACATACAGATTGCCCACATTAATCCGGACCCTCACCCTGAATAAGAGCCTATCTTATATGTTTCCCACACCCTGTACATACAGATTACCCACATTAATCCGGACCTTCACCCTGAATAAGAGCCTATCTTATATGTTTCCTCCACCCTGTACATACAGATTGCTCACATTAATCCGGACCCTCACCCTGAATAAGAGCCTATCTTATATGTTTCCCACACCCTGTACATACAGATTGCCCACATTAATCTGGACCTTCACCCTGAATAAGAGCCTATCTTATATGTTTCCCCCCTGTACATACACATTGCCCACATTAAAAATCATATAACCTGCATCTACTGCATTTTCTGAGCCTTTAAACATCCAAGATGGCGGCCCATGGAGTCTCAGGCTGCCTACAGACAGGAAGTGTCTTCTGACTGTGACGCTCTGCATTCTGGGATTGCTGTTCCTTTCCTGACCCCAGTCTTGCTCTGTCTGTGCAAAGCCCAGCTATAACCCCGCCCCCCCCTGCACTTTCCCCCCTTGTCCTCTCCTCAGTATGTGATGCATCTGAGGCAAAATGGCGGCATCCATATCTGAGCGTCCTGAACAGAGTTGCAGGCCAGTGGGGGAAAGAATAACAAGTAAGTAAATATATTAATTTTAAATGCTGGGGAATAGTTTTTTTAAAGGTTTGGGCTTTTTTCTTAAATGAAGCTGAAGGTCCGGTTTAATTGTACAACACCACTTCTGGGTGAAATCGTTGACAGAATAACTTGGTAAAATTGTTTTTCTATAATAATTGTATGCAAAGCATTGGTGGGAGCTTAGGTGGGTTGAGTATCAGGAACAAAGTTAACATATGGGACCCATGGGGAAGACTGTAAATAAGGGACTGTATCCTGAAGACCTCCTACATCGGTGCAGTAGGCTCACTCCTGACCTCCTCCTTCACTGCCTGGTATTGTGGGATCACTGCCAAGGAACAAGATAAGGCTGAAGAGGATCACCAGGACCGCTGAGCGGATCATAGGGTGTCCCCTACCTGACCTAGATGAACAATTCAAGGAAAGGATCCGCTCAAGGGCAAAAAGAATAGCTGGAGACCCCACACACCCAAGTCACCCTTCTTCAATCTCCTACCCTCTGGATGGAGGTACCGGACTATCTCGTCCAGGACCTCTCGGTATGTTTCAACCCACTAGCTGTTAAAGCACTAAATAACCAACTTTAAGAATCCTGCAAGAACTTTCGGTCCCCAGCGCATCACCAGTTAGCAAACAGAGTGTCGTATGTAACTAAAGCCCCTTGTATAATATGTATATCTAGCAAATGTTTAAACCCCATTGATGTATATAATATGTGTTTCTAGCAATTGTACAAGCTCTATGGAGAACCCCCCTTCCAAAAAGTATTCCTTGTATGTATTCTGTACCTACTTGGCGACCAATAAAGTATTCGTATTCGTATATCTAGAGAGGTGAGCCTATAAGCATGTGTATTGCTAGCATGTCGGGATTGTTACATACAGTCATAGCCGTAAATGTTGGCACCCCTGAATTTTTTCAAGAAAATGAAGTACCGTATATACTCGAGTATAAGCCGAGTTTTTCAGCCCACTTTTTGGGCTGAAAAATGCCGCCTCGGCTTATACTCGAGTCCAGGGGCGGACTGCCAGGGAAGGCCGCAACCCTGAACCCAACAGATGCTGGAGGGTGAGGGGCGGCCGCTGCGGGTCCCTGCTGTACCCGCTGCTGCCGCCGCCGCCGCTCTCATACACACAAACACGCACACACATTCACACACTGACCGGCACTTCCAGGCTGCTGCGTGCTGGTCGTCAATGGGCGGCGTCCAATGTTTTCATTGGCCGCCGGCCATATGGGGCATGCCCACCGACGACCAGCGCGCAACAGCCAGGAAGTGCTGGTGTGTGTATGAGAACGGCGGCGGCTGGCGACTGCCAGGCGGAGCTGAATGGGGGTGTTGTGTTCCGAGCGACCGGCAGGAGGAGGAGGGGAGGGGGACCCCACTGCCCCTCTGCAGGGTAACCTCGGCCAAACCCTGACCCCCGACACCTGCGCGTCTGAGAGCGGCAGCAGCAGCAGCAGCAGCAGGTACCCACAGTGTGTGTGTGTGTGTGTGTGTGTGTGTGTCTCTTTCTGTGTGTGTGTGTGTGTGTGTGTGTGTCTGTGTCTGTGTCTTTTTCTGTGTGTGTGTCTCTTTCTGTGTGTGTGTCCCTTTCTGTGTGTGTGTGTGTGCCTCTCTTTCTGTGTGTCAACTCCAATTCCAATTGAAAATAGCCGCCTCGGCTTATACTCGAGTCAATAACTTGTTCCATTTTTTTGTGGTAAAATTAGGTGCCTCGGCTTATATTCGGGTCGACCTATACTCGAGTATATACGGTATTTCTCACAGATGCAGGATTGTGCATCATGTTTTGCTATACACATGTTTATTCCCTTTGTGTGTATTGGAACTAAACCAAAAAATGGACATAATGTCACACCAAACTCCAAAAATGGGCTGGACAAAATTATTGCCACCCTTAAATTAATTTTTGGTTGCACATCCTTTGGAAAAAATATCTGAAATCAGTGGCTTCCTATAACCATCACTAAGCTTCACCTCTCAGCTGGAATGTTGGACCACTCTTCCTTTGCAAACTGCTCCAGGTCTCTCTTATTGGAAGGGAAAAGCCTTTTCCCAAACTGCAATTTTAAGATCTCTCCACAGGTGTTCAATGGGATTTAGATCTGGACTCATTGCTGCCCACTTCACAACTCTCCAGGCTTCAGGGGTGGCAACAGGGGCGGACTGGAGCTAAAAAACGGGGCACACCGGCCCTGCTGTACTGTTCCTGGCCCAGTATAGTATCTTAATGTCACACATTTCTATACACCTTATTTTTCGTTCCAAATGTGCGCCCAGGGTTTAGAGGACAAAAATTAAATAGAAAATATTCTGAACTAAATGGTGTGATAAATCACCCCATTACAGGCAGTCATTGGTACCCCTCATTACAGCGAATAAGGAGCATCCCACAGAGGCATGTTGCAGCCTATCTTATTACAGACACTGAGGGCATCACAGACACACACACACACAGAAAGAGAGAAAGAGACACACACACAGAAAGAGACACACACACGGAGAGAGACACACACACACACACACAAACACACACACACATACACACAGAAGGAGAGACACACACACACACAGAAAGAGACACACACACACAGAAGGAGAGAGACACACACACACACACACACACACACACACGGAGAGAGAGACACACACACACACACACACACACACGGAGAGAGAGACACACACACACACACATACAGGATAGAGAGACACACACACAGGCACAAACACAGTACGAGACACACACACACACAGAACGAGAGCAACACCCCCCTCACCCCACCGCTCAACCTCAGGTCAGCTCACTGGCCTCAATATAGGGCGCACCCTTCCAATCGCCGGCTGTCTCTCAGCCCTGTATACCCTCCCAGCCTGGTCCCTCTGGAACCCGATGCCGCCGATCTCCCGCTACCCCACTCACCTCTCAGGCCGCCCTTCGGCCGTCTTCACTTCTTCACTTCAGCAATGTAGAGAAGGGAACGCCCCCGGAAGCTGCCATTATCCGCAGGGGGGTGTTCCCACTCTACAGTTGGGGCGGCGCCATCCAAATGCTGCCCCCGATGACAAGCTGTATAATCACCTCCAGTCACGGCCCTGCCTGCGGTCTGCCAGGTGCCGCCGGGAACAGCAGCGACTGGCAGACCGGCCGCCGACCACCATTCCACATCATGTCATTAACGTTGTTGCGGCCTTCCCTGCCATCGGCCTACCGGGATTTTGCCCGGTATGCCCTATGGCCAGCCCGCCCCTGGGTGCCAACATTTACGGCCATGACTGCATGTATATGTAGGGGTGTGGTGGAAGGACATAGGAGTAGACTTTGCAGAGACGGTAATCCTGATTGGTGTAGAAAATCTTCATTATCCTATTCCAAATGAAAAAATTCTGAACCTATTAATTGTGGCCCATGACCAGGTACCAAATCATTTACATGGCCCGCACTCGTCAAAAGGTTGAGCAGCTCCGGCTTAACTTTTCTGTGGACTGTGTAACGCGGCGGGAGATGCCAGTCATACAAGTTAATAAAATAAGCTTCTGTAAATCAGTGTGAATGCCGAATTCCTGCTGAACCTTGACGAAAGTGCCTCTCACGCTCAAGCACCACTTTTGCCACTCATGCAAACTGCTGACTGGGGTTTGGGCTCCAAGAGTTATTAGTGTCAGACTACTCTACAATCACCCCATCTCCACTTCTTAACCTTGTGCAACCTTTGCAATAGGAAAATAAATGAGAGGCCAGCTCTACCCATCAACCGCTGGCAAACCGAGTCGGCTTAAATCTTCATATAAAGGTTTGTAGAAATGAATTGTTTGATTTTGCAACATATTTTACCATTCAGAAAAGTGATATTATTGATAGCTAAAGGTGAACATCAATTCCATTGATTACAATAGAGAGGGTGGGCCGAGACCTGACATACTCTCGATTGTAATAGTGCAAATAGTGGCCATTGGGTGCTAATACACATGTGGAATTCTTCCTCCGCATTTTTCCCATGCACTTGTGAACAACATATTTCAATGAGCACACCAGTGAATAAACACTATATTAGTGACTACACACAAGTGAATTACACACAGTGAAAACCCAAGTGCCACATAGATGAATGACACACTAAAGGGCAGTGAAGTGCACCGGAGCGGTGGCTTTAGGCTGTCCTAAACTCAGAGCCTGCGGAACAATTGGGGGTTAGGTGCCCTGCTCAAGGGCACTTCAGTCATGTCCCATGGCTGGGAATCGAACCTGTCACCTTCCCTTACCTTTAGGCCCTGTCTCTAATGCAGTGAAGGTGAGAAGGAATGCAGGGGAGCCTCTTGTCCGCCCCTGAGCTGGTGTCTGTTTTCCTGTATAGGCATATTAGAATGCTAAAGGGAGTACAAATTAGTCTGCCATGTATCACTATAGTTATAGGAGCCACCTGACCTCCCATGCACTTTGGGAGTGCACACGTGCATGTTTGGGTGTGTGTGCATGCACTTTGGGAGTGCAGGCATGGACATTTGTGAGTGCATACATGCGCATTTGGGAGTGCGTGCATGGACATTTGGGACTGCATGCATGTCTGCTTGGGAGTGTGTTCATGTGCATTTGGGAGTACACGCATGGAAGTTTGGAAGTGCGCGTCTGTTCTTTGGAAGTGTGCTCATGGACCTTTGTGAGTAACTAGCATTTGGGAGTAGCTCAGCAACAGGGGGAGAGGGGAGGAGCACAGCCAGGGTGTCTGAAGCAAGTTCTGTGAATCTTACAGACCCCACCCATTATGCTGATTATTATGCAGCAGCACAGATCCAAGGCCATGCCAGTTGCTTCAGAAAAGAAATCATGAGGGAAACCTGGGAGTGCACACATTCTTGGGGGTGCATGCATGTGCATTTGGGAGTGCACGCATGGACATTTGTGAGTGCATGCATGCATTATTGGGAGTGTGTGCAGTTGGGAGTACACACATGGAAGTTTGGGAGTGCGCACATGCACTTTGGGGTTGGGCACATCCATGTTTGGTAGTGCCTGCATGTTCTTTGGAAGTGTGCTCATGGACCTTTTGTGAGTAACTAGTAACTAGCATTTGGGAGTAGCCTAGAAACAGGGGGAGAGGGGAGGAGCACAGCCAGGGTGTCTGAAGCAAGTTCTGTGAATCTTACAGACCCCACCCATTATGCTGATTATTATGCAGCATCACAGATCCAAGGCCATGCCCACTTGCCCTTGATATTTCATCCAATTCTTCGTCAATTGAAAAATGTAAAAACAGTTTAGGACAGCGCCATACGTAGCCCGACGCAATGGTGTAACAATCGCCTTTGCCTGCTGTAGCACTTTAAGTTGTTTTCAGACTATATAACACCATAAAAGTTTGAGAAGCACAAAGCTTTGGGAGGCCTCCCCTTCATGTTGTGTCCCATTTTAAGAAATTGCAAGAATGCTCCCTTAAGCACCTAGGATTAAATAAGTGCTTACATCAGCAAGGATTCTGTTTTATGGTCACATACTTTGTCATTTTTAGCATTGGCATTACATTTAGTTTATCAAGCGCGACTTCTCTAGTTTCTTCTTGCGATGAGCACTTAATTGGCTGTGTTATGTGATCTGATTAAATGCTCAATATATGGCTCGTACAGCTTGAAATTCACACTCATAAAATTGGCTTATTTTGCTTTTTATAAGCTTGTAAGAAATTAATTATGAGTGTTTACCAACTGCTTGAGAATCTAAAAAAATATATATCTGCAGGTCAGGGCTGTATTTACCATTAGGCAACCCTAGGCACGTGCCTAGGGTGGCAACCTGGAAGAGGGGAGGGTGCTGTCCTTACTACTGCAGTAAAGAAAAGAAATAAAAACTCACATAGCCAGAACATTAATGCCTCCTAACAAGCACCCCCCTCCCAGCCACAGAAGGATGCAGAGTGTATTTGTGTGAAGGAGGGGGGCAGTCGGTTGAACGCAGGCCAGAGCATCTCCCCTCCACAGGTGAGGTCATGTGACTCCTGTATGTCAGAATGCAGTAATAGATGGAACATGCTTGCCTGCTTCTCTGCATTTCTCCCTTTGTGCCCTTCTTCACACACATTCTCTGCATCTAGCCCATTACACCCTTTCCCCCTACACAGAAACATAGAAGGTTGACGGCAGAAGGAGACCATACGGTCCATCTAGTCTGCCCTTATGTACTCTTTATCTTAGGATAGATGTGTGCTTATCCCAGGCATGTTTACATTCAGTGACTGTTGATTTTTCAACTACCTCTGCTGGAAGTTTGTTCCAAGCATCTACTACTCTTTCTGTAAAATAATATTTTCTAACATTGCTCCTGATCTTCCCCCCGACTAGCTTCAGGTTGGGCCCCTTGTTCTATCATTAAGTTTCTTCTTAAAAACACTTCCCTCCTGAACCTTATTCAATCCTTTCACATATTTAAAGGTCTCAATCATGTGCCCCCTCTCCCTTCTTTCCTCCAGACTGTACAAATTAGGTTCTTTAAGTCTCTCCTGATAAGAGACACACTTTTTTTAATATGGAATGTGACCTAACTTAAAAATAGGGGGGGGCAAGCACTTATAGTGCCTAGGGCACCATGAACACCAAATTCAGCCCTGCTGCAGGTGAATGGTGAAAGCTTTAGCAGTCACATGATGACAGGTTTGTGGGGGCCCTTGGGCAAGAGAGTTCTAATGGAGTCACATGACTTTCAACTCCACAAATGGTTCATCTCCTGCTGCTGATCGGCCTCCAGTCCTTGTCAGTTGTCACCTGGTTCTCGCCACCTTCTGAGCTTCCATCAGTTGCCCTCCATTCTATGCCACCTTCTCCAGTGTTGCTGATCATTCCCCTGTTTCTGAGGCCAGCCATGAGCAGGTCTGCGCACAATACCCAGAATTTAGTGGTTGGGTCCACTGTTAAATAATACCATGGCCAAGTGTGAGCCTGAGTGGGCCCCTGATGATGCCAGGTGCCCTTACAATTGCCCAGGTATGCCCTGTGCTGGCGCCGGCCCTGAAGGGGAGGAGGCACCAGCTCTAACTTCTGCCTGACCTGCTTTGGGATTTCCCTGCCTTTCAGGAGGATGATTATTTCATATAGGTGCCCCTCCTAGCTCCACTTACCCCTCTCCAGGTGTTAGTCACCTATCCCACTACCCAGTGCTGCTCACCTACCCCACAGCTCCACTCATCTATTCTTGCTGCCAGCTCAACTCATCTACCCTAACCTAGTGCCACGTGTACACTCCTCACCCACCTCTTCTCCCAGTGCTATTTACCAAGCCCTCTTTCCAGCTCCGCTCATCTATCCTCCCACCCAGCTCCACTTAAATTTCCAATCATCAGCTCCAGCTCCGCTCATCTATCCCCCCACCCACAACTCCACTCAAATTTCCAATCATCAGCTCCAGCTCCGCTCATCTATCCCCCCACCCACAACTCCACTCAAATTTCCAATCATCAGCTCCAGCTCCGCTCATCTATCCCCCCACCCACAACTCCACTCAAATTTCCAATCATCAGCTCCAGCTCCGCTCATCTATCCCCCCACCCACAACTCCACTCAAATTTCCAATCATCAGCTCCAGCTCTGCTCATCTATCCCCCCACCCACAACTCCACTCAAATTTCCAATCATCAGCTCCAGCTCCGCTCATCTATCCCCCCACCCACAACTCCACTCAAATTTCCAATCATCAGTTCCAGCTCCGCTCATCTATCCCCCCACCCACAACTCCACTCAAATTTCCAATCATCAGTTCCAGCTCCGCTCATCTATCCCCCCACCCACAACTCCACTCAAATTTCCAATCATCAGCTCCAGCTCCGCTCATCTATCCCCCCACCCACAACTCCACTCAAATTTCCAATCATAAGCTCCAGCTCCGCTCATCTATCCCCCCACCCACAACTCCACTCAAATTTCCAATCATCAGCTCCAGCTCCGCTCATCTATCCCCCCACCCACAATTCCACTCAAATTTCCAATCATCAGCTCCAGCTCCGCTCATCTATCCCCCCACCCACAACTCCACTCAAATTTCCAATCATCAGCTCCAGCTCCACTCATCTATCCCCCCACCCACAACTCCATTCAAATTTCCAATCATCAGCTCCAGCTCCGCTCATCTAGCCCCCACCCGCAACTCCACTCAAATTTCCAGTCATCAGCTCCAGCTCCGCTCATCTATCCCCCCACCCACAACTCCACTCAAATTTCCAGTCATCAGCTCCAGCTCCGCTCATCTATCCCCCCACCCACAACTCCACTCAAATTTCCAATCATCAGCTCCAGCTCCGCTCATCTATCCCCCCACCCACAACTCCACTCAAATTTCCAATCATCAGCTCCAGCTCCGCTCATCTATCCCCCCACCCACAACTCCACTCAAATTTCCAATCATCAGCTCCAGCTCCGCTCATCTATCCCCCCACCCACAACTCCACTCAAATTTCCAATCATCAGCTCCAGCTCCGCTCATCTATCCCCCCACCCACAACTCCACTCAAATTTCCAATCATAAGCTCCAGCTCCGCTCATCTATCCCCCCACCCACAACTCCACTCGAATTTCCAATCATCAGCTCCAGCTCCGCTCATCTATCCCCCCACCCACAACTCCACTCAAATTTCCAATCATCAGCTCCAGCTCCGCTCATCTATCCCCCCACCCACAACTCCACTCAAATTTCCAATCGTCAGCTCCAGCTCCGCTCATCTATCCCCCCACCCACAACTCCACTCAAATTTCCAATCGTCAGCTCCAGCTCCGCTCATCTATCCCCCCACCCACAACTCCACTCAAATTTCCAATCGTCAGCTCCAGCTCCGCTCATCTATCCCCCCACCCACAACTCCACTCAAATTTCCAATCATCAGCTCCAGCTCCACTCGTCTATCCCCCCACCCAGCTCCACTCATCAACCGCAGCACCACTCACTCATTCCCTCCATCCTAGCTGCTCTTATTCACCCCCTCCCCCAGGGCTCTGATGATTAATGCCACACCTAGCTCCACTAATTCATCCGTTCACCCTGGTCCATGCCGACTCTAACCTAACTCATAATCTGAATTCAACTCATCCTCTAATCCCCAGAATCCCTCTGTGTCTGTCTTTGAGGCCGATTCATTAATAGCGGCAGGTAGCGACAGTTGAGCGACTGTAGCGGTATTTTCACAGCGCCCACTAGTAGTCGCTGTGCTTGGCCGTTGTTCGGTTGTTGACAGCGACTCAGTCGGTTTGCCGTAATGTTGAATATTGGGTGAGGAGTCGCTATTTGACAGGTTCCGCGCTGTATGGGAGCACATGATAGCGACTGGCCATAGCGACCGGCTCCCACCATATTCATTAACAAATCACGCTCAAAAAATTCTCGCGCTGTGAAATGCTTGTTTAAACCCCAGAGCGCTGGCAGCGATGGGTTAAAAGTAGTTTTTTAACCCCCAAACAACCATATTTTTGGAAACCAAAAAAAACAAGTTTTTTAAATAATTTGGTAATATGAATACATTAATATCAGACCTGTAATATCAATTCTGTACAATTTTTTGTTTAATTTTTTTTCCCTTAAAAAATTATCTAAAATGGCAGAAGTCGTCACAGAATTTTTCACATTTAAAAAAAAAAACAAAAAACATTAATAACAATTAATTATTAATATTTAAAGATTGTTCCATTGAAATGCATTGGAGAGCGCCAGGTAGCGAGAGGTCATACCTGTCGCTGTTCAAGGTCGGATGCTGGCGCTGTGGGCTGAGGCTGGAAAAATGATGAATGAGTCGCTATATGGCGCTATCTCAGTCGCTAAGCAGGATTGGCTTGATAAATGTGTGATTGTGGTGGGGAGCCGGCGTTCTCGTGGCGGGGCCCGTCATTACCGGTCGCTCACCAGGCGCTACCTGTCGCTATTCCTTCATAAATAGGGGCCTCTGTATACAGTCTTCTCCCATGCTGTCCTCTAGGACTTTACCTGCCTTGAAGCAGAAGGCCAGTCTATATGTTTTGGCTTTTATTCTTTGAGCTTAAAAATGGAGATCTTAAAGTGTCATACACGACTGTTCAGAGCAACTGAAGCACTTTCAGTTCAGAACAAATTGATTTGGACTGAAATTAATCTTATAGGTTTAAACTGACCATTTTTGGGGGCCTCAAAGTAGGACAGCTTAAACCACTTTGCGGATGAGGAGCATGGTGGGGATTGGGCTTATTTGCGGGCTTTTGAGGAACTAATGTCCACAGCGTTCTATGCTACACATGTTTGTAAGTAGGTGTAGCCCCGCCCCCGGTCACATGTTCAAGGGATCTTCGTTCCATAAAAGATGTTGGCGTTTGACCCAATTATCAGCCAATCCATACATTCCACTACCGACATTCAGATAGAATAAAAGCGGTTGTAAACCAACTAGACATCCTGCACTCAGTGGGACAGACTTCCTTATAATGTCAGCAAATCTCAGTTTTTTGAGGGGCAGTGGGACAGTTCCATCGGACCTTCACCCTAAATAAGAGCCTATCTTATATGTTTCACCCACCCTGTACATACAGATTGCTCACATTAATCCGGACCTTCACCCTGAATAAGAGTCTATTTTATATGTTTACCACTCCCTGTACATACAGATTGCCCACATTAATCTGGACCTTCACCCTGAATAAGAGCCTATCTTATATGTTTCCCCCTCTGTACATACAGATTGCTCACATTAACCCAGACCCTCGCCCTGAATAAGAGCCTATCTTATATTTTTCACCCACCCTGTACATACAGATTGCCCACATTAATCCGGACCTTCACCCTGAATAAGAGCCTATCTTATATGTTTCCCCCCCTGTACATACATACATAAAAAATCATCCTACCTGCACCTACTGCATTTTCTAAAACTTTAAACATTCAAGATGGCGGCCCATGGAGTGTCAGGCTGCCTGCAAACAGGAAGTTTCTACTGACTGTGTCAGCTCTTCTCCACCTCTGCAAAGCACAGCTATAACCCGCCCCTCTGCACTTATCACCCCTCTCCTCTCCTCAGTATGTGATGCTTCTGAATCAAGAAGGCAGCACCCATATCCTAGAGTCCTGAACAGAGTTGCTGCCCAGTGGGGGGAAAGAATAATAAGTGACTAAAAACGTAAAATATATTAATTTTAAATGCTGGGGAATAGTTTTTTAAAGGTTTGGGTTTTTTTATTAAATAATGCTGAATTGTACAACAATACTCCTGGGTGAAATCACTGACAGAATAACTTGGTAAAATTGTTTTTCTATAATAATTGTATGCAAAGCATTGGTGGGAGCTTAGGTGGGTTGAGTATCAGGAACAGTGTCGCTCTGCTTTCTGGGATTGCTGACCCTTTCCTGGCCCCAGCTCTGCTCTGTCTGTGCAAAGCACAGCTATAACCCACGTCCCCCTGCACTTTTGACCCCTCGCCTCAGTATAGGATAATTCTAAGGCAAGACGGCGGCGCCCGTATCCTAGAGTCCTGAACAGAGTTGCAGGCCAGTGGGGGAAAGAATAAAAAGAAAGTGACTAAAAACGTTAGATATATGAATTTTAGATGTTAGGGAATAGTTTTTTAAGGGTTTGGGCTTTTCATTAAATGATGGTGAGGGTCCACTTTTAAAGTCAAACTGTGCCTCTGAAAGTGGGACACCCGATACATTTAGACAAGTTGTACGAATTTAGTTAAAAAAAAAAGCCTCTGG
Organism: Gastrophryne carolinensis; assembly: GCA_027917425.1. Lineage (NCBI taxonomy): Eukaryota > Metazoa > Chordata > Amphibia > Anura > Microhylidae > Gastrophryne > Gastrophryne carolinensis. Next base: position 20,210,805 of record CM051239.1, on the reverse strand, counting down.
AAGGTTGCTCTTCACTAATGCTGTGATTTCTGGTCACGAAGCACAGAGAGACGGGGAGGCCGATTCATTAATAGCGCCAGGTAGCGACAGATGAGCGACTGTAGCGTGATTTTTTCAGCGCCAGCCAGTATTCGCTGTGCTTGGCCGGCATTAGCTTGATGACAGCGACTCAGTCGGTGTGCGGTAATGTGGAATACGGGCTGGGGGGTCGCTGTTTCACAGGTCCAGCGTTGTATGTGAGCGCCTGACAACGAATGGCCAGAGCGAACGGCTAGCTTCATATTCATCAACAAATCACGCTCCGAATGTGCTGTCGCTATCCATTCCTTGTTTAAACCCCAGAGCGCTGGCGGCGATGTGTATTAACTAGTTTTTAACCCCTAAACAACCATATTTTTTGAATGTAACATTATACATGTTTTTAGAATCATTTTGTAATATGAATACATTAATCTCAGACCTGTTAGATCAATTCTGCACATATTTTTTTAATTTTTTTTTTTACTTAAAAATAAATCCTAACATTGCAGAAGTGGTCTCCGAATTTTTGACATTAAAAAAAAAAAAAAAAAAAAAATTAATACCAATTAATTATGAATAATTATAGATTGCTCCATTGAAATGCATTGGACATCGCCAGGGAGCGACAGCTCATACCTGGCTCTGTGAGGGAATTTGCAGCGGCGCTGTTCGGTCCAGGCGGCTTCATGATGAATGCCGCGCTAGCCGTCGCTCTCGCCGGCGCTAGCCTCATTTTGCTTGATAAATGCGTCATTGTGACCGCCGCCGTTCGTACTTGAGTTGGTAGTCGCCGTTAGCTGCCGCTACCTGGCACTCGTCAGACACTACCTGGCGCTATCGCTTGATGAATAAGGGCCTTACTGGAGTATACTGAAGGGTGGGGGGCAAGGGGGTGGTATTGTGGTGCCAACAATATTGTAAGTCTGTCTAGTAGAGATGAGCGAGTAGTGAAATATTCGAAATTTCGAATTTCGATTCGAATAGACCGCGTTACTCGACTACTCGACCGATTATCGAATCCCATTATAGTCTATGGGAAAAAAATGCTCGCCACTTGGAAATCTCAATTCGACCACTTGGAGGTCACCAAGTCCACCCTGAAACATCAGAAAATGATGCCAACACTGCTGGAATGCAACTGGGACAGCAGGGGAAGCATGTCTGGGTGCATATAACGCGCCCAAGTCGCACTATTACGCCACTATCACAGCCACTCAACAATACACTCCAAACACAATATAACTTCTACGTAAAGTGAGACAAGACAAGGAAACCTTCTTTCCTCTACATTGCCATGGACCCCAAGCCAAACTGTACAAAAAAGAACAAAATTCTGCACCCCTTAAAATCACGTTGCCTAATGACAACCACAGATGGCATAGGCAAGGGGGAAAATAAATAGACCCCACCCCTAATTGTCATTGTGTGTGTGTGTGTGTGTGTGTGAGATGTGGTCAGACATGTCCTCTTGTGTCATTGTGTCACCCCAGCAGTAAGGGAAGCTTAAAGGAGGAGGTTTGTTACAGTGTGTTACCCCAGCAGTAAGGGAAGCTTACAGGAGGAGGTTTGTTACAGTGTGTCACCCCAGCAGTAGGGGAAGCTTACAGGAGGAGGTTTGTTACAGTGTGTCACCCCAGCAGTCGGGGAAGCTTACAGGAGGAGGTATGTTACAGTGTGTCACCCCAGCAGTCGGGGAAGCTTACAGGAGGAGGTTTGTTACAGTGTGTCACCCCAGCAGTAAGGGAAGCTTACAGGAGGAGGTTTGTTACAGTGTGTCACCCCAGCAGTAAGGGAAGCTTACAGGAGGAGGTTTGTTACAGTGTGTCACCCCAGCAGTCAGGGAAGCTTACAGGAGGAGGTTTGTTACAGTGTGTCACCCCAGCAGTCAGGGAAGCTTACAGGAGGAGGTTTGTTACAGTGTGTCACCCCAGCAGTAAGGGAAGCTTACAGGAGGAGGTTTGTTACAGTGTGTCACCCCAGCAGTAAGGGAAGCTTACAGGAGGAGGTTTGTTACAGTGTGTCACCCCAGCAGTCAGGGAAGCTTACAGGAGGAGGTTTGTTACAGTGTGTCACCCCAGCAGTCAGGGAAGCTTACAGGAGGAGGTTTGTTACATTGTGTCACCCCAGCAGTCAGGGAAGCTTACAGGAGGAGGTTTGTTACATTGTGTCACCCCAGCAGTCAGGGAAGCTTACAGGAGGAGGTTTGTTACAGTGTGTCACCCCAGCAGTAAGGGAAGCTTACAGGAGGAGGTTTGTTACATTGTGTCACCCCAGCAGTAAGGGAAGCTTACAGGAGGAGGTTTGTTACATTGTGTCACCCCAGCAGTCAGGGAAGCTTACAGGAGGAGGTTTGTTACAGTGTGTCACCCCAGCAGTCAGGGAAGCTTACAGGAGGAGGTTTGTTACAGTGTGTCACCCCAGCAGTAAGGGAAGCTTACAGGAGGAGGTTTGTTACATTGTGTCACCCCAGCAGTCAGGGAAGCTTACAGGAGGAGGTTTGTTACAGTGTGTCACCCCAGCAGTAAGGGAAGCTTACAGGAGGAGGTTTGTTACAGTGTGTCACCCCAGCAGTAAGGGAAGCTTACAGGAGGAGGTTTTGTTACATTGTGTCACCCCAGCAGTAAGGGAAGCTTACAGGAGGAGGTTTGTTACATTGTGTCACCCCAGCAGTCAGGGAAGCTTACAGGAGGAGGTTTGTTACAGTGTGTCACCCCAGCAGTAAGGGAAGCTTACAGGAGGAGGTTTGTTACAGTGTGTCACCCCAGCAGTAAGGGAAGCTTACAGGAGGAGGTTTGTTACAGTGTGTCACCCCAGCAGTCAGGGAAGCTTACAGGAGGAGGTTTGTTACAGTGTGTCACCCCAGCAGTAAGGGAAGCTTACAGGAGGAGGTTTGTTACATTGTGTCACCCCAGCAGTAAGGGAAGCTTACAGGAGGAGGTTTGTTACAGTGTGTCACCCCAGCAGTAAGGGAAGCTTACAGGAGGAGGTTTGTTACAGTGTGTTACCCCAGCAGTAAGGGAAGCTTACAGGAGGAGGTTTGTTACAGTGTGTCACCCCAGCAGTAAGGGAAGCTTACAGGAGGAGGTTTGTTATATTGTGTCACCCCAGCAGTAAGGGAAGCTTACAGGAGGAGGTTTGTTACAGTGTGTCACCCCAGCAGTAAGGGAAGCTTACAGGAGGAGGTTTGTTACAGTGTGTTACTCCAGCAGTAAGGGAAGCTTACAGGAGGATGTTTGTTACATTGTGTCACCCCAGCAGTAAGGGAAGCTTACAGGAGGAGGTTTGTTACAGTGTGTCACCCCAGCAGTAAGGGAAGCTTACAGGAGGAGGTTTGTTACAGTGTGTTACCCCAGCAGTAAGGGAAGCTTACAGGAGGAGGTTTGTTACAGTGTGTCACCCCAGCAGTCAGGGAAGCTTACAGGAGGAGGTTTGTTACAGTGTGTCACCCCAGCAGTCAGGGAAGCTTACAGGAGGAGGTTTGTTACAGTGTGTCACCCCAGCAGTAAGGGAAGCATACAGGAGGAGGTTTGTAACAGTGTGTCACCCCAGCAGTAAGGGAAGCTTAAAGGTGGTAAATGGTGGTAAATGGTGGTATATGGTGGTAAATGCGATATTCTGAGCTTCTGGGGCCCTGCCTGCCTACATATGGGCTATATACTGTTCAGCATAGAAGCCCTAATAAGGGCTCTCAATGACTCTCTTGTCTTCTGGTAGCTGGTATATATGGTGGTAAATGCGATATTCTGAGCTTCTGGGGCCCTGCCTGCCTACATATGAGCTATATACTGTTCAACATAGTAGCCCTAATAAGGACTCTCAATGACTCTCTTGTCTTCTGGTAGCTGGTATATATGGTGGTAAATGTGATATTCTGAGCTTCTGGGGCCCTGCCTGCCTACATATGAGCTATATACTGTTCAACATAGTAGCCCTAATAAGGACTCTCAATGACTCTCTTGTCTTCTGGTAGCTGGTATATATGGTGGTAAATGTGATATTCTGAGCTTCTGGGGCCCTGCCTGCCTACATATGAGCTATATACTGTTCAACATAGTAGCCCTAATAAGGACTCTCAATGACTCTCTTGTCTTCTGGTAGCTGGTATATATGGTGGTAAATGCGATATTCTGAGCTTCTGGGGCCCTGCCTGCCTACATATGAGCTATATACTGTTCAGCGTAGTAGCCCTAATAAGGGCTCTCAATGACTCTCTTGTCTTCTGGTAGCTGGTATATATGGTGGTAAAAGCGATATTCTGAGCTTCTGGGGCCCTGCCTGCCTACATATGAGCTATATACCGTTCAGCATAGTAGCCCTAATAAGGGCTCTCAATGACTCTCTTGTCTTCTGGTAGCTGGTATATATGGTGGTAAATGCGATATTCCGAGCTTCTGGGGCCCTTCCAGCTACAGCCTGTCTTTCCCTGCTGTGAGCGTCTATCCCTCACTAAGTTCAAGCTGCTAATGCTGACGAAGAGGAAGTGCTGAGTTTTGTAGATTCGAGGTCACATGGTTTTTCCAGCCAATGCGTCTAGACGCCGTTCTCGCGATGCCAGCGTCCTCCCAGGACCTGTCCCACCCCCCTGCATGGTGATTGGTGTAAAAAACGCGCCAGGGAAGGTGTGAGGGGAAACGAATTGTGAGTGCGCCATCGCCGCTGTACTCGATCGAAATCGAGTATGACGAATAGAGTAGTATTCAATCGAATACCGACTCGGTCGAATACTACTCGCTCATCTCTACTGTCTAGTAGACAGATAAATTAGCCCTAAATGCTATGCTGGTTTAATTCTATATAGATGTTAATAGTCCCAAAACCTGAAGCAGCTGGAATAAAATCAGAGACATATGGCCAGCAGCATATGAGAGATCCAGTGCTCTAGAGCGCAGCATGGCCGCTTTTTGCATTAGGAGATGCTTAGCGGCAATGAGCAGCCAGGCAATGACTAAGAGGCCGATTCATTAATAGCGGCAGGTAGCGACAGTTGAGCGACTGTAGCGGCATTTTCAGAGCGCCCGCTAGTAGTCGCTGTGCTTGGCCGTTGTTCGGTAGTTGATAGCGACTCAGTCGGTTTGCCGTAATGTTGAATATTGGGTGAGGAGTCGCTATTTGACAGGTTCCGCGCTGTATGGGAGCGCATGATAGCGACTGGCCCTAGCGACCGGCTCCCACCATATTCATTAAAAAATCATGCTCAAAAAATTATTGCGCTGTGAAATGCTTGTTTAAACCCCAGAGCGCTGGCGGCGATGGGTTAAAAGTAGTTTTTTAACCCCCAAACAACCATATTTTTGGAAACCAAAAAAAACAAGTTTTTTAAATAATTTAGTAATATGAATACATTAATATCAGACCCGTAATATCAATTCTATACAATTTTTTTTTTTTCCCCTTAAAAAAATTATCTAACATGGCAGAAGTGGTCAATGAATTAAAAAAAAAAAAAAAAAAAATTAATAACAATTAATTATGAATATTTAAAGATTGTTCCATTGAAATGCATTGGAGAGCGCCAGGTAGCGAGAGGTCATACCTGTAGCTGTTCAAGGTCGGACGCTGGCGCTGTGGGCTGAGGCTGGAATAATGATGAATGAGTGGCTATCTGGCGCTATCTCAGTCGCTAAGCAGGATTGGCTTGATAAATGTGTGATTGTGGTGGGGAGCCGGCGTTCTCGTGGTGGGGCCCGTCATTACCGGCCGCTCACCAGTCGCTACCTGTCGCTATTCCTTCATAAATAAGGGCCTATGTAACAAGTTAGAGCAGCACTCAAAGAAAAGCAACAATGGGGAATAGGAGGCGGAGAGGGGGCATAGATAGGTCATGGACCTTAAACTGGACCTTCAGCATGATTTATTGAAAAGCCCAAACCCTTAGAAAAAGATTCCCAAGCATCTAAAATTAATATATTTTAAGTTTTAGTCACTTACTTATTATTCTTTCTCCCACCGGGCTGCAACTCTGTTCATGACTTTAGGATATGGGCGCCGCCATCTTGACTCAGAAGCATCACACATACTGAGGAGAGGAGAGTGGGATAAAGCACACGGGGGGCGGGTTATAGCTGTGCTTTGCTCAGACAGATCTGAGCTGGGGTCAGGAAAAGGTCAGCAATCCCAGAATGCAGAGCAGCACAGTCAGAAAGCACTTCCTGTTTGCAGGCTGCCTGATGTTCCATGAGCCGCCATCTTGGATGTTTAAAGGCTCATAACATGCAGTAGATGCAGGTAGGATGATTTTTAATGTGAGCAATCTGTATGTACAGGGTGTGGGAAACATATAAGATCGGCTCTTATTCAGGGTGAAGGTCCGGATTAATGTGAGCAATCTGTATGTACAGGGTGTGGGAAACATATAATATAGGCTCTTATTTAGAGTGAAGGACCACTTTAAGGCTGTCATGGTAGAGCAGAATCATGTAAAATACCCATCCATGTTCCAGGAACAGTCCTATCCTTGTGTTTGCCAATTTGGCAGCTGGGGAATGCAGAAACCACGCTCCAACTGGGCCACACAGCCTACCAGGACCACCCCCCTCCACCCACCCATAAAGTTCCTGGGTTTTCTGCTAGGAATACATACACACAATCATTTTTTGTGACAGGTAAACTCATTACATTTTTGGATTTTTGGGAAGGATAGCACCTTAAAGGAGTCCGGATCCAGCAAGTGAGTAGTGAGACCAGATGGCATGCAAGAGACTTGTTGAGGGTTAGCTTATTTAGTGTACTAAAGGGGTGGCGAACTCCCCGTTGCAAGAGCTACCATCCCAAGCAGCCATGCCAAGGCCATGTCATGATTAAGGGCTGAGTCTGTGCCCGAAACGCGTTGGCTACTACACTGCTCCCTTATGCTGTACTCTGACCTACGTCTATGGATGGAATGATTTTAATGAAGTTTTGTATGGACTAATAAATATGGATTTTTTATCCTTTCAACTGGACTAAGGCTGGCGTTTCCTGTTTATCTACTCATGCATGTGAACTGAGCATTCACAGCCGTGCCTTGTTCTGTGATTTCCTGGCATACAAAGGTAATGGATACCTGCAGGCGGGGCTGATCTATTTCATTCACTCTTGTAAGACAGCCATGCCAAGGTGCCTTTTGGAGGAGATCTGGGACAGGAAGTTGATAGCAGAGCCAGATAGGACATAGTTATATTTCATCATGAACTAGAACCAGGAGTTGGGACCCGATGACTGCAAACTCGGTGAGGGACTTCAGGTCCTGCTCAACCCCAGTGCAAGAGACTTGTTGAGGGTTAGATTATTAAGGTAGCGTGCTCCCTGTTGCAACAGCTACCATCCCAAGCAGCCACGCCAAGGTGCCTTATGGAGGAGATCTGGGACAGGAAGTTGATAGCAGAGCCAGATAGGACATAGTTATATTTCATCATGAACTAGAACCAAAGTTGGGACCCGATGACTGCAAACTCGGTGAGGGACTTCAGGTCCTGCTCAACCCCAGTGCAAGAAACTCCTTGAGGGTTAGATTATTAAGTGTACTAAAGAGGTAGCGTGCCCTCTGTTTCAAGAGCTACCATCCCAAGCAGCCACGTCAAGGTGCCTTATGGAGGAGATCTGGGACAGGAAGTTGATAGCAGAGCCAGATAGGACATAGTTATATTTCATCATGAACTAGAACCAAAGTTGGGACCCGATGACTGCAAACTCGGTGAGGGACTTCAGGTCCTGCTCAACCCCAGTACAAGAGACTTGTTGAGGGTTAGATTATTAAGGTGGCGTGCTCCCTGTTGCAACAGCTACCATCCCAAGCAGCCACGTCAAGTTGCCTTATGGAGGAGATCTGGGACAGGAGGTTGATAGCAGAGCCAGATAGGACATAACTATATTTCATCATGAACTAGAACCAGGAGTTGGGACCGGATGACTGCAAACTCAGTGAGGGACTTAAGGTCCTGCTCAACCCCAGTGCAAGAAACTTCTTGATGGTTAGATTATTTAGTATATTAAAGAGGTGGCGTGCTCCCTGTTCCAAGAGCTACTATTCCAAGCAGCCATGCCAAGATGCCTTATGGAGGAGACCTGGGACAGGAAGTTGATAGCAGAGGCAGATAGGACATAGCTATATTTCATCATGAACTAGAACCAGGAGTGGGACTTCTAGTCCTCAGTGGGGGACTTCTAGTCCTGCTCAATCCCAGTTGTTTTTGGTAGCTTTGGTTTGGGTGGACCACTCCCTATTCCAGGAGCTACTGTCCCAGACAGAGCTGACTTATGTGGGCCCTTGGGCGAAAGAGTCTCCTGTGGCATTCTGCCATTGCTAAAACGGCATTGAAAAGGAAAGACAGAGTGAATAGAAAGAAAGTCAGAAATAAAGCATTGAAGGAATAAAAGAAAGAGGGGGAAAGGCAGAAAGAAAGAATAGAAGAAAGAAAGAAAGATAAAAGAAGAAAATGAAGAAAAGAAAGAAAGAATAGAACGAATAGCAGAAGAAAACTACACCAGAAGAAAAAGAAAATAGAGGAATGGAAAAAAAAGAATAGAAGGGATGAATATAAAGAAATAAAAAGTATGTGAACTAGAAAATAGAATATATAGAATAAAGAATAGAAGAAATATAAGAAATAATATAAGGAGTAAGAAAGGAAAGTAATAAAAGAAAGAATAGAAGGAACTATAGAAAAAAACAGAAATATGACCAAGTGATCAAGTGCCTAGTCCTAGTTACTGCGCAGCCTGGTTCCCACCCTGCTGCCCAGGTGAGAGGGAATGACCACACCCACTGCTTGGAAGAGGTGTGTCACATGACCACAAAGTCAGGTGCGCCCTCCCAAGGTTCAGGCGACAAGGCACCTGCCCAGGTAAGCTTAGTGCTGACGCCGGCCCTGATCCCTGGCATCCATGCCAAGGTGCCACAAGGAGAAGATGTGGGACAGGAAGCTCATAGCAGAGGTAGATATTTCGTCATAAACTACTGTCGAACCAAGTGGTGGGACCAGATGAATCCTCTGCAAACCCAGTGAGGGACTTCTGGTCCTGCTCATTCCTAATTGTTTTTGGTAGCATTGGTCTTGCCTTGGTTTGACCTTTAAACTCAAAAACAGAATGGATTAGGGGGGGATTATATTTTTTCCTTGAGATTAGCTGGAGAGAGTCAACTGTAATAACAGAAAGAAAACTTTGATATGCGATGTGTCGGAGACTTCCACGTCGCAAAGTGTTTCCCAAATCATGGCAGAGGCCAGGAATGGAGGGGAGAAAATCAGATCTGCTTGTGAAAGCAGATGGTAGCAGGCAGAAATTACCCAGACGGCACATATTTCCTTTGCACCTGGCACTGGAGGTGTTGGCCTTGCCAGCGCTTTGCTCAACACAGATGTTCTTGTTGTAGATTTTTTTTTTTTTTTTATGTGCAACATCTACAATCCCAAGGAAAAATGCTGCACTAGAAATGAGTGGCCCCATCCAAACCTGACACTTTATTAGCGCACCTGGATTTCTGGAATATCCTCGCATTCCTGGATTTGTTCCGCAGTATGGCTGACATGAGCTAAATACACGAATGGGGAGCATGTGATGAACAGTCACAATGTTAAAAGACATTTTAAGTAGATCTTATAGCGCACCAAAAGTGAAGCCACTAAAGAAACTAGACTGCACAATAATAAAAATCCATGTAAACATGCTAGTGAGATGAGAAGGCACTTATACAGCCCAACTGAAAGAAAACCCCACAAAACACATGGTTTTCTTCTCCTAGTGGATATAAAATCCATGGGCGACAAGTTTTGGGGTTGGAGGGTGGAAGCATTAACTAAACTAAATATCTGACCAAACAATTGCAGAATGGCTAAAATCATCTCCACACATAAGAACAGTAGGAAGCTTTTTGTTTAATGTTACCTTGGTGATATGGGCCAGTAGAATTTGTTGGGCCTATGAAACACACCATTCGCACACCTGCCCACCAGTGGTCTTGTGGGATTTAAGAATAGTGTGGGAACATGGGACAGATAAGTATTCTGTGCGATATTGAACTTCGTACCAATCTTTAACCAAAGGACCACCCCGACTCAGGGGTGGGTTTGTAAGCCAGAGGTCCTGTGGGGTGCAACAATAAACTGGAAACATGGAGCGGGTCAGTATTCTGCACGATTATGTGCTTTTATCTGTTTTAACCATAGGAGCACCTCAATACAGGTTGCCTCAGGGGTAGGTTCTGGTAGTGATGTGGGGCGCAAGAGCTTTTTACTGTTTTTTAATCATAAGAGCACCCTGAAACATGATGCTCCAGGGTTGGGATTGTAAGCCAGATTAAAGTATTTTACCTTTATGTCCACTGTAAAGAGCATTTACATCCAAAAGCCTGTCCCTTCTGGTTTCAATTAGATTTTAGGTTATCAAGAAAATAGCATCAAGTCAACCAATGCTTACCAATTCCTCAATCATTGTATGGCTGCCATTTAGCCACCAACCAAACCTGAATGGTTGCAGAGGGTCAATTGCCAATTGCTGACATACAAGTGAATAAGGAAGTGATCATTTTACTTTAGTTCCTCCTTAAAGTTCCTCTTTAAAGCTTGATCTAAAGTCTCAGTTGTATATGAAAAACCAAGTGCCTAGTAGCTGGCAAGCTTTAGAAGGTTTTCATTCTTAAAATAGTATGAGCGGGGCTAGTGCCAGCACTAGCAAGTGCCATGGTTCCTGATCTCTTCGGGGGCCCACTCAAGCTCAGACTGGGCCACAAGATTATTCACTACTATGCTTTTTGTAATGATGAGCTGGATTCCCACATGCAGGCCTCCTCACAGATGGCTTCAGGACTAGGACCAGCAGGAAGATATGTGGCAATAGAAAGCAATGGAGGGCCATTGCCAACAGCTCAGAAAGTTGCAAAGAGAAGAGGAGGATCGGCACTGCAGCAAATGTGGGCCCTTCACCGGCATTAGAGAAGGTAGCGAGGTCTGAAGGATGATTAGCAGCAAAAAAAACAGTAACTACTGAAGGACGACTGGCAGCAATGGAAAGATCAAGAAAGGAACAGAGAATGATCAGTGGCAGCAGATAAGGTGGTGAAGACTAAAGGGTGATTGGCCATATGGAGCTTTGGGAGAGCTCAAGGTGGGCCAACCTGCTTTGGAGCCGGGCTGGGCTTGGTGTAGTTCTCAGCATGCAGCCAACAATACATGTGGCCTGCCCCAGAATCCACGCTCTGCTTTTGGTGCAATGCTATCTCTAAATACCCCCTTGACCACCTCCCGCCATGCAGCCACAATGTGTCCTTCAGCCAATACGCCCCAGTTCACATTTTACTTCTGCAATACTATAATGCTTTAGGTTCAGCATAATTTCTGTGTTGGGAGCCATACCCACCCATGCCACATTATTGCCCATCATTGCAGAAGTAGCCATATCCACCCCTGACCATGATCTGTTCTTATGTAATAACTCGAGCCAAGGAGCTTAATGTTTGACCCGCCAGCAACCATATCAGGTGCAGGCTCAGGAAGGACATCATGGGCTGGCCAGGGGATAGTTAAATCTCAGACTGATTTTTGGCCCCAGTACGTCCCTGGTGGCATTTGAGAAGTCAGCCGTAGGGGGAGGACACATTGGTTGAAGCAGAGCTAAAGGTTGAGGTGACACACAACCAAGGGGCCCACTGAGACTTGCCAAGGGTCCATAGATCTGAAGACAGCCCTTACTAAGAAGCTCTCTGCCTTGACTAGCTAACTATCTAACATGGCAACTAATTTTAATGAAAGCTGCCAATTCTACTCTAATAATTGTAGTTTTTTTGGAAAGTTGGCCTACGATCAAGTTTCTTCTTGGAACATCTAACAATGCGCCTTTGAGATTAGGATATTGATAAAGTACATTGTCAATGCCCACTCATCAAGACATTCTCCCCGTATCTGACATGTTTGTTGTCCACTATTTATATAGCAATATCTTCAGCCGGCTATATTTTTAGCTGTAGATTCTTGGCACGATGATCACTTTTATCTCTTTTTTTTGGTGTGATTAGCACTTAGGACAAGATGTTAATTTAGATATTTGTGATTGGCTATAATAAAGCCCTATTTTAAAACCATAAAAAATATCTATCCAGCCAGAGCAGCACAAAAAGTATTGTTAGCATTGTCCGTGTGCTACATTCATTAGAGAGAGCGGCTTACTTTCTAAAGTTCCCACATGTCCTACGGCAATGAAAGCCAAGACTATTTCCTAGAATAGAGCGTGGAAGGATTAAAGCTATTGTCCACCCCGACCACTTCCTGCAATAACATTGTTGTTTGATTAAATATTTCAGCTCTATATTTGAATAAGAGAAACTTCCTCATCAATATTTTCCCCTTCTCCGATTTGCTAAATGGCTCGAGATATTTCAGATCTGGATGGAACAGACTTTTATTGTTTCCTGACTAGTTTATATTTATCATTGTATCGAAGTTTAGGGAAAAAAACGTTGGGGCTTTTAAAGTCATAAAATTATCAAGGAGGAAGAATGGATTATTATTTTTTTTATTTTGGATTAATTTTTATAACGCCAATGTATTCTGTGATAATTTATAGAGGCAATAGTTCTAGTCAATCTTAATCTACTGTATGACCTCAGATGACGTTACCTTCTGATGTCCTCATCACCGTCATATGGAGGCACCTTCTTTCTCTAAACTTTAAGATAAAACAATAAGGTCAAGTTTATGGACTTATCTTTTGTGATGCTGATGCCATTTATCTGTATAATAGTAACTGATCAAATAATATTGTACCACGATTGGCCTTTAGAATCATCTATAAGACTCCAGGAAAGTCTTTAAGACTCCAGGACAACCTGAATCCCTCTCCCTGGAGCATCCCGATTTGGGCCATAGCCGCACTATGTTATACCTTTAGCCATTTGCCATTTGTGAATGGTCAATATTTAATGGTCATTGTAGCGATAACCCTTATCGCCGGAGGGCTTTACCGCCCGAGACGTCCTTTTCCCAATCGTAAGAGGTGCTGCAGGAATCCCAGAGTCATCAGTGAGGAAACAGGAACAGCCCTTACAAGGGCTAGTGAATTGTAATATAGCGTTTCCCCCAATAAGAAGCAGAACTCAGTATTGAGGGTGAAGGTGAAGACAACTTTATTAGTGCCACACTGGGCCTTATATGCCAGGCTCCATGCAAGGGGACCTCCCCCGTGGACCTGATGGAAGACTGCATGACAAACACACGGACCAATGGGAGCAGGGCACACAATCCCGGTGACGCAATCAGCAACACAATAGACGTCTGTAATACAATCAATCAGAACAATGCCATTGTCTGTGACGTAATCAATCAGAACAATGAATAACGTAAACAATCAACACAATGGCAGTCTGTAACATGCTTAAGAAAAGGAAAGTAATGAACCTGTGTAAAGTCCAAAGGGCAGAGAGTCTGTCACAATGCCCCCTTTTTGTGGAACACCCGGCAGACCCGGATTGACCCTGTTCGGGTTAACGTGGGGCTGTCCAGACTCTTGTTAGGGGCAGAGTTCTGTGTAAGGACAAGTCTGCAAATAGTGAGTAACAGGACTAAACATTGACGTGGGCTGTACATAGGAATCGGTCATGGGTGGGGTCCAAACACTGGGATATTGTGGCGTTGGTGAGTTCAGCACCAAAGTCCTTGGTTGGATATGTGCACAGGTGCTCTGCTTTCTTATAGCTGGCCCAAGTTTCAATCTCTTTCCATGGAAGCTGATCGGAGAATCCACAATCTTCTGCACATCTATATCATCGTAAAAGGATAACCATAACCCTTAGAAACGCCAGAGGCATCCCTAATAATTTTGACATTCTTTACAGCGCCATACTTTGAAAAAACATCCTTAATTTCAGGCTGATTAATCCGACGGCCAATGCCCCCAACAAAAATAGTGTTTGGCATAAGTTTCCCTTCTGGAAGGACGTAACCTGATGGCTGATCCTCTTCTTAGGTTCTTGTAACAGACATGACGTGATGCAGACGAAACCCCTGGGTCTCCCTGACCAGTGGGCTGGAGTCGGCAGCTCGGGCTGGAGACCGGGTTGTAACAGGGTTGACGCTGGCTGGCCCAGAGGTAGCGTAGGCAGAAGTCATTGGTCCTAGATCATTTCCCAATAGTACTTCTGCTGGTAAGTTGTCCATAAGTCCCACCTGTACCCTGCCGGATCCAGCGCCCCAGTCAAGATGTACTCGGGCGGTGGGGAGTCGAAACACAGCTCCTCCCGCCACCCTTACTGCAACAGTGTGTCCAGTGCGGTCTTTGTTCTTGACCAAATGAGGTTAGAGCAAGGTAAGTGTGGCTCCGGTGTCGCGTAATCCTTGCACGGTGCGCCCATTGACTCGTACCTCCTGGCAATGGTGCTGTCGGTTGTCTTGGATGGCCGCTTGTACGGGATCAGCTTCATACAGTACCCCCAGATACTCTTCCGAACTGCTCTCAGCCTCCAAACAGTGTGCCACAGGAGTACGGGAGGTGGAAGGTTGCTTTTGCCCCCACGTGTTTCGGGGAGGCTCTAGGGCGCAATCACTGCGATAATGTCCCCATTGTTTGCAACAATGACACTGAACTGTGGAGAGGTTCGGTTGCTGCGCTGGCGTATGTGGCCCAGAGTCACGAGTTGGCGCTGAAGCCACAGGTGCTTGAAATTTGATGGGAGGTTGTGGTTTTGGAGCGGACTGTTCTGTCCGGCGCGCATCGGTGTACTCGTCGGCTAGACGAGCAGCCTCAGGTAGCGTTAGAGGCCTCCGGTCACGTACCCACTCTCTTAGCTCCGGTTGCAGGGCATTGAGAAAATGCTCTAGTAAAAACAACTGTAGTACATCCTCAGCGGCCGTGGCTTGAATAAGAGAAACTTCCTCATCAATATTTTCCCCTTCTCCGATTTGCTAAATGGCTCGAGATATTTCAGATCTGGATGGAACAGACTTTTATTGTTTCCTGACTAGTTTATATCATCGTATCAAAGTTTAGGGAAAAAAAACTTTGGGGCTTTTAAAGTCATAAAGTTATCAAGAAGGAAGAATGGATTATTATTTTTTTTTTTAATTTTGGATTCATTTATTTGTATGCTGTGATAATTTACAAAGGCAAATGTTCTAGTCAACCTTATTCTACTGTATGACCTCAGACGACTTTACCTTCTGATGCCCTTATCACCGTCATACGGAGGCACCTTCTTTGTCTAATTTTTAATATAAAGCAATAAGATCAAGTTCATGGAATGATCTTTTGCGATGTCGGTGCTGTTTATCTGTATAATAGTAATTGATTAAAAAATATTGTACCAAGATGGTCCTTTGGAATCTCCAAAATATTCAGCAGGTGTCACAACTTTCTGCTGTACATTAACATTTTAAATTTTCAAAATGAGAATCAGCTTTATTTCGCCATGTACATACATTACGTGCATACTAACTAAATAAATAGTGATTTATTTATGATACTTCTTTGATTTAAGTTTATTGATTTGGTGGTGCCTGAGGTTTTTCTCCGGTGGCAGCTGGGGCCACACATTTTTGTGTGTTTGTGTTTGGATATACAGTACTTTATTGGAGGCTCCTCTAAGACACACCCCTAAAAAAATATAGTGGGGGTGGTGCATTGAAATCCTTAAGATTCAAACTCTGCTGTACATTGACATTTTATATTTTCAAAATGAGAATCAGCTTTTGCCATGTACATACAGATTTCGCCATGTACATACATTACATGCATACTAGGAATTCCTTGTGTCAGAGAGGCTACAGGGATATAACATTTATGGAGGGGACAACGCGTAACAATTCCAGGAGATGTTACCTGGTTCCTGGATGGGAGAGAAGCAACAGTGGGGGGATAGAGATAGAAAGAGTAAGCGGGACTCCGTGCATCAAGTGACTTCCACCCAGGCAGCCATTCTTTTCCAGGCACCACTTGGTGTAGGTCCTAGTCCAGGAAGTTGAGAGTAGAGTGTGATTAGTTAAGTAAGTTTAGAATGTAGAGTAGTAGAGCAGGAGGGAGAGCACTAGGGAGGTATAGTGTCACTTGGTGGGGTCATCGCAGAAGAGTAGAAAGTAGCGTGAGAGAGTCAGACTGAAATCAGACGTTGCGGGGGGGGGGGGGGGGGGCTTTGGGTATGGGAGCAACACTAAGGAATGGAGTAAAACAAGGATACGTCTGTGAATTATCTTGTTAAACTGGACCAAAACCCATCTTTGGAGAGACTGGAGCCTATAAGACTCCAGGGCAACTTGACTCCCTCTCCCTGGAGCATCCTTATTTGGGCCATAGCCGCACTATGCTATACCTTTAGCCATTTAGAGGCTAGTGGGGATGCGGACATCGACACGCTCAGATGCATTCCTCTCCATTCGGCCCTTAGCCAGTTCTTAGCCAAAAGGGGTGAATGGGGTCACCCATTGGCTGCACCTGTGCATGCGCTGCAGGGCTGAGGAAGAGGATCAAAACCTGGGATAGTCAACATCTTGGATTTTGGTCCACTTCAATGTTCAATACTATATTTTAATGTTCCACTTTAAGAGTCTGGAGTCTAAAAATCTGTGGTTCTAGTTGAGCCCCTTACCTAAGGTCTGCAGTGTAAAACTCAATTATATCATATTTAGCAGAGAGATCTGTTTGCAGCAGAATACTCGCTCCCTACGCTCAGCATGCACCAACAGAACGTCAGTTCTCCTTGTGGCAGGTAAGTGTCAGAACACCAGAGGAGGGGCAATTGTCTACTGGGGATAAAAGGTAAGTATAGTGTTCTTTGTTTTGATTGTCAGTGACCTGGAATGGGGACGATTCACAGCCTGTAGAGAAAACTCACTTCTTATTTAGGAGAGAAAATTGACATTCACTTTCATTGTCTACCTTGGGGCTGATTCAGAGCAGTGAAATTTACACCCAGTAGACAATGAAAGTGAATAGCAATTTTTCTTCTAAAAAAGAAGTTAGTTTTCTCACCAGGCTCTGAATCAGCCCCAATGTCTTTGAAGTCTTTTAGGCTCTGGGTCTATGTCTGGTCAGATGAGGGGTGGGGTTAAGGTACTTTATTCGGTACCTGACTTTTGGAGAGCTTTGAATGGGGGTTCAAATTAAACACAAGGATTTTCAATGATTCTAAAACACATTTACAAATTAATTTCACATACACTCATTTTTCAACATATTTTACAGTGATAGATTCTTAAGAGATATTGTGCATTTTACATATTTTACACTTTTACCATTGGAGAGTATACATAATACCGGTAGTAAAGTCTCTGACTCTCCTCTACAATTGTCCAAGAGGGACTTTGCTCATGCATGTATAGTGTCTTCACAAGCACTTAGATAAACCTCACTCAGTTGTAGCAAGTATAACGTTTCGCTTTCATCAGCTTCCTCAGTGCACTTCATTATCTAATTGCTGATAAATAGGAAATAATTACCTTTATATAGTGCCCAGAAATATATGGTCAAATGATATTGTGTAGTTACAGAGGGTCATACCTTTATTACAGAGTTTAGTTGTGAGACCGCGCTTGTATTGATATTGCCTGCTTCATATGTGCCTGGTATAGAAAATAGTCCATTGTTAATTGTGGTTTATGAATTGAAAAGTATAGAATTAGTAATGAAAGTATCGTACCTGCTAGTGGACAGTTTATACTGTTTCTCCTACTGTAAGTGCCATCTTAAAAATCTTGTAGGTGAGTCCAGCTATTCCAAAATAGGTGCCGGCTTTCAAAATGCTGTAAGTCAATGAGGGGCCAATTGAGTATTCCATCGAGGTCACTAGTAGGTTTATAAGGCTAGTTAAAGCCCCATGAGGGTGAAACGCGTTGGAATAATCAGCTTTTATACTTCAATTTGAGTACATGCCGTCCCCGGGTGTCTGCGTGGTGAGAACTACTATTGGCATTGGAGCTGTACTTGAATTTTGCCTACTTTTATTGAATGTTTTGTGAGTGCATTTTTATCCATTAAAATATCGATATATTTTTAGACAATCTGCACTATGTTTGTTTTTTTTTTTCTTTTATGGTCATTTTACTCTGAACCATTATCGAATCATTGATGTGGAGTCCCTTTTTTGAGCATGGTTCTGGATTAGGAGGTTGATGATTTCTCCTTACAAGTCTATGTTTTAAATTTGACCCCTTGGAGGCATTGTTGATGATTTGGAGCGAACCTAAGGGAGACCAGGATCTAATTAGGAAATTACATCTTTTGCCGATTTATATTGGCCATCTGGTAAGAGGCTTGAGTGATTGGTGGCGGATTGTCCAGTCTGTGGAGAACACGTGTGGATTTGCCTATATCACTGTGGACTATTAAGAGCTCTGTGTAACCTTATATATATGACAAAGGTTTATAAGGCTGACTTACCTTTACCCGGTGGAGTTCCTGCGATACCTGCCTCATATGGGGTCCACATAGCTATGTGTAATGATAAAATAGCTTCCGTTACAAATGACACCATGCCTACATTTCTGAAAGTCGGGGGACCCTGAGTGGACAAATACTCTCCCCAAAACCAATCCAGAGCGCCGGCGGTATACGCTGAGCAGTCTGTGATGATGAATCGGATGCTACATGGCGTTTTTAGAGTCGCTCACCGAAATCGTTTTGATAAATGTGGTTTTGCGTACAACGCCCGGCGTCCACCAGACGCTGCCTGCCGCTTACAAGGCGCTACCTGCCACTATCCCTTGATGAATAAACCCCTATAACATTTTGTACATTTTGTTCATGAAATATAGCTTTAACAACCTGCTTTACATACCACTCCAGAAATGTATACGCCATCTGACCACTATTAACAGTATCATACCACCTCTACATCCCACAGCGATCCTTCTTATTCACTAGGATCCTCCTAAGATAGGCCCGGACCTCGCTATTGTACCTAAGATTTATATATTTTTTTATAATTACTCCGTTTAAATCAATAGTTTTGGGTGTACTTGAGGGTGTTTAGTGCAGCTTCAACTCCCGATTGCTTTCCCGTGAATTAGACTTTCCTTTGTTTTCTGGGACAAGTCGTAGGCGGAATTCAGCGGGATCACAGGCGCAATTTATAACCTGGCGGGTTCGTTTTGTGAATGATACCATCATGGGACCGGGGCAGCTCTTTCAGAAAGAAAATGGATTTTTGTTCCTTTATATCTGCCGTGTGTGTTTTCACGAAAGTTGGACCAAAAAATACAAATAAAAAAAAATGAAGACAAGTAAGTTCTTTTTTTTTTTTTGCTTTTATCTAATTGGATCGCTGCAGCTGTTGCTGGTCTCTGTGTTTTACAAACAGGCTCATTCAGTGCGTTTTGGCGAGAGGCCAGAGAACCATTAGAACACGCCGTACAAAACCCTTCTATTCACTTACAGATACTGAAATATGTTTAAGATCAGCGAGGGTCATCTGCAGCCAGCGGTTGTGCGGACCGCGAATTTCAATTCCTTGCATGTTCCCTAAAGAAAGGCTGTGTGTCAGTGTGTGT